>LPNX010778564.1:238246-381688 GCA_001517045.1 Pseudotsuga menziesii | reverse complement strand
CCATGCAGTCATAAGAGTCTCTCAAATCAAGAACAACTTGAAGCGGTAAAAGAAGAAGTGAAGAATGCAGAAGTGGTGATGGCCACCTTGAATATCCTCCCAAGATCATGGGATTCATTCATGCAAGGAATGTTTGGAAGAAGGGAGTGATTACTTTCAGCAGACTTCGAGAAGAAGAAGAAGCTTGACTCATAAGAAGAGAAGAGAAGATGGGAGCAATTGAAGATCAAGTTCTCACCATCCAAAGAAGATACCTCAAGCGATGCAGAATATGAAGATCTCAACTCTTGAAGAACTTCTTATCCATCCTATCATTTGGATAAGAAACGATGCTATCATGAATGAAGAAGACGATGAAGCTGAAGGCTCAAGAAGGAGTATACCCACGAAACAAATAAAGATAAGTATTCAATTGTAATTTCATGATATTGTTTTGTTATGCATTTGTTTATATTCAGTTGATGTATCATGCATGATAAGATGTTTGCATTAATGACAGTATACTACTAATATGCATGTGATGGGTAAGTATCTCATGGTGCTATACAAATTCTCCATTGCTACTTATCTAGAATGAAACCTCTTTGCTGACATATTGGATTAGTGCAAAATCTCAATGTTGTCCTGGTAGAGATGGAAGGCATCTAGAAAAGTTTCGTGAGATACGGATGAATGTTGTATTGGCTAAAATAGTTGCATGATCATATATTTATGCATAAGTGTTTGCCAGTATGAATATTCCTTATGAAATGTTTCTAACCATACAAATGCATTTGACTTGTAGGAAAGATCGCATACATAATCGCCTACAAGCAAAGAAGAATGAAGACTTGTTCCGAAGAACAAGTGACGACATTTCAAGACAAAGAATAATATGATAAATGCAGTGACATCATTGATGCAAAACCTTCCAGCCATGAAGAAGTAACTAAGAAGAAATGGAAGACCAGTTCAAGAAGAATGATGTCTAGGATGCAATATCAATACATGAAGAGAAGTTCGTAGCTCCATCATGTAGTAGATGGAAACATTGTGGGATACAAAGAAAGATTCGTAGCATGAGGCTTCTCATGAAAAGAAGGCATAGACTACAAAGAAACATTTACAGCTATTAGAAGTAAAGTCACATGACATGCATAATCATGTATGCAAATGAAAGAAGGCCTTGTACGAGTTCAGAAGACACCCATGGGATAACACATACATGATGAGCTTGACGAATATCATAACCTTTGCTACAAGGTTGATAAAGGATGACAAGCTCACAGATGGATCTGAGAAGAACTTTTGAAAAAGTTCAAAATAGAGGATCTTGGTATCCAATGATCCTAGATGGATACTACTTGTCACTTCAGTACAGAATGTTTCAATGCATAGAGTACAGAAGATAGAGGGAGTACGATGCTTCACTTCAGAGGGAGTGACTACAAAAGATCCTGAGGTTCGACATGATATGACAGGATGGATAGATTACTGATGACTCTAAGCTTTACTAAGAGTAAAGAGGATTCCAACCTTTGCTTCAAGGTTGAAGACGGAAGACCAGTGATACTCCTGTTATGTGTCGATGCACTATTGTTCTAGGTATGGAGGTGTGGTAGAGTGCAGATGGAATCTTCCTTGGACAAGGGAAGTATGCAGTAGAGATCCTGAAGAGGTTCAGGATGATGGACTACATGACCACACCTATGGCATCGAACATGAAGCTATTAAGTTATGTCATTAATGCCATTACATCTTTCCCTTTTTGTAATTGTGACATTTGAGGAAATGAGCCGATACGAATTACAGATTCCCCAGGAGAATTCTCGCATCGTATCTATTGCAATCCATCCCAGATCTATTTTTATTGTAGCTCTGAAATATTTTTGTAGGACGATTCGTCTCTATTGTTGCTTAGTATGTCGATATTTTTGCATGTCCAGATAAGTCTTCTATGAATATTCATTTTGACCCCGTCGTTGGTCAAAATGATGATTATAATTAGGATGTCTGTAAGGTCACAGGTGTTGTTTGTTCTTCTTTCTTTTGGATTGCAGCGAGGACTTTCTTCACTTCCTCGATTTGATTTTTGGATGCATTTTCCTAGATCTATGCTTCTTGGTTCTCCAGTAGATTGTTGTGATTCTGCATCTTGCAACTTTTCTTAATTTCTAACTTCTTGATTTGATTTTGTAGTTCCTGATTACGATTATTTAGACACTGGTTTTCTTCTTGCTTTTCTAGTATTTTTCCTTGAAGAACTTTTATATGTTGTCGATACTGGTCAACCACTGATTCTTGATCTTCTAATTTTTGTCTATGTGCTTCAGTTCTTCATCTTTGTTGTTAACTATTTTGTTCAAGCGTATTATTTCTACTTCGTAATCACTTATTTCTTTCTGTATATATTGATTTTTTTGTCTTTGATTTAATTCACTTTCGTCTTTTAATTTCTCAATTTGGGCAGACAATTTTTCTATATGATTTTTCTGGTCAAATTTTTTTTGTTCCTTGCGGTATTTTTGCATCTTATGTAATTTAATCAATACTTCTGATTTCGTATTCAAGACTTGTAACTCTTCATTGTCTCTTTGATAACGTTTTAACTTGGCTTATAATTTCTCTATTGTAGTCGTAAACTAGATTCCATGGTCTCTAACTTCTTTAATGATAGATGGTTGTCGATTTCTTGACAAGTCTTCCTTGGATTTTGTTTCTTCGATGATATATAGTGTTGAATTCCTATCTTCTTTCGCTTCTTTGATGATAGAAGATTTTCCTTTTCTTTTTTCTTTTTTTGATATTGTCTTTTTTTTAATAATAAATATTAATTATTTAATTAATATTATTATTATTATTTTAAATTAATTATTATATAATAATGTTTTATTATTTAATATAATGACAATTTAAAATGTTATAAATGTAATATATTATAAATATAATATAATATAATATAATATAATATATATATTATATAATATAATATGTTATGTTTGTTTGTGTGCAGGGTCGTGGAGATGGAGCATGTGGCCGGTGGAGGAGCAGTGGCAAGGATGGAGGAGGTGGCGGCTGGAAGAGGTGGCGGATGGAGATGTAGGGGAGATGTGAGGGTGAAGGATGATGGGGGAATGCGGCGGTGGGGTTGAGTACGGTGGGCATGGGAAGAACCTGGGAAGAACGATGGAGAGCGCAGTGGTGGAGGAGATGGGAAGCAGAAGGATAGAAAGGTGGAGAGGAAGGTTGGCGTGGGCGTGGAGGTGAATGGAGGATATGGGAGGAAACATGAAGAGAGGAGGGCCGAGAGTTGGCAGGGAATGGAGGAGTGTGTGTGATGGAGGAAGGGGTGGCTCAAGAGCTGGTGGAATGGAGGGAAGCATTGGAGAGGGAGCAGGGTAAGGTGATGCAGAAGGGATATTGCAATTTTTTTTTAAATATTTTTTCTTCTTCTTCGTATAGATGGGCAAGGGCCTTTTGGTTTGGTCAAAGACAAGAAATGAGAGAAACTCTCAATATGATGGCTAATAGCCTTAAATCAGTGAGGCTAGAGGAAAGGTCAGCTCTGATACCAAATGAGGAAAACAAAAGTTCACTCACACAAAGATTACCAAAATATTTGGAATATCGAATAAGCCCTAATAAATAATGTATTTGTATTGATGATAAGATAAAAGATAAGATAAGATAAAGGATGATTACAATGGTTGATAACCTACCTATTAAACAGGGCTTGGGAATTGTGAATGAAAAGACATGTCCTTTCATCTTAAGTATAATTAATTATGTTTATTATTAATTATTTAATTTTTATATTTATTTTATGTTCGTTACAAACAAATAACCAAATAGGCCCTTGAACAAAGAATAAAACACAACTAGATAACAAATCCAATCTTCAATTTGATTTACCAACATACGATTGAAAACTTTAAATGTGCCTAACAAATCACTAAATAGACCCTTCAAAGAATAAACACGACTAGATCAAAAATCCACACATAGAAAGGACTATGAAGATAAATAATCGAAGCAAGTTATTCAAAAAACTAATTTCACTTTTTTCACAATAGATCTTACATTGTTAACATTGTTAAGGTGTATCTAAGAAGGCCACAGTCGATATAACAAGTATGTATCATTCTCATCATCACAATTATAGCTCTTTGCAATTACATAGTTCCTTTCATCATTAAAAACATGTTTTTCTTCTGAATCATCCACAATCACTGTGTTATTAGCACCATAAGAAGAGCCTAACATCTTCTTGACATTGTTTAGAGGTTTAAGATACACATTTGGATATCCATCTCCAACATGGCCATTCCATGGGTTGGCTCACATTGATCTTGTGTTAGTATTTTTTAAATTGCTCTTTTTTCAATTGTAAAATTTCAGGCAAAAATTCGTTCACATTCCTAGATCGCGTAGATGTCCATAAACCAGCCTAAAATATACTAAGACATTGTTTCAGAAAATCCTTTAACCTTTGATGTATAAAATAAACCTTTGTTCTTGAAATGATGTTTGCATTTCTATACTCCAGAGTCTTTGATACTGTACTCTTATGAATAACATGTAACAATACTCCATTTAAATTGAATATTATCAAGTGTTTATCAAACAAATATTTATCTATGCGAAAAAACCATAAAAAGCAGTCTGATTAATGAACACATTTTTAACACACAAATTAAATATTATATATATACTACCAAACTAAAAGGGATTTTATAAAAATATCAATACTTAAACAATTTCATGCATATTTATATAATAAAAAAAAATTAATAAAACCAATTTCGTCAAGTAAACAAAAATTCAACTAAATCACCCGTTGACTACAGTGATCATGTCGTCTGACCATTCTATGAAAACACTACAGTGAAGGAAAGATCGAATGAGAATTTGAAGACATTTCGCATTTTCGAGAAAAATTAAGATTGGAGGAGCATGTTTAGGTGTGTGCAGTATAGTACTATACATGAAAAGACCATATACAGAATAAAAAAAATAAAAATCAACCAATCTTATCTCAGAACTGATATCTTTGTGTATCCATCATAGTAACACAACTACAAAATATTGAAAACTATAAAAAGAGCTATCCACACCACCATGATAGATGTGTTGGCCATCCCACGTCATTGACTTTATCTAGGAGAATACTATGTAATTCAACTGCTTTCTAAGACTTCCATGTTAAGCATACAACAAAAGAAGAATCGATTGACACTTTTGAAACATATATGGTTTCATGGATGATAAAACATTGATGACATCTTAGTGAATACAAAAGAATGGTTGAATACTAAGTATATCTAATGACAAAGTACACTATATAAGTTTTCCTTGGGGAGTGTCAGTCGATCCTTCTTTTATATCTTGGTTTCCTATTGATCACTTAATGATAAAGGAAAATCTTGGCCAATCCTTATTTCCTTTTTTGCTATCTTGATATCCACTCAATGATAGAGATAAAGATCGACCAATCCTTTTACTTGATACACCTTACATTGTTTTTTGATATGCCATGTCAACCTTACAATGAAAGAAAAATCGTCCTACACTCCTAAACATATATCGTTTCCTAGACAATACAACAATGGAGGACGATGGTCATGTATAAACATAAGCGTGGTTAAAGACAACATATACTTAATGAGAAAGGAAACAATATATGTTTTCTTTGGGGAGTGTCAGCTAATCCTTCTTTTATCTCATGGTTTCCTAATAATCACTTGATGACAAAAGAAAATATCGATCGATCCTTCCTTCCTTTTATTGGTTTCCTGATATGCACTTAATGAAATAGGAAACGATCGGTCGATCCTTTCCATGGATAAACCTTACACTGTCTGACATTGCTACACTAACTGTAAGGTCTAATAATGATCAATAGACACTCTTAAAAAATATATGTCTTCCTAGATGACACAACATGTAGGGGGATATCTCTGTGTATTTATAAGCATGGTTGGTGACAATGTATACTTAATGACAAAGGAAAACATATAGTTTTCCTTGAGTAGTGTCAACAGATTCTTTTTTATTTTTTGGTTTAGGGATTATCACTTTAATGACAAAGGAAAAGTTCGACTGATCTTTATTTCCTTATATTTTCTCCTGATATCCGCTTAATGAAAAAGGAATCAAAGATCGGTCCTTTCCCCGGTTACATCTTACACTGTTGTCTAACACTGCCATGTCAACCTTACGGTCAACAAATGATCTACTAACACTCCTAAAACATATATGGTTTCCTGGATGATACAACATTGGAGGAGGACAACTTTGTGTATCTAAAATCATGGTTGGAGACAACATATACTTATTAACGAAGGAAACCATATAGGTTGTTCTTGTGGAGTGTCGGCATGTCCTTCCTTATTTCCTTGTTTCTTGATAATTACTTTAATGACAAAGGAAAAGATCGACTGATCCTTCTTTCCTTATCTTTTTTACTAATATCCACTCAATGACAAAGTAAAAATATCGACCGATCTTTTCCCCTGATACACCTATTTAGTGGATACAACATTATATCCTAGATTATGTACATCAAAATGATATGGAATTTCAGAGAGATGTCTTCAGTTAAATAGTTTAATTCATACTTTTTTAACAATCAATTTTAAAAAAAATAAAGCTAATTTACATGCAAATATTTCCTAGAAAATTGCTTGTCAATTATGTGTCAACATCTAAATGTGCTATTAGATCAAAATATATTGCAATCCTCCTTAATTTTGTCACCTAAATTTGAATGTTTTAAACAATTTTAACTATTTCATAGAAAAAGGCCTATGCTTGTCTATATGTATTTATGTCCTAGCTGGCTTGTATCACTTCTTCTTATCACCTTCCCATTGTTGAACTAATCTTATTACTGAGAGGGGGGGTAAACCATTAATAGCGTAGATATGTATTTTATTTGTACTCTATGTCATATTTTCACCAATTAAAAACTTTTAAGTAGCAACAATAACAAACACAATAGCACACAAATATATGAGAATAATTGTATATCTATAAATAATATATGTGTATGATTACATCAGTGGGAGATTGTAATTGCCAAACATATGCACCCATTCATTTTAGGTGTTGATCTAATTCCCAAGTACAATCTGCAGGTTATAGGCACTGAACTGCAACAACTTCTATTTGCACGAGCACCGACTCACAAACTTTAGGAACCAACCTAAATAGGTATTTTTCTGATTGCGCAAATGTGACTTGTGACAATCAAGTTCTGACTTGTGGATAACTGAGCTCTCTGATTGTGGAAGAACCAACTTCCAATTGTGTTCTCCAGCACCAAATGGTAGGAGGAACCGACCCCCTGCGTTTTATTTGATCCAACATAAAGGATGCTACAACACCCCAATTGTATTTACCAAATGCAACTAGAAGGAGGATTCAACAGACCTGGGTTTTATCACACCAACCGAAAATATGCTACAACACCATGATTATATTCTCTATCACCGACTAGAAGGAGGCTACAGCCCCCTGCTCCTTTCCTTGTCTGACCTCTCTGATATGAAATAAGATTGTATTGAAAAGTTATTGCAAATACATAAATACCTTATCCTTGAGAGTATCTTCACAGTCCACAATTGGTGTAATTTATTTGATCTGCATCTGAGTATCTTTGTCCGAACAAACAGTTGCCAATACAAAAATACCTTATCCTTCTGAATATATTCACAATGTGCAATTACTACCAGTTTTTTATCTTCATTTGCAAATATGTGTCTAGATATATGCATCTAAGTATCTAAATATCGTCATCTGCATCTAGTCGAGCAGTTTCCAAAACTACGATGTGTGATAAGACTACAATCTATGACTTTTTAGCGGATCTGTGTTTTGTATCTGTAGATGTGCGATAAGACTATGATCTATGTCTTTTTTGCAGATCTGTGTTTTGTGTTTGAATAGAGTTTCCAACTCAGTCACACCTAATGTTATGTGGTTTGTGTCCTTTACTGAGAAAGAATGTCACACATCTTGAATACATGTATCCTTTTCATCTATCATATGTATTCGTTGTTCATCACTGACTAATTTGCACACTTTGAATACCATGTCTAAAAACCTCTTTCTGTGATCAAGGAGCCATTGATACCCCAAAGAATTATGAAGCTTGTCCAATCATATTATCTCAGATCTTCATTCTTCACAATCTTACTTCACCGCGTCCATCTCTTGCTTATATATTTTCTTTTTGGCTCAAGAGATATGTCCATTTAGTCAAGTTCCTTATCCTTAGATAACTCCCCACTTGTTTGTGTTTTCAATAAGTTAAGGTAAATTGTGTCAGTGTGCCACTTATTGCAATTCATCTTTGTGTGGTGTATAGTGCACATATGCCAACGTTTTTGTGGGACTATTGCACAAAGGTTCATAACCCATATTCACAAGTCTTTGTATCACATACCATTTTCTTTATGACACTATTACACACAAGTTATGTTTCATGTTTTTTTATCATAAGTATCACAAATGGTATTTGTGCATATCTCCAATTTACAATGTTCTTCTTTATGTATTATTATATGGGCACTTGTGACCACTGTCATGGTGATATATTTGCTATTGTTTTCATATTGTCACACACACACACACACACACATATTTACATATAATTCATAATGATTGCATATTATAACACACATACATCTACATATACATTGTTGTTGTTTTCATATTGTCACATACACACATTTATAAATCAGACATACATGAGACTCTATAAATGCAACACTTATTATTTCTTTGCATTATGGCATGTGATAGTACATGTTTGACATCAATGAAAATACAATATCACCCTTTTCCATTGATGTCAACAAACATAGACTCCCCCAGAGAATCTATATACTTTCCTTGATATCATTTGGATTTCTCTTCCTCTCCCCCTTTGACATCAAATTAATGGCAAAGGAACTCTCTTCTTTGCTAACTTCCCCTGGATTTATGCTCATTTCCTCCTATTTATCTTGATAATTTGATTGGCTTAAAGTTATAAGTTTTTATAGCATTTTCTTTGGGATAACAACTTCTTCTTTTAGCTCCTTTTCTTTAGCTACAAGTGTTGCTTTGACTTGGTTAGAAACAGACTCGAGTGCTTACGCCATAGTCAATTTATCTTTGTAGATGTGACAAAGATTCTGTTATACTATAAGCTTCTTCCTATAGGGGTCCAAGCCTTTCCATTAAACTCTTGTATTCATCCCTAAATTTGTTTATTTCTTGCTATTGTACTTTAAATTTTGACATTTTATTCCTTTTCTTAATGCCCGGTAGATTAACTAGTCTTTCACAGATCCTTTGCTTTGTTTCTTGCACAGTTCATATCTTGTTGTTTACCTCCTTTAGCTAATCATTTTCAATATGGACTGTCCATAACTGAGCACTTTTTCATGTAGATTAGAACACACAAGATCCAAACTCTTGATGTTTTCAAATGCACTGTTTGCTCTTTCTAGTATTTTCTTGTGTTCTTCTATGGATTCTGGAGGAGTTATATGTGTTTGTGACCGTTCTTTAATTTTGGTATGCAACCCTTGAATAATTTCACCAAACTTTATCATTTTTATATATGGAGAGGTGTCCTCAATTTCTTGCACTTTTGAAAGCAGTTTGAACACTTCTTCAACTACTTTTTGTAAACTTAAGGCATTATTCCTTGTGTCTTCTGCTTCCTGCCATAGATGATTCTCCTACGATTGCTTATTTCGCTTCCCTTTCTAGAGTAGATGTCTTTTTTGCCATATTTTATTTCTTTGATTTCAACCTCTAACATTCGTCCTATACAACTTCTTTTTCATTCAAACTTGTGTGCCAATCTATTACAATTTCCTCACGTCTCCATCTACTTTCTTGTGCAACATATGTGTGTAATTCATACAATTCACTTTCATATAAACGTGATAGGAATTGTTCTACATAACTTAACAAATTTTGTGGTCCTTGCGTGGAGAATCTCAATGCTGTAGAGGAGTTCTTTGGATTCTGATGCAACAATGTTTCATTTTTCCACATATTTGAGTGTGACTGGGAATTATTAAGATGAGATATGCTATTCTTGCTTTCTCTTGCAAACTGTATTTGATATTGAAGATTTGCAACATTTTATTCAATCACCATATTTATTTTTTCTTGTTGATTTGCAAGTTCTTTAACATCGTTCTTCTTCATGATCATAAAATATGAAGCTTCTTTTATTGCATTTATGATGTCTATGCCTATTTTTTCAAATATTTAGTGTACAAATTGGATCAGGCTTTGAGGCTTTCCTTTTCTTTCTTGCTGATCCTTATGATTGAGTAGTGATTTTCCTCTTTTTGGTGGGTACGGATTGCTGAGTAGACTTAGGAGGAAAATTCTCGGTGAACATTTCTTTAATTATGGGAAATGCATTGTTAGGTAGTTCTATTTGCACAACCTCTTCTTCTTCTGTTAGTGGTCTTCTCCATTCCACATCCCGTTCCTGGGATATTTGTTGTATATAATTTTCTGTACACATAAACTTAGTGGGAAGCCACTGCCTTCTAGAGTCTCTCTTGGAATGTGCATATGTATAATGCATACCAGTCTTGAAGCAAACTATCCCATTGTATGCTTCAACTACATGAGGCAATACTTGTGGAGTTTCCCATAGAACAAATCTAATTTCTTCACTATAGATACAATAAATGTTATCATTTTTCTCTTGTCTTTGTGTAATTGTATAGAACCACATATTTGTAAATTTGTAAATATTGCACCCAAGAATGGTCTTCTATTTTTGTCAAAGAAATGGCTTCCCTACGGTTCCTTCCATCTAATGAAAGTAATGCAAAATATAATCCAAGCGTAATGGAATGTATTACCTTTTTATTGAGATTCCAGGCAATATTCAAACAATTCATTCAGCAAAATTGTTGACCATTTCATCTAGACTCCATTCGCTCACTTTTTTGCAGTTGCGATGATTGATGTCAAGACCTAATATCGTCGTCCCTTTCAAAATATATTTCATGCCAATATTTTTACAACAAATATTATAGCAAATTCATTTATCTTTGCAATAGAAAAACCTCTTCCTACTTGTTGAGTTCCATATTTCTTAGATATCCTTTTACCAAGTGCTTTAGCATGTCTCTTGTCAAATAGAGATCTTACATCTTCTCTAGTAGCAGGTAGACCAGCGACCGATTCAATCAACTTGACATCAATGGATATAGCTCTATTAAGCCATAGATATATGCCTTGTGCTTGATATAGTAGCAGTTTTGCACACATTTTCACATATGGAGTTTCTCCAAAGAAGGTAACTTCCTGTATATTCAATAATCCTGATTTTCATAACCCAACAACCAATTCTTGGAGATCCAATTCTCCTAGTGCACTTTTCTCCATATACATATTCGTGGTGAGTTATGGGAATTTTGTGGGATTAGTGATATCATAATCTGCAAGAACGATCTTATCGACTTGACCATGAATATTTTCTTCAAAAGTCACACCTTTAGATATCTTTTTCTCCTACAACTGCGTATTTTCCAGTTCATGTAGAATGAATATTGGAGCATCCTTTTTTGATATGGAATATACTCACAGTATTCTTGTACATGCATTGAAGTGGAAGACTCTTCGATTTTTCTCTTAAATTGTCTTTTGGATGCCATGAATCCCAAACTTCAATTTTTTATCTGTTACTCACTGATTTTTATGTTCTTTGATGGATGTGAGGGTTCTTACTGGAAATATCATGAGTTTAAGATGCTAACAATGAACTGTAGATTTCCCTTGATTTGATCTGGCCTCAAGATTCTAAAAAGTTTCCCTTTTTATTAAGTCTTGGATGAAGCAACATTGGAAGTGACCGATATTCAGCCGAATGCAAGCCATTTGTTAGGATTTATAATCGCCCCTTATCCATGATTAGTATATTATATTATATTTTCCTAACTTAGGAGTCATTACTTGATATTGGGTCCACTTGGGCTATTGGTGCCACCAGTACCAAGTCACTAGAGTGTGGGGAACACATATAGAGGTTAACTACAACTGACTACATGTTCATGCATCAGTTTATGTGCCTCTGAGACCAATCCCTACAATTTAGGAGCCACAAGGAGTGCCACCATCAACCTCCTTCAGTTGTTGGTAGTTGGTAACTAGTTAAGCCAAGTTATGCTCCATTTACATTCAGTTATATCTCCTCGATTTCAATTAGTGCCAGTATTGCATGGCTACATGGGGTTAGGTGCCTATTCTCACCTACCTCATCATTTTAACTAGTTTAACTTATTGAGAGACTGAATTAGACATCTGGAGTTAGACTAGTGAGATCTGATAATGATTTAGACGCTTCTAGTTAGCCAACTAGTCAGTCTTGAGTTGGTAGATTCGAATCTTATCCACATGATTCAAATTCTCCTTTATGTAACATCAATGCATACTGTTGGGATTAATGAATTTTATATTGTAATTATACTAATCAATCCTTATCTCTTTTCAGTGATATTTTTCTTGTTTAGTGTGTATTATTCATTCCATTACACTGCATAATAAGACAACAATTCGATTGCACTCATTGCCTAAAGATCAATGGCACAATAATTTAACATGGTATTAGAACCTACTCAGGCAAGCAACAAGTCTGACCATTCTCCATTGTACACCATAATTAGTTGGGTTTCCACATAAGTCCTGCAAAGTGTGCATTGCTAACTCTGGATTTGTTCAGAGAAGTCTCTTTGGGCGTGACGGATCCTGGGAAAGTGTACATGTCGATATGGAAGGCTTGATTCTGACATAGTGTGAATTGTTTTTTTATTTTGGAGTGATTTCTTATAGGTGCTACATAGCTCAATTAAAGAATTGACTGATCAGAAGGAAGAATTGATGGATTCTCATGATTTCTCACCCCATATCCTAACACCCTTAAACTATGTTGATTGGAGGGCATATATGCAGGTCTCCTTGCAAAAGCTTGGCCTGTACAGGATGACTATGAGCAGAGAGACATAACCTCATCATCCTACTGAGAAAATCAAGTTCCTGAACTGGTTGGATGATGATTTTGGCTTCCTTTGTGCTCACATCTCTAGGGATCTCCTCTTTCATCTTAAGGGATTGAAGACTCCCAAAGAAGCTTGGGAGAATCTTGAACTTTTGTTTGGAAAACAAGATGAGCTTTGGGGACACATCTTGGAGAAGGATTTAATATCATTGCAACCCAACAGCTTCAAGACTATCTAGCAGTTTTTCACAAAATTCAAGTCTCTAGAACTATAATGTAAGAAATGCGGAATAGAGAGGAGGGATGAGAAACTTGTGCTCTCTGTGTTCAACAAAATTGCTTATGATTATTTTCTCTTCATCTCTGCCTTCCATTCCAGAAGAGATTCCATCCTGAATTAGAAGATTCCTTCACTTGACAACTTTGTTGAGTCTTTAATACAATAGCAGGATAAGTTGGTCCAAATGGTAGTCCTCCAAACTTCCAAGAAGCAAGCTCTTCTGATGTCAGACTCAACCAATGCGCAAGATAAATGGAAGCACAAGGGGAAGGAGTCTAAATCATCTGATTTGAAACCAAAAGAGAGTCAAAATTCTTCCGAAGGAGCTTTGGGCTCCAAGAAGAAGAAACAGTTTGAAAAGACAAAGTGTCCTTATTGTATGAGGGGATTTCATCCTGAAAGCCAGTGCATGAAGAAGAAGATCGATCAGATGTCCTCCCTCCTTAAATAGAACCATATTTCTCTTCCACAAAGAACAAAGAAGTCTGATGTTGGACAACTGACAGAATATCATTAGAGGTCCCATGCCCTGAAAGCTGCCTCTCTTGGTCAAAAGCTTACTTGATTGATTTTGGAGCATCCAACCACATGGTTTCTTCCAAGTATTCCTTCACCACTCTCAACCTCACAGGAGGGCTTACTATTCATATGGGTGATGACTCTCAAATTCCAGTAGTAGGAAGAGGTTCCATTAAAATCCAACATGGTGAGTTCAAGAATGTTCTCTATGTTTCCTCTTTTGCAGCAAATTTGTTGTCTGTATATCAGACGACCCACACTAGCTCACCAATGTAAGTGGTATTTGGACCTGAGTCAGTGGAGATCACAGAAATCTCATCTAGGAAAACTATAGCGAAAGGAATTGCATATCATGCCTCCAAGGCATATGCTTTCTCTCATTTCATGCCATACTCGGATCCAGTACAACCACGACTTCTATTCGAAGCAAATAAAGGTATCGAAATTCCTTTACTTCCTAATGCAGATACAGATTTATTGTCTAACATTTCATATTTAGATTCAGATTCAAAAGAAGAGGAATACCATCATGACTCTGATATTGATTTTACACCTCAAAGAGATCTAGATCTAGATCCAACATCCACTTCATCTCAACAACCTAAATGGGCTCAGCAACTCATTAAAGAAACTGGGGATGGTGTTGGGAATCCAAATGATAAGAGAAGAACGTGGTATCAGTTTTAGAAAGAGAATGTTGCATTGTCCCACACAAATCCACTTCTCCCTGAGAGGTGTTTCATAATGTTCGATTTAGATCCTCAAACATTCAAGGAAGATTGTCATGATCCTAGATGGCAGACATGTATGGATGAGGAATTTGATTCGCTACATGACAATAAAACTTGGGAACTTGTCTCCTTACCTCTAGGGAGGAAAATTGTTCAGTGAAAATGGGTCGATAAGACCAAGATAGCCTATGATGGAACCACAACCAAGTACAAGGCTCACTTGGCGGCCAAAGGATACTCACGGGTTCAAGGATTTGACTATAATGAGACATTCGCTCTAGTATCAAGAATGGATTCCATCAGACTTGTCTTGGTAGTTGTAGCTTCCAAAAGGTGGGAGGTACACCACATGGATGTGAAAAGTGCATTCCTCCATGGTGACTTGAAGGAAGATATTTACATGAAAAAATCTGAGGGGTTCATTGAGGATCCTTCCTTAGTTTCAGACTGAGGAAATCATTGTATGGACTCAAACACACCCCAAGGGCATGGTATTCCAAAGTGGATGCCTTCCTCATGTCACAGAAATTTTAAAGATGCAAATCAGATTGTAATGTTTACATGCAGAAGAAAGAGGGATACTTGTTATTGATTGTGATGTATGTGGATGACTTGTTCATTACTAGCATCTCTGTTGTTGGATTGAGAAGCATCGAGTCTGCTCTGAACAAAGCATTCGCTATGACTGATCTGATTGTTAAGACAACTCATTGGTCTCGAAGTAAGTCAAAATACTCTGGGAATCATGATCTCACAGTTCAGATACTCATTAGACATGCTCAGAATATTCCACATGGAAGACTGCAAGGAAACCCCTTTTCCTTTTCTATCTAGCATCAGGCTAGAGGAAGGTGGTTCTACACCATTGGTAGACAACAGTCTTTGCAGACAGCTCACTGGGAGCATTCTATATCTCACACATTTGAGACCAGAAATATCCTATGTTGTGAGTGCTGCTACCAGGTACATGCAGGAGCCACATGAGCTGCATTCGAAGGCAACAAAGAGGATCTTGCACTATGTACAGGGTACTAGAGGTTATGGGATTCATTATGCAGCTGGTGCACAACTTGATCTCATAGGCTTCACAGATTCATACTAGGAAGGAGATGGGAATGATAGAAAATCCACTTCAGGATTTGTGTTTATGATCAGATCTAGGCCAATTTGTTGGTCAAGCAAGAAGCAAGCAACACTTGCACTCTCTTCAGTAGAAGCAGAGTATTGGGGAGTTGTGAATACATCTATTCAGGAAGTTTGGCTACATGGCATCTTGACATAATTTGATATTCGCACTTCACCTTTAGTGGACATTTATTGTGATAACCATAGCACCATAAAAAATTCCAGTGACCCAGTTCAGAAGCAAAGGACAAAGCACATTGAGGTTCACATGCATTATATTCAGGAACTAATGTATGACAAAACCATCACACTGCATTAATGTCCTACATAGGATCAGATTACATACATATTCACGAAGTCCTTCACAGAAAAGATATTTGTATTTCTCATATCTCTTTCAGGTGTAAAGGCTTGATTCTTAGTTCATGTTCTTGCTTATCTTGAGGGGGGGGTTTCCCATGAGGTTTTCCCCTAATTCCTATGTTTATAAAGCAACATTTTTAATTCTTTTAGATTGTAATAGGTGACTTTTGGACTTGTTTCCAAGGCCCACAGTTGTCCAAGTTAGGATTAAGGGGGTGTGTTATGATTTATAATCCTCCCTTGTCCATACTTTGTCTATTAGATTATATTTTCCTAACTTAGGAGTCATTACTTGATATTGGGTCCACTAGTACCTTTGGGTCCACTTGGGCTATTGGTGCCACCATTACCAAGTTACTAGAGTGTGGGGAGCACATATAGAGGTTAAATGCAACTGAATGCATTCTCATGCATCAATTTATGTGCCTCTAACACCAATCCCTGCAATTTAGGAGCCACTGGGAGTGCCACCACCAACCTCCGTCAATTGTTGGTAGTTGATAACTAGTTAAGCTAAGTTATGCTCCAATTACATTTAGTTAGATGTCCTCCATTTCAGTTAGTGCCAGTCTTGCATGGATGCATGGGGTTAGGTGCCTATTCTCACCTACCTCATCAGTTTAATTGGTTTAACTAATTGAGATATTGAATTAGATATCTGGAGTTAGACTAGTGAACTCCGATTGTGATTTAGGCACTTCTAGTTAGCCAGTCAGTTAGTCTTGAGTTGGTATATTCGAATCCTATCCACATGATTCAAATTATCCTTTATGTAACATCAATGTATACTGTTGGGATTAATGAAGTTTATACTGTAATTATACTAAGAAATTCTTATCTGTTTTTAGTGAAATTTGTCTTGTTTAGTGTGTATTGTTCATTCCATTACACTGCATAATAGTACAACAATTCAATTGCACTCATTTCCTGAATATAAATGGCACGATAATTTAACACCATTTAATGTGGCAGTAGTAGGCTTGATTCCTTTCCTTGGATGAACTTATCCAAATTCACTTACCCAACGACAACAACATTAATGATGGGATATGGTTAAGTGAATTTGGATAAGTTCATCCAAGGTGAGCAATCAAGCCTTCTACCACCGCATTAAATGGCCTATAGAAGGGTGAATATTTCTCACCCAACTTTGTGAGGATTAGGTTTTGTGAATTGATCCAACTAATGTGTCTATGAAAAGAGTTGGATAATTTAAAAACCAATCCTTCCTGCTTACTAATAATCAGATTTGTTGCAGTAGAGTAGTCATACGACAACATGAACAACGATAAAGGTAGTGTCATGATGGAAATAAATTCTCAAATGGAGGGAAAAAATTAACCATCCTGCGACAGAGCAATGATTGCTACCGTACACTCATTGCTAGCTGTTTGATCTCAAGGTGCTAAGATCCAACAACCAACAATGAGACTACGACAACAATCGTGATTCTTCTGTAGACTAGTTAATGGTCACCAGTTATGCAAGGTTGGAATTTGAAGGGAATATGACCTTCACAAGGTATTTTCCCCATTAGATACTCTTAAAAAAATTAAAAAATTGTCTTAAAGAATGGGAAAACAATTTGCTAGAACCTATTTTTGAAGGTCACTTATTTTCTCAAACCATCATTAATTTTTATTAATATTCCTATTAAGATATGTGTATGGTTAGATAAGTGGTATATGGTAGGTGGTTGTTATTATATATGTAATTATGAATATTTCTCTTCCACTTGATTGAAACTTTCCCACATTGAAGCTTTCCCATTTGATTAAAGATTAGGTGTGTGTGTTTTCCTTCAATTGGGGTGGCTTTGTTTTCAATATATTTCTTCTTTCATTCTTATATCGGCATAGAATTGTCTCAACATGGGACCATTCCCTCCATTTTAGTCCCTTTCCTTGGCCTTTATTCCCTTCCTTCATAGGATAAGTCAATTTTCAAGTCCAAAAGTGCAACTTCAAGAGAGAGGTGGATACCATTTTAGATGGGAAGTTGGCTTTAAACTCTATTAATGAAGGAATCAACCCAACCACCCACCAAGCATCAACAATTTATCAATTGTAGAATATCAAACATGCTTTCTTTCTTTTTATTTCTAGAAGAACCTATTGAAGATCGACAACCGTTTCTCTAGATAGTTGTAAGTGTTCTCCTCTTGATGCCACTACAAATTATGGTAAGATGTTATTTTTAATTTCTTTTTATAAATTTGATAATAATCTGAAAATAAATTTTAATGAAACTATTCTATATTTTTTCTTAGAAATGAAATAGTTTTGTTATTTGGATATTAGGTACTTGTGTACTCGACAAAGGCATGGAAATAGGGTTTTGCACCATGGTTGTTAATTTGAATGGGAATATTTTATCACATGATTGGCTCTATATTTACGACCAAGATATCAAATGTAATAAGAACATGCTCATTATGAATATATCAAGTGTATTAAGCACATTCTCATTATGATGATCGAGTAAAACTTATGCCCAAAAAATAGTTTTTACTAGAGGAATTTTTAAATATTTAAATTACTATGTCAAATTTGTTAGGATATTTAGACACTTAGGAGTTAGTTAAGATCAACTTGTGTAATATATCCGTTAGGTAAAAGTGTGTTTCTTTAGTATGCATTTGTAAATATTCTAATCCGATGGTCACGATATGTTCTAGACATAGAGTGATTTGACGGTTCAACTTCTCTTAGATCATACCCACCATTTATCAGTGGCTTAACACCCGATTGGTCTATGATCTCTATTTAAAGAGCATAGAGGGTCCTTGGCTAGTTGATCGATTATGAGAAGCTCATGTAACTTTTCTTCTTTTGCATAATAAATTGCTTCAAGTAGCTATTTGGCTGGGGCCGTGGACTGTTTCCCTCTCGAGGGTTTTAACCACGTGACAAACATCGGTGTGTTGATCTGTGATATATTTGTGTGAATTGGTTGCTCAAGGTGTTCGGTCTTTTGGGAGTACCCTGTGTACCCGAACATGGTATCAGAGCTTTTATGAAGAGCCGCTTTCGGTTTTGATCTAGATCTGGAACCGGTGTTGCCAAAACTTTGAAATGGTTTCTGGTTCTGGATTTTTTGTGTTTTTTTTGCTTATGGGAGCTATTCCATTGCGTTCGGAGCACCGTTTCCATTGGGAAATAGTTTTCGTTTCATCGAAAATTGTTTTCGATTGTTCCAGAAACACCCATTTCGACAAATCTGAAGGTATAATGTTACAGTGACGGATTTGTTTTTTTTTTAAATCTCTCATATATTATCAGTTTTATTATTAGATCTTTTTTGTTTTAGTCTTGGACTGTTGCCTTCCCTAACTGCGTATGTTCTTTTCCGTGCACCTTGCATGATCGCGGTGAATCAGAAACAGTAAGGGGAAGTTTTTTTCTTGTATTCTTGGCTATGTATGCTCTTTGCCATGCACCTTGTGCGATCATGGCAAATCAGAAACAGCGAGAAAACTTGAAAACGTAGACTTTCCGGGTAAGCTAACCAAGATCTCATCCCATTGTGTGGAAAAAGTTTTTTTGTTTTTTTTGTGATTTGCAGAAAAGAAAAGAAAAAAGGCAAGCACGGAGAACAAGAGAGAAGAGTTAAAAAAAAAAGCCCCCTTCCTCTTTCCATTCTTTTATGTACCTTTTAAACTTAGCTCACCGGGTCCAAAGTTGTTTTATTTCTTAATAGGTCTTGAGTTCAAGTCTTATTAAGCTACTTTTTAGTGCATGCAATTTCTATTTTCAAGTTATTTTATTGTAAAAGTGCATCTCACATAAATAAAATAAAATAAAAAGTGAGTCACTTAAGTCTTTTAATTTATTGTCACACTATTTAAAAGTAACATTATTGTAAAAGTGAACCTCACTTATTCTACAAAAGTGATTCACTTCAAAGCAACTTTATTGTAAAGTGATTGTCAAACATTGATCTTGGGAAGAGGGGAGTTCTTTTTTTAAGTTGGTCAAGTTAATATCTGCCATGTCACTATTGGAGACATCTTCAACATTTTCTTTGATCACGCATAACTTCATCATCCAGAATCAGTTTTCAGTGCCGTTTTTTTTTTTAAACCGCATATTTTTTCGAGCTCTTTGCAACCAGAGAGTTAGTTTCTATTTTTTCAGCCATTATTTTACAGTATGGCTACCCCTTGTGATATTATACTTACAAGTTCTAACCATTTCTCATGGAAATCTCGTATGGAGGATGTTCTACGAAGTATGAGACTTTTCAGGATAACCTCAGGGAAAGAAACATAACCCACTGATGATGATAAAAAAAATTAAATGGGCAAATAGATGTGATGAAGCTCGTGGATTGATTGGGATGTCAATCTCTACTGATTTGTGATTCCACATATCTGGAATTGATGAACTTGATAAATCTTGGGAAAAATTGGAATCTATGTTTGGTAAACACAATGAAATTCAGGGTCATCAACTTGAGAATGATTTGCTTTCCTTGAATCCAAATGATTTTTCATGCATTCAAGACTATTTATCTAAGTATAAAATTCTTAGACTCTTATGTGTAGAATGCAATATTAAGAAAGAAGAAAAACAATGTATTTATCATATTCTTTCCAAACTTGGACCTGCATATTCTGTTTTTGTATCTACATTCTACTCCATGAAAGAATCCTTGACTGCAACTAGCTATCAAGAGCCTAGTCTTGAATCCTTTTGTGATTCCTTAATTAGAGAGTAAGATAAGCTCATTCATCTTGGAATAATTAACAATGCAGATACATCTGGGAAAGCCTTATTGTCCCAACAGAAAGAAAAGTCCAAGCCTCCCAAGAAACAAAATTTTCGCAATAATAACTAGCCAAACAAAAAGGGTCCTAAACCCTCTCAGTCAGCTCCTTCTTTAAAAAATGACAAAGGATCCAAGCAAAAAGGAAAGAAGACTGAGCGTCAATGCAATTTTTGTGGGAAAGATAATCATGATGAATCTAAGTGTTTCAAGAAGATGGCAGCCTTGGAAGTAGCAAAGAAGAAGCACCACATCAGCATAGATTCATCTTCAAAATCTAACTTTCATGGACATGCACTTTGTGCTTTTGGTTACTCTTATACTACATCTTCTTCTTCTACTTCAAATGAATGGCTTATTGATTCTGGAGCATCTTATCATATGGATAAGGATCGAGCCATATTTTCTACTATGCATGAATGTAACACCAAACAAATATTTGTTGGTGATGATAGATCTCTAAGTGTTGTAGGATCTGGAACAGTTCCAGTAGAAAATGGTCATTTCAGTGATGTACTATGTGTTCCAAAAATTTCCTGCAATTTGTTATCAGTCTATCAAATTACTCATTCAGGTGAAGATAAAACTGTGATGTTTACACCTCACCAAGTTGCAATCAAGGATTTTAAAAATCCTCAAAATGTCCTTGCTACTGGAACTGTTGATGATATTACCAGGTTGTACAAATTTAACAACTTTGGGTCATCACCTTTTCCTTCAGTTTTTGTTGCTCATAGTGATAACTTGAGCAAACTTTGGCATGAGCGGTTTGGTCACTTAAATTATCGCTCATTCCAACAACTATGTAAAGACAATATGGTGACCGGTCTTCCAATGGTATCAAAGCACAGGTCTCAGGTTCAATTCCCCTGAGCTACGCCGAAGGTGGGGTGTTAGAGTATAGGTACAACCTCCACATGGTATAATCGTCGCACCTCTAGCAATATAAAACAAGTGGACTAACCGCCACTCTCAGTGATAGGACCTTGTGCCGGGTCTCAAATGTAAACCAATATCTGCAGGTTTTGGTGTAACGGAAAACCTTACATGGATGGTGTTTGTTCCGGTTGGATGGTTGAATGGGGTTGAAGAAGTATATAACCTTTTACATCTTCAGAATATCCAACATATATGCACTTTTCACTTTTAGGCTGCAATGCTTTCCGTTTTTCATCTAGAATGTGAGGCCATGCTTCACAACCAAACACATGAAAGTGACTTACATCTGGTTTAATTTTACTCCATGCTTCTTCCGGTGTTATACCTTGTAAAACTTTAGTGGGTGTGCGATTAACTATGTAATTTGCACAATTTATGGCCTCAGCCCAATATTGAAGACTTAGTCCCTTGGATTGGATCATACAAGTAGCCATTTCTTTTAAAGTGCGGTTCTTCCGTTCAGCTACATCATTTTGTTGTGGTGTATATGGAACAGTGTGTTGTTGTTGGATTCTTTGTTCAGTGCAGAAAGTAGTGAACTTGTTGTTAACATATTCTCCTCCATTGTCAGATCTTAACTTAATAATTTGATGACCATATTGTTTTTCAACAAGGGCCTTGTAGGTCAAGAACATGTTAAATACTTTGCTCTTAAGTTTTAGGAAGTAAACCCAAGTGCGTCTGGAGTAGTCATCAATCAAAGTTAAGAAATATTTGAAACCAGAAAAGGAAGCAGATGGAAGAGGACCACACAAGTCACTATGCACAAGCTCCAAAGGAACCGAGGCGTGCCAAGAGGCACGTTTGTCAAAACTGTCCCGATAATGTTTTTCGGTCTTTTGGGAGTACCCTGTGTACCCGAACAAAATTAAATAAGTTTGCACTATTCTAATTTTATAAAATTAAAATAAAATGCATTACCTATTTTAGAAAACTAAATTCTTTCAATTATGAATGCATAAAAAATAAGAAATTTATGTTATCAAATTCTTATCATAGCTTATTGTGGATAATACATAAATAACTCCACCTCCCTGTAAGATTAGTTGCATCTTAGGCTTTCCATATGTGCAAATAATCACCTCTACAAAGGGAATATTATATTTATCCAGCCTTTCATCTCTTTAAACTCAATTCCTACGGCTAAAGTATTTATTTGGCAAGCAACATGTTAACTTTGCAAAATTTGGTATGTTGCATTACATGTGGCTAAGTTTGTTTCCAAAGTTTATGACTTGATATAATTTAGATGCATAATGTTGGCACATGTTACATTTGACTTGTCTGTGTCATTGTGAGTAGGTTTTTTTGTTCCACCTCATATATAGTGATGTTGATTTTCAAATTACATGATCAACCAAAAACGTGGGTAAACCAGTCTATTGTTACGTTTTAATTGAAAATTCAAATCCTTAATACAAGATATCTTTTAATTGAAAATTAAATTCTTTAATAGAAACATTATTATTGAAAGGTATTTTTTTAAATAAAATTTCATTTTTGAAAGGTTACTTCTTCATGGAAATGTTGTGTGATGGGCAAGATAAAAGTTCAAAACATCAAAAATTGTTTTAGGCATCATGCTTGACTGCAAACAGAAGTGAACTTATGAAAATTGGAGAGAAGACCAAAATTTCACTAAGAGTGGCTTGAACCATTGCAAGTGTGCCCTAGTCACTATTGGATAGGGCAAGTGTGATCACCATCCATGTGATAGGTATAGGGAAACAAATCACTAACCTATCATAGGAAAACCCACCCAGTGTAAAAATGTCGAAGTCATGCAAAGCACCTCCTTTAAGTGTCATATTTGTCATAGTCACACCATAATAGAAAATACTTTAAAAATAAAGATTCAGACAGAAATATAACTTCTATTTTAAGTATTAAAATGAGATTCAGACATAAATATAACTTCTATTTTAATATTAAAATGGTTACAAAGGGAGAACTTCATATCTGGTGCATGCATGCACCCTCTTCTACTTTACTAAAGGTCAACCAAATTGATTCTAATAGGATCACTAGTCTTCCCTCACACTGCTGTTGTAGACTACTACATGCACACCACGTGTTGCTACCATAGGTATATTGGGGAGGAACTTTCAAATCAACAAGTCGATAGTCTAAGAGCCAAAACATCTTGGGTGTGAATTATAGTCAACTACAATGCTATGCCTCTCCTCTACATTGAAAAAGGGCTCCTTCTGGGGCTAAATGGATAATTTTAAGGCAAGTAAGAATATTTGGTATGTGATTCAACTGAGATGAATATCTTTCTTATGGAAGTGAAGTTGTTGGATAAATTTTTGTTAGACTAAAGAAGGTTTTTCATTACATCATATTTGGTTAGCCAGATTCAGGCAACATTGATAATTTTAAGGAAATTTATTGTAGATGCTACAAAACTATAAATTGTAGATGCTAGAAATTTATTGGGAAAAGTACAGAAAACTTTAGATGCTACAAAACAGTCTCGTTTACCTATTGTATTAAAATAAAGTTAGACATGGATCGTGACATGTAAGGAAACAATTCAGGCACAGGAAAATATTCACTGTGTAAATTTTACAAATATCATGACTATAGGGTGCAAATGTTCGTAGCATATTGTATGTAACTACTACATCCATGTTGAACACAAGATATATCTACAAGAGAAACCTAGTTTATTAGTCCATCGGGGTAGAGGAGTGTTGTTAAGGAATTGATCATATGGTTGGGGTTGAGGCCACCAACATACTAGGTGTATATAGATTGATATATAATTCTCTGCAAGTATGAATTTAAACAATATTTCAAGGGTTAGGAGGGTTCATACCTTATGCATTGAAGGTTGATCCAAGATTTCTCTTTATCCCTCTTCTTGCTCTCCAACCAAGAGACCTGCAAAACAACTTCAAACTTTCCTCAAACCAATTTGACCAAATGTAAGAAAATGATAATCAAGATAATATAAAACCCTAATCTCATTAACATCAACATATGATCACAAACTAAGATTCAATGCCCATTCCACAATGATTTGGAAATGGAAGAACATCGAATCTTTATTAATTAATGGAAGAAGTACAAGATATACCTTCTCCTCATGCAAGGCACCTCATGAAACCTTCAATCTGGATCTCCTACTTCTCTCCTCCAATATTCTTAGCCTCCAAGCTCTG
Organism: Pseudotsuga menziesii; assembly: GCA_001517045.1. Lineage (NCBI taxonomy): Eukaryota > Viridiplantae > Streptophyta > Pinopsida > Pinales > Pinaceae > Pseudotsuga > Pseudotsuga menziesii. Next base: position 356,797 of record LPNX010778564.1, on the reverse strand, counting down.
CAGTAAGGGTAGATGACAGCTAGGGAATAGGATGCGGGGGATGAGAGTCCAAATTCTGCCAACATAACAATACCAAAGGCCAAGTACCCTTCATGGTCCCTTCTCCCTCTCTTATATAGCAATATGAAGAGTTAGGGTTGAGGATGGATCAGTTATAAATGAGGAGGCAGTTCCAAAACCACCCAAACCACCATAAATTCAAGAATTTTATATTTTTTGACCATTTCAGAGGGTATATGCGGGTTTTAAATTGACAACTCGCGTATAGGTCAAAAAAGGAATTTTCAGGGTAATTCCAAGGGTTTTCAGGAGTTTTTTCTCTTCTAGAAAGTTGTTCCTTAGTCTATTACCTTTCCAATGGTCCAAAAAAGAGGTAAAACGGAGATACAAAAGTACCGATATGACCCTTCCAACCATAAGTGTCCTTTGGGTGACTGATAGTAGTTTTCATGAAGTGTTGTCGTGGAATTGTCGTCATGTGACAAAACATGTAAATGTCATCACAAACAGATAAGTGTCATTTTGGGCTATAGCAGATTCCCCCCAATGTGTGATGTTAGAGGGTAATACGATAGCCGAAATACATTATAAATAGGGAACGATTGAGTCATGGAGTAGAAGAACCTAGAGAATCCAAGATCATAGGCTTGAACAAAGGTACCTGAAAGAGAAATAAATGACAGACAATCTGATCTCTGCGACATACATGCCCATATACAAATGATCGCCACAAATATATAAGGCAGATCTAACATGTGTAAAACTAATGTAACTATTAAGTCTACACAATATGAAAAAAGGTGCCATGTAAAATCTAGAGGATTCACGACCAGAAATGAACAACGTGGATCCATTCTCAATAATTGATCATAGCCGCAAATATACAAGGTGGATCTATGTCTCGACAAATGTCATATGAAGTGTGACAAGGTCTTGGGAAACTCAGGAAATAACAAAAGATGATAATGCTACTGTCATCCCAAGTTCTTCAATACAACCCACCCAAAGGTATGAAACCTAACAATGTAAATAGAGGATCTAAAATCGAACATGGAGGAAACCATTTGATTACCGCTCATTTATGAACCATTAACAAACATGAGGGGAACCACCACTAATGAAAATGGTCCCTAAGGTACCTAGTACTTTCTAACAAGTGTAAATTAATGGTCTTGAATTCGAATACCTAAAGAATCCATCGATTAGGAGACATTAAGGTATTCTTGTTACCCAATAGAGATGGAAACTTCCACTAATGTCTGTAATCCCCAAGGTACTATCATAAACTCTAAATCTCATTCCCAGAGCAAGATGATTTGGCGTCGATAGGAAGGGACCCATTGGAAGGAAAGCATTAAGATATCTTCCATCATCCAACATGAGGAAAATCAAAGACTTATTTGCTTTGGAACTAGGACAAAATTTTGCAACAAGAACCACTGAATACTTGATGTAATGAACTGATACCAAAGAATGGCTGACACAAAGGGTCAAGGAAACTGCAGAATGGCTGACACATGTTTTATCCTTGAATAGTGAGAACGACACAATAGTGACTCATGCAACTTTATTCATAAAGGGGCCAACGATACAAATCTGCAATGTAGGAGACGTTGATAGATTCTCCATATAATTGGAAAAGGAACGAACCAGTGGAGAAAGAACTCTGAATCGGGCTTAATCCTAAGGCCAAAAAATGGAACCCAACTGTTGATAGACTATAAATTGGTGCTTTGTTCAAGGAGACAAGATTTGTTTCTATGGTATAAAATATATTTGAATGAACTTCCCTTTCCTTCTTTCTTTTAAAGGTTTAACAAGTCCAAGAAAGGAAACTTGGGACATTATTCATTGTTGGCAAGCTCGAAGAAGAGAAGCATGCTTGATATAGCACTGGTCTGTGGATTTTACAAGCCTGAATTAGTGGATGCTCGGAGGTGTTTTCACAATTTGAGAGTCTCAAAATGCCAAAGAAGACTCTAGGGGGGGAATTTTTCATAAAGTTAGTCTCCAAAGTCAAAAAAAGTATAAAGAAATATAGAGGAGAACTCTCTTAGATCCGAAGAACTAAGGTATTCTTTTTTCGTATCCATTCGGCAAGGTCTAAAAAAGGGTTAAACTATCACCAATCCGGCGCTCCTTCGAGAGCAAGCATATAGCCTTAGTTTAACGAGTGTGAAGGAAGGCAAGATCACTTGGGTCGTTCCATTCATTTGCAAGTATAGGGAAACCAACGATAAACTCGATGTTTTTTTGCTAAAGTTTTAGTGAGCATGAAAATGGCATAAAGAACACTCATAATCTTTTTCATGTTTTAAACCAGAGCACGAAAAATAAAAAGTATGCTCGAAAAGGTTACTTTTTCATAATTTTAGTCCCCCAGGCCCAAAAAAGTGATAAAATTATACCTTGGAATACTCTTCTAATAAGAATCAACTAGAGTATTCCTTTTTTGTAAGTAATCCACATGGTCTGGAAAAGGGTTAAAATTATACCTATGTGGATGATATTTTAATTCCTTTAACGAGTTTTAAAGAACAAGTAAACTCAGAAATCTATTCATGTTTAGGGAGTTAGACCAAATATTAAAGGTAACTCCATACCTTTCCCGTAAAGTTTTAACAAGCCTGGAAAATTCAACTCATGGCCTTCTTACTATTTTTAATGAGCTCAAAGGAAAATCGAAAGAATGCTCTAAATGCAAGGAGATGAGTGTTAGAGGCATGTGAAACTAGTTCCAAGCGCAAGGAACAAACCTAAGCATAATGCAAGGAACATGAGCAATATAAAGACACTTGAGGAGGATCTTCTCCAGGTAAAAGATGTCAAGTTGCAACGAAAAAATCATACAAGGCTGGGAGATGATGAGAGCAGAGATCAGGGATTATATAACGAGCTAAAAATGTGGAATCCGACATCAGGCTCATAAGTGTGAGTAGGATATAGTAAAATGTGGTTACAAATTGAACAAAAAGGTGAGGCCAGTAAGCAGTGGTGAATCTGACTAAGAATCATGTCTCTAAGAAACAACAGTGTCAAAATCATATTCAGAAGAAGAGATTCGGTACAAGCCACTTTGGTAGAAATAGTTGTATCTTCTCTCTATTTCATAAAAGGCATAGTGAAGGTAGAGTTAACCAAGGGAGACTCTATAGTTCCAAGGCCCAAGGATTTATAATCAAGAAGATCAACCTCAAGAGGAAAGATAAAGTTGACAAAGGTAACAAATTCTGAGGGAACATATTCAACATTACGGGAGTCAAAAATTTTACAAGAAGATTCAAACTCATCAAGATCAACAACTTGCTTCTCTAGAGGAAATTCCGAAAACTCAACAATGTCAGAGCTTGAGGATTGATCATTATAAGGATTAGACTCAATAAGTAAGTCAGGGTTTGATTTAACCAGAGCTGAGTCAAAATCCAAAAGGAGGTCAGACTATATCATAGAATCTAGGAAGACTTCATATGAAGGAAGTAAATAATCCTAGATAGAACACATGTCTAAACATTCACTTGGATCAATAGGGTGTAGAATGGGCTCCAAAGTCCCCATTGGATCACATGTTCAACTGCCGAGACCAAGTCCCAAGAAGGTAAGCATGAACACAAAGGCTTCTTATTAGTAACAATTGGAAATGAGGGATATGATGCCACATAATTCACCTATGGAGGGGTAGTGTCTACTGAAACACTAGGAATTGACGAAGGATAGACCTGGTCTACAGTAAAATAAGGAGAGGGATCAACAAATGCTAGTTGATCGACAGTGACAATGCTCTCGTTATGAGGAAACTATATCACACGAAAGAGTGTATACACCACAACTTTCATAACATATACATAATCATGCCCGAGGAGCATATTAAAGTCCAAGGGGTCCTCTATAGCCATAAAATAAACCAAGATTATATTCCCACCCAAAGTAATGAGTGTTTGAGTAATAACTCCCAAATTTTGACTATATCTTCTATCAAAGGCCAATGGTTGATTAACAGTCGACACGATCCTAGGAGATCCCATACCTCTCCAAGCAAAAGTAGATAAAATACTAACAGGAGCACCTTCATCTACAATACAACGAGAAATATTTTAGTGTTCAACTTGGACCTTTACCTGAAAAGGTGAAACCAAAGGAAGGGGTGGATCAACTAGGTTATCCCAATCAAAGGAAGATATCTGAGGGCTTGGTGGGGGTTCATTCAGGGAAAATTTAGTGCCCCCTTGTCCAAAACGTTATGAATTGGCAGTGAAGAAAAGATGACTAGCATACAACTCACTCTCCAAAGGAAGAGTGGCATTGATCGAAGATTGCATCGATTCAACCACTTGATGAGGGTCACTCTCTAAAGGAAGAGTGTGATTCGTCAAATATCGCATTAGTTCAATCACTTTACGAGGGTCACTCTTTGAAGGAAGAGTGGGATTGACCAAAGATCTCATTGGTTCAATCACTTAATGAGGGCCACTCTCCGAAGGAAGGGTGGGATTGACGAAATATCACACTGGTTGAATCACTTGATAAACTGAAGGTTGAATAGGTTGTTGGGAAACTATAGGTTGTTCAGAAGCAATATATCCTTGGGACTCATACCACACTCTAACTACCAATGCAATAGAAGGAAACTTATGAGTAAGGTGATATCCCTCGCAAATTTTACACAAGAACTTAGGTTTGCATTCTAAACGATTGGTTTACTCAACAATGTCAACATGACTTGCATTGGATGACTTTTTTCCCCTAGCATGACCTCTATAGGCTAGGTGGTTGGGTCCAACATGACTTGTAGAGGCTAGTTGTTTCCCCCCAGCATGACCTCCAGAGGCTGGATGCATAGGTTCAACATGACTTGCAGAGGTTGAGCGAGTGCCCCCATGACTCACAAGAAAGAAAAGTATGAGGTGAATTGGGAACCAACAGCATAGAGAGCACACCACTAGAAGAAAAATCCTAAGTATCCAGACTATGAACACAAGGATACCTTCCAAAGGAGAGTTTGAGATGATGAGGACCAAGAACTGACTAGTGAAGGAAGAAGGACAGTTACTTGGGGTCCCAATACAATTTCTCTGAGGAAAGCATTTGAATCACCAACTGCTTTTCTAGATAGTTGCATGGGGTTTCCTCCCACATCTAGCCTAGGTACAATGGAAATAGATTTTCACCATCACCCATGTAGAGTCCTAGAGGTCAAGATGCTAAGGCTACCAAAATCACAAAGAAGGTACAATAGAATAGTCGTCAGTCCATTCGAAGCGCATGGGAAGGGTAGTTAAGCCTGAAACTCAAACAGTACTAGGAATCATGCGGGGCCAAAAGGAGGTATTGAGTGAATCCCCAGACATGCAACAACTCTGGTGCATGATCGACTAAGTATTGGAGGGATATCTCTGCAACTCAATCTCGCATGACCTCGTGCTTGACTCTTATGTGAAAAGATATTTCCACATGAATTCTTTATGAGTTTGCATTTCCTAAGGGAAAGGCCATTATGTTCAAGTTAAAGTTTTGGGTAGTTTAAAGATAACCCTAACCCAAAACACTAGCCTAGACTATTGTATGTTGTCCCTACAAAGAAAATATTACTAATATGTTTTAAATATTAATGTTCTTTTTAAAGGATGTTAATTACTCAAAGGTAGTGATATTCAAGTAAACTCAACTTAACTTTGTTGAAGGATAAACCATTTGGCAAGAGTGTGTGCAAAACCACGAGAGAATGGAACGGCGAAGCGGCTCCTTCCACGGCTAGGGTTTCCTAGCTGTCGCCCTGTGTAGAGCCGAGCTTGGCTGGGCAGGCTGCACCTTGCGCGGGCTTCTCCTCAGCGCGGGCTCCTCCTCAGCGCCGGGTTTTTGCTGCCGGTTTGTTTTTTTCAGTGTGGGGTTTTGTTGCAGCTTATTTCAGCGTGGATTTCTCTCAGGAAATGGGCTCTCACGCCCAGCTTGCTGCCTTCAAGGCCCTTGTTCAAGCTGCTTCTCCTCAGGCAGCTTCTCATTCTTCTTCGAAGTTTGTGAAAAAGATGGACGAGATCCCTTCTCTAGAGCTCTCTCCTTCGAATCCATGCCAGAAATCTCTCATCCTCTCTGAGCAAGCCCTCATTGGCAAGTTCACAGGGTTGTGGCCCAGCCCTAAGGCGGTGGAGATCTGGATTGCAGAACATTGGAACCCTCTTCTGCAAGGACAGGTTTCTCTCTTTGCTGCTGGTCGAGGGTTTTTTGTATTCCTGTTCTCAAATAAAGAAGAAAGAGACCTTGTCTTTCATTTGGGCCCTTTCTTCATGGGCTCGAGAGGTCTGTTCTTAGCCCCCTGGTCTCTGGGGTTTAACCCAGAAGCAGAGATCACTGCTGCTCCAGTATGGGTAAGACTCCCTAACCTCCATCTTCATCTTTGGGGGAAAATTACTTTGATTGACATTGGTAATAAGCTAGGCTGCTATCTAGATATTGCAGAACCAAAAGGGGGGCAGTACAGATGTGCCCGTATCTGCGTAGAGGTGAATCTAGAGAAAGGGCTTCCGGAGGCCCTAAAGCTCACTTTAGGAGAATGGAGCCACATTCAAGAATTGGATTATGAGCAGATCCCTTTCAAATACAACTTCTCTCATGCATACGGCCACTTCGCTAAAAGCTGCCCCAAGCTTGCAGATCCATAGAAACCAGCAAATCCTCCAGCTACCACCGACACAAAGTTCCAGACGGTCTCTAACAGACGCCGTCCTCCCCGAAGAAAGGAGCCTCAAGCGTCCCAGCAAAAGGTTTCCCAAGATCATTCTCCTCTTGTAGATACTCCACGGCTGGAAAACAAAAATAGTTTTGCAGTACTCCAAGAAGAAGAAGCACAAGAACCTGAGACTACAGCTGTCCAGGATCAGGGAAACTCTGGCCCCATTGGCTCCTTGGAGGTAACTGAACAAGCTTATCCAAAACCAGCTTCTCCAGGTTCAAAGAAAGATCCCAACGCTTTGATTCGCGAGACTTCAGCCTAGGCAGGACCGGCATCCTTGATCCCGTCGTCAGAGGGAACCTCCGACTCAGAAGACTTCTCAGCTCCTTCTCCTCCCCTCACCAGAGGGTGAAAGACAAATAAAGAACGTAGAGAAAAGGAAGCAGCCTCAAACATCAACGTGGGCTCCCAGAAGAAATTGGATCCTTTCATTAAGGGGCACTCCTCTCTGCCTATTTAATGTTTTGTTTTTGTATTCTTCTCTGCTCACAATTTGTGAGAGTCTACTCTTGCAAGCAGTCCTTTTCTCAAAATAGCATCAGAAAAATTTGGGATTCACTTCTCAAAGCACTTTTAAGAAGGTTGACTGTTCTAATAGAGGTCATCAGCCTTCTTATTCAGAACTCCTCTTTGTACGCCTGGCTGGGCTACAGCCTTTTTTAATCAATCAAAAAAAATTCTCAGTTTCTGTTAAAAAAAAATTTCTCAAAGGTAGTGGTAATGAAACTAATGATGTTTTGACTTGAAAGTAGAAAAAACATGACCAATGTGAAAGATATTAAAAATGCAAACTTTTACTTCTCTTTTATTTTCAAAACTAAAAAATGGAGGCCACAAAAGGAGGATCTCTTTTTGTATTTTCAAAAACAAAGATATGTTGCACCTAAGCCTAAACCCTAGCCTAAATGCATATGAAGAAAAAACTTGTTCTTTTTTACTTTTTCTTTTTGAATGATGAAGAAAAACAACCTACAAACAATTGCATGTAAATGATGTACAACAAAGAAAAAGGCTTATGCTCTATGTCCACAAGACAAAACCTAAGATGCCCTAAAGTATGACTAGCCCTCTCTTGGGAGGGAGACTTTCATAGGAGAACAAGCCAACCACCTTGGCATAAGGGACTTGACCAACAAGACTAAAAGATATAGAGATAAAATGGCTCCTAAGTTTAGATTATACCTGCTAATAGAGGTTGATCAACTACTTGCACAATAAGGTCATGCCAAGGAAGGAGGTGAGGTACAAAGCAAGATACAAGCCCAAAATCTCAAAAAGGGGTCACAAATCAAGTTAAGATCACACTCAAAGGGGGGCACCACTTCCCAGTTGTCATACACAGACAAGGGACCTAGAAGGACCCCACAAACTGCAAACATACCTCTCCCAAACATGCCAAAATGTGAAAAAACATTGAAAAGGGGAATACATAGGTGCAATAAAGGGTAATTTACATATGGTACGCAAGTTTGACTGGTCTAAACCTGTGTATTCCTTATAAATATGCTACTTTCCAATGTGGGACTCGTGTATGGGTGGTGGAAGTCCCAAAATAGGTGAAAAACACCCCCCAAAAAAGCAAGTAAGGTGCCTTAAAAGGATTAAGGATGACTCTTAACCTGAAGTAAGGACTCATGCCTTCAAATACACTAGAAAAACTAGACAAGGAGATCCCAAAACAGACAAGGATTCCCCAATGGAGTCGTCAATTCTATTGTTAAGGAATTGATCCTATTGCTAGGTTTGAGGCCACGCAACATACTAAGGGTATACAGACTGATATATAATGCTCTACAAGTATGGATTGAAACAATATTTCAAGTGCTAGGAGGGTTCATAACTTATGCACTGAAGGTTGATCCAAGCTTTCTCTTTATCCCTCTTCTTTTTGTCCAACCAAGAGACCTGCAAAACAACTCCAAACCTTCCTCAAACCAATTTTACCACATGTAAAGAAATGATAATCAAGATAATATAAAAACCTAATCTCATTAACATCAACATATGATCATAAACTAAGATTCAACATCCATTACACAATGATTTGGAAAGGGAAGAACATCAAATATTTATTAATCAATGAAAGAAGTACAAGATATACCTTCTCCTGATGCAAGGCACCTCGTGAAACCTTCAATCCGAATCTCCTACTTCTCTACTCCAAGATTCTCAGCCTTTAAGATATGCAACAATGGTAGATGATAGGTAGGGCATAGGATGAGGGTGACGAGAGTACAATTTTTTCCAGCATAACAATAACAAAGGCTAAGTCCCCTTCAGTGTCCCTTCTCCCTATCTTATATAGAAGTATAAAGAGTTAGGTTCGAGGATTGATCAATTATAACTGAGGAGGTTGATCCAAAACCACCCAAAATTCAAGAATTATATTTTTTTGACAATTTTTGAGGGTATACGTGGGTGCACACTAAGAACCTGCATAAGCAAAGTGAAAAAATGCATGTTTTACACTGACAACCCATGTATAGGTAAAAAAAGGAATTTTTAGGCTATTTACAAGGGTTTTCAAGAATTGGTTTGTTCTGCAAATTTGTTCCTTCGTCTGTTACATTGACAATGGTTTAAAAAAGAGGTAAAACATAGCTACATAAGTCCCAATATGGCCCTTCCATGCACAAGTTTCCTTTGGGTGCCTGATAATAGTTTTCATGAAGTATCGTCATGCGACAAAACATTTAAATGTCATCATGGATGAAGAAGTGCCATGTTGGGATATAACAAGGAAGTCCTCTCAAATTTGCACCTATTAAAAACACCATAAATAAGAATATTAGCTACAATATTAAGAAAAAATTTAAATAAGTATCCAAATTAAATAAGTGGCCACAAGAAATTACCAATACATTACAAATATAAAAGTCAAACACCAAAAAAGGGCAATAACAATAGCTTCGAAAATTATATTAAAATGTTTAAAGTTTCATGTTACACAGTCATTTTACCCCTAAAAGAGGAGATATAGTTTCTGTTGATGCCTGGAAATCCCACGTACCGACAGTAGGGATTCTCCCCAATAACCACTCCCAATTAGTTCACTTATTGTTTGGTATGGGGAATCCTTCCGGTTAACGGTCTGGCTACCATAGAATTTAGTAACGGCTTAAATCTGTTTTACCGGTTGCAGCCCGATCCACTGTTTATGTGTATTTTATTTTATGTTTTATAATGATATGCAAGTGCCTAAATTTAAATGCAAATTGATTAGGAAACAAATGGTTCACAATGTGATGTACAGGTTCTTACCTCCTGTCTTATCTCCTTTGTTCCTGAATCACAAAAAGCAAATAACAGCTAAACTAAACCTATCTAATACTAACTAACCTATCCCTAGGGAGCAAGATGATAATTCATATGAGTAATGTACTGTATTCCATGCATATAGAATCTTATAGATAGCTGATATAATTCATTATACACAGAAAACAACAGAATGTTCGGGTACACAGGGTACTACCAAAAGACAGAACACCTTGAGCAACCGCTTCACACAAATAGATCACAGATCAACACACCGATGTCTGTCACGTGGTTAAAACCCTCGAGAGGAAAATAGTCCATGGCCCCAGCCAAATATCTACTTGGAGCAATTTATTATGCAAAATAAAGAAAGTTACATGAGCTTCTCATAATCGATCAACTAGCTAAGGACCCTCCATACTCTTTAAATAGAGATCATGGACCAATCGGGTGTTAAGCCACGAATCAATGGTAGGTATGATCTAAGAGAAGTTGAACCGTCGGATCACTCTATGTCTAGAACATATCGTGACCGTCAGATTATAATATTTACAAATGCATATTAATGCATACTAAAGAAACACACTTTTACCTAACAGATATATTACACAAGTTGATCTTAACTAACTCCTAAGTGTCTAAATATCCTAACATCCCCCCTTAAGAACAACTTGGGATAGGATTGAAGGATTTACAAAAGTGACACTATTAGGAGAAGGAAGGAGGCATTAGAGCCTATCCCCCCTTAAGGACACATTCCTGAACTCCTAACATAGACCGAAGTCTAGAAAACTTTCCTTCTGTAAGAGACTTGGTGAAGATGTCTGCAACTTGATCATCTGTAGGGAAATAAATCACTTCAATAACACGATCATGAACAAGATTTCTGATGAAGTGCATGTGTAGCTCAATGTGTTTGTTGGGCTGATGTAGAACTGGATCTTTGGCAAGCTTAATGGCACTTTGATTGTCGCACCAAAGTGGAGTAGGTTGTTGCTGCTTGAATCCAAACTCTGAAAGGATCTGTCAAAGCCATAAAGCTTCCTGGCTGGCAATAACTGCGGCTTGATATTCTTCTTCTGCTGAAAAAAGAGAAAGAGCTTGTTGTTTCTTACAAGTGCAAGTGACAGGTCCAAATCCCAGACTTAAAACATAACCTGTAGTAGACTTTCGATCATCAGGATCGCTGGCCCAATCTGAATCAGTGAAATTAACCAACAAAGGTTTCCCCCCTGTACTGTAATGAATCCCAAACTGAATTGTACCTCAAATATATTGAAGTATTCCTTTTGCTGCTTTCTAGTGAATTTCATGAGGAGTTTGCATATAACGGGCAACACGACCAACGGCAAAGGAAAGGTCAAGATGGGAATGAGTCAACTATAAAAGACTACCAACAAGCTGACGATACAAGGTAGCATCTACTTCAGGGGAAGTACAAGTGGCAGAAATTTTGACTCGAGACTGGAAGGGAGAAGGGGCTGGTTTATAATCTTCCATGTGGAAGCGACGAAGAAGGTCACAAGCATACTTAGACTGGGAAAGAAAGATTCCTTCTTTGGTTTGCAAGACTTGGAGACCAAGAAAATAATGAAAATGTCCTAAGTCTGACATTTCAAAATTTTTCTTAAGACTGGATTTCACATGGATTATAAGTTTAGGGTCACTACCAGTAAGGATAAGATCATCAACATAAAGAACAAGTATGATGAGATGGTTTCCTACTTTCTTGGTATAGACATTGGGGTCAGAATGGCATCTAGAAAAACCAATGTCAAGGAGAAAGTTATCCATTTTGGCATACCAAGCTCTAGGAGCTTGCTTAAGGCCATATAAGGATTTCTTAAGGAGACAGACAAGGCTAGAGTTATCCTGAACATATCTAGGAGGTTGTTCCATGTAAATTTCCTCCTGTAAATCACCATGTAAAAAGGCATACTTGACATCCATTTTATGGACTTCCTAGTTATGTAAGGCTGCAAGGGAAAGAACAAACCTTTGGTAAAAACATTTGATGGACTTCATTTTTGCGACAGGAGCGAAAGTTTCATTGTATTCAATCCCTTCAACTTGGGAAAAACCTTTGGAAACTAACCTTTCCTTAAGTTTTTCAACACTTCCATCTGATGCATACTTATTTCTGTAGACCCATTTACATCTGACAAGTTTTCTTCCTTTTGGAAGAGGAACAAGATCCCAAGTATCGTTCGCCATTAAGGAATGATATTCTTCATCCATAGCTGCATCCCAATCTAGATTTCCTGAAGCTTCTGTAAAATTTTCTGGATCATGATTCTCGGAAACTTGAGCCAAAAGAGAAGAGGCTCATTGAAACTGAGAACGTGTTCGACGTTGATCTCTAGGATCACCGGTAAGATCACCAGCTGCTTCACATGTTGAACAAACCCATCGAGGAAGCATTGGCACTGGTGCAATTGGAGGAACATGAGCAGGCAGAGGTGGATTTTCATCCTCACTATCATCATCAAAAACTTGAGTTGGAAACCTGTCAAGTAAGTTGGAAGAAGAAGAAGAAGGCACAATCATCGAATCAGGCTCGCAGGCCAAAGATGGCACACCCGCCAAGTTAGGCTCGCAGGCCAAGAGATTTTCATCAAATTTAACATCTATTCTAATGATTATATCATGAGAATGTGGCTGAAGAAGTCTATAACCTTTTGCATCTTCTGAATATCCAACAAATATGCACGTTTCACTTTTAGGCTGCAATGCTTTCCATTTTTCATTCGAAATGTGAGCCCATGCTTCACAACCAAACACACAAAAGTGACTTACATCTGGTTTAATTTTACTCCATGCTTCTTCTGATGTTATACCTTGTAAAACTTTAGTGGGTGTGCGATTAACTATGTAATTTGCACAATTTATGGCCTCATCCCAATATTGAAGACTTAGTCCCCTAGATTGGATCATACAATTAGCCAATTCTTTTAAAGTGCGGTTCTTTCGTTCAACTACACCATTTTGTTGTGGTGTATATGGAACAGTGTGTTGTTGTTGGATTCCTTGTTCAGTGCAGAAAGTAGTAAACTTGTTCTTAACATATTCTCCTCCATTGTCAGATCTTAACTTAATAATTTGATGACCAGATTGTTTTTCAACAAGGGCCTTGTAGGCCAAGAACATGTTAAATAATTCGCTCTTAAGTTTTAGGAAGTAAACCCAAGTTCGTCTATAGTAGTAATCAATGAAAGTGAAGAAATATTTGAAACTAGAAAAGGATACAGATGGAAGAGGGCCACACAAGTCACTATGCACAAGCTCCAAGGGAACCTAGGCGTGCCAAGAGGCATGTTTGTCAAAATTGTCCCGATGATGTTTTTCGAGTACACAACCGAAACAAACACCATCCTTGCAAGATACCATCGGAAGACCAGTCACCATATTGTATTTACATAGTTGTTGCAATGAGTGATAATTTAAGTGACCAAATCGCTCATGCCAAAGTTTGCTCAAGTTATCACTATGAGCAACAAAAACTTAAGGAAAAGGTGATGACCCAAAGTTGTTAAATTTGTACAACCTGGTAATATCATCAATGGTTCCAGTTGCAAGTATATTTTGAGGTTTTTTAAAATCCCTGATTACAACTTGGTGAGGTGTAAACGTCACAGTTTTACCTTCACCCGAATGAGTAATTTGATAGACTGATAACAAATTGCAGGAAATTTTTGGAACACATAGTACATCACTATAATGACCATTTTCTACTTGAACTGTTCCAGATCCTACAACACTTAGAGATCTATCATCACCAACAAATATTTGCTTGGTGTTACATTCATGCATAGTAGAAAAGATGGTTTGATCCTTAGCCATATGATAAGATTCTTCGGAATCAATGAGCCATTAAATTGAAGTAGAAGAAGAAGATGCAGTATAAGAGTAACCAGAAGCACAAAGTGCATGTCCAAGAGAGGTAGATTCTGAAGATGAATCTAGGCTGATGTGATGCTTCTTCATTGTTGCTTCCAAGGTTGTCGTCTTCTTGAAACACTTAGATTCATCATGATTATCTTTCCCACAAGAATTGCAATGATGCCCAGTCTTCTTTCCTTTTGGATTAGATCCTTTGTCATTTTTTAAAGAAGGAGTTGACTGAGAGGGTTTGGGACCCTTGTTGTTTGGCTTATTATTGCAAAAATTCTGTTTCTTGGAAGGCTTGGACTTTTCTTTCTGTTCGGACAATAAGTATTTCTCAGATGTATCTGCATTATTAATTATTCCAAGATGAATGAGCTTATCTTTCTCTCTAATTAAGGAATCACAAAAGGATTCAAGACTAGGCTCTTGATAGCTGGTTGCAATCAAGGATTCTTTCATGGAGTAGAATGTAGATACAAAAACAGAATATCCAGGTTCAAGTTTTGAAAGAATATGATAAATACATTGTTTGTCTTCTTTCTTAATCTTGCATTCTGCACATAAGAGTCTAAGTGTTTTATATTTAGATAAATAGTCTTGAATGCATGAAAAATCATTTGTATTCAAGGAAATCAACTCATTCTCAAGTTGATGACCCCAAATTTCATTGTGTTTACCAAACACAGATTCCAATTTTTCTCAAGCTTGATCAGGTTCATCAATTCCAAATATGTGGAATTGCAAATCAGTAGAGATTGACATCCCAATCAATCCATGAGCTTCATCACATATATTTGCCCATTTAATTTTCTTATCATCATCAATGGGTTATGTTTCTTTCCCTAAGGTTATCCTAAAAAGTCCCCTACTTCACAGAACATCCTCCATACGAGATTTCCATGAGAAATGGTTAGAACTTGTAAGTATAATATCACAAGGGGCGGACATACTGTAAACTAATGTCTAAAAGAACAAAAACTAACTGTCTAGATGCAAAGAGCTCGAAAAAAAATGCAGTTTAAAAATAAACGGCACTGAAAAATTATTCTAGATGATAAAGTTATGTTTGATCAAAGAAAATGTTGAAGATGTCCCCAATAGTGACATAGCAGTTATTAGTTTGACCAACTAAAAAAAAGAACCCCCCTCTTCCGAAGATCAACCTTTGACAATCACTTTACAATAAAGTTGTTTTTAAGTGAATCACTTTGGTAGGATAAGTGATGTTCACTTTATAATAATGTTACTTTTAAATAGTGCGGCAATAAATTAAAATACTTAAGTGACTCACTTTTTATTTTATTT
This sequence comes from Pseudotsuga menziesii, assembly GCA_001517045.1. Classification (NCBI taxonomy): domain Eukaryota; kingdom Viridiplantae; phylum Streptophyta; class Pinopsida; order Pinales; family Pinaceae; genus Pseudotsuga; species Pseudotsuga menziesii. The sequence goes on along the minus strand of LPNX010778564.1, from coordinate 341,628 downwards.
TGTTTATGTGAGATGCACTTTTACAATAAAGTAACTTGAAAATAAAAATGGCATGCACTAAAAATTAGCTTAATAAGACTTGAACTCAAGACCTATTAAGGAATAAAGCAAATTTGGACCAAGTGAGCTAAGTTTAAAAGGTACGTAAAAGAATGGAAAGAGGAAGGGATTTTTTTTGTTTTTTACTCTTCTCTCTCGTTCTTCGTGCTTGCTTTTTTTTTCCTGCAAAATCACAAAAAAAAATGAAAAAACAAAAACAAAAACAAAAATTTCCACACAATGGGGTTAGATCTTGGTTAGCTTACCCGGAAAGTCTACGTTTTCAAGTTTTTTGTTGTTTCTGATTTGCCATGATCGCACAAGGTGCACATCAAAAATCATATGTAGCGGAGAAGACAAAAAAAAAACTTTCCCTTATTGTTTTTGATTCACCGCGATCATGCAAGGTGCATGACAAAGAGCATACGCAGCCAGGGAAGGCAACAGTCTGAGACTAAAACAGTAAAGATCTAATAATAAAACTGATAAAATATGAGAGATTTAAAAAAAATAAAACAAATTCGTCACTGTAACATTATACCTTCACATTTGTCGAAATGGGTGTTTCTGGAACAAACGAAAATAGTTTTCGATGAAACAATATCTATTTCCGTATGGAAATGATGCTCTGGACGCAATGGAATAGCTCCCACGGGCCACAAATGCATAGAAAATCTAGAACCAAAAACCCTTTTAAAGTTTCGACAACACCGGTTCCAGATCTTGATCAAAACCGAAAGTGGCTCTTCATAAATGCTCTGATACCATGTTCAGGTAAACAGGGTACTCCCAAAAGACTGAACGCCTTGAGAAACCGCTTCACACAAATAGAGCACAGATCAACACACGGATATTTGTCACATGGTTAAAACCCTCGAGAAGGAAACAGTCCACGACCCCAACCAAATAGCTACTTGGAGCAATTTATTATGCAAAAGAAAGAAAGTTACATGAGCTTCTCATAATCAATCAACTAGCCAAGGACCCTCCATGCTCTTTAAATAGAGATCATGGACCAATCGGGTGTTAAGCCACGGATCAATGGTAGGTATGATCTAAGAGAAGTTGAACCATCGGATCACTCTATGTCTAGAACATATCGTGATCGTCAGATTAGAATATTTACAAATGCATACTAATGCATACTAAAGAAACACACTTTTACCTAGCGGAGACATTACACAAGTTGATCGTAACTAAATCCCAAGTGTCTAAATATCCTAACACAGAAAGATCAACATAGAGATAGCTCATTGTTTATTTAAACATTCATCACTCATTTACTGCACAAGATTCAAAACAAGGAAATGAAATCATTCACTACTAAGAAATAGTTCATAGTTGGAATGATCTCACTAATTGCATAGCCAACCAACACATAAATAGTTCTATCTAGCCATCCACACAACATGAATTTGAAACTCAACAGCTCCTTCTCCATCAGAAAATCCTATCTTCTTTATCATAATCAGAAATAGTTCCTCTTACATTAAGTGTTTCACATAAGCCAGCTAGAAAAGTCCTCTCTGTCTTCGACTTCAACAATATTTATACACCTAAAAAAGACTCTTAACCTTCCCGCCCTTTGGGCTTCCTTTACGTTCGGTTACACAAAATTTGTCTTTTAGTACATTAACTAATTAGAAGATAAAAACAAAATTTATTACAAATATATTCCCATGTGTACAAAAGACAAAATACTTTAGATGGACCCATTCAAGTTAGCAATGAATTGCTTCCATGCCTTAGCATTGGATCCAATTATCTCAAACTCGGCTGGCTCCAAAAATCTAACTGTCACTTCATGTTTTGAAATCTGAGCCCTTATGTCTGCCATCCTAGTTGGGAGTAGTCGAAGTTGATCTTCTAGAAGTAAATTACTCACTACAGCTTAAGCATTTACATTTTTAAGCACCCTTTCATCTAAGTTCTTTATCGACTATATGTAGTGATCATCTTCCTAAAACCTAGTATGTAATTGCTACAAATATTCTTCATGAGGTGGAAGATCATCCATCCTCTTCTTTGATGATGTTTGACATTTGTTATAGGTAGTAAGTACTTTCTTGAAAAACTCCTCGCATTTATCCACTGTCTTCTGGACGGCCTCTTTCAAATTTTCAGCAACTCTATTACTGAAACCTATCAGCTCATATTCAAACTGCAGCCTTTCTATAGCTTTGATTGGTGTGTTTTCTAGCTGCTCCTGAGTTGTTTCCAACCATGACAATCTTCCTTGAATAACTTCCACAATGTCTTGAGTTATGTCTTTGAATTTTGCAGCTGTGTTTAAAATTTCCTGCAGTCGATCTTCTAATTGTTTTACCTTGAAAACTTCTTCGGCAATCTGTACCTGGATTTGATAAATCTATTCCTGATAAATAGTGCCTGCTTGGTCAGAGGTGCAATATCTATCTTTTGTTCATTTGTTGCCTTTAACAGCACCTCCAAAGAACCTTTTTGAGCTTCTAATCCTGCTGCTCGATCTTCATATTGCTTTGCTCTCTAATCAGCTACAGCCTTTTGTGTTTCCAACTCTGCAATTTTATTTTTCAACTCCCCCTTTTCTCTAATCAGGTTCATGTTGGACTGCTTTAAAGTGTCCTGTTCTTCTCCCAGAATTTGGTAATCTTGCTGCAGCTTTTCATAGTCTGAGAGAGTATCTTCATACTTTCTCTTGGATTATCTACAGACTCTTTCCTCTTTCTTCCAAACAACTTTCATTTCGGCCAGTTTTCCCTTGAACTACTCAAGGGTCTATGTGATTTTGTCAATATTGTGAGAATTTGCATATGCAGGTGCAATTCCCATGGAAGCCATTTGCTTCGGATTATCTTCAACATTTTTCACAATTGTTCTCTCTGTGATTATGGCGACCGATGGTCGGTCTCCCATTTTCAAAGTCTTTTCTGTTCTCCAAACAATTGACTTCGTTTTGGGATCAAACTGTATGTCCTCTAGACATGCCACGTCATACTCTTTGGATGGGGTGACTGGTACTAGTCCCATTTCAACTATGGGAAGATGGCCTCCTGTAAGTATGGTTCCTAAGGTGGATGGGGGTTTTTCTGGGTTATCTCGGGCAGGGCTCTGCTCTTGGTCTTCACTACCTAGATCTTCATTTTTCTTACTTTGTTCTTCAGTGCAGTATTCTAGGTCTTGTCCTTTTAGTCCTAGATTCAAAGCTTCTTGAGCTATGGCCTTTTCTAGCTCAGCAATCTTACCTTGGATGGCTTCCTTCTTCTTTCTCTTTTCTTCCCTGACAGCTTCTTCTTCTTCTTCTCGCTGCTTTTCCTTAGCTAAGATCTTTCTGGCCCCTTCTGCCATTCTTCGAGCAGCCTCTTCTTTTTCTTTCTTAGCAGTTTCCTCTTCTTGACTCTTTGATACTAGAGTGCTACTTCCACTACTTTTATCCCCAACTGCTACTGACTTCATATTTAGCTTCTTGTTCACAGCGGTCAAGCTGTAAATGTTCCTATACCTCTCTTCTTCTTTGTCTACATAATCAGTATACTCAAATTTTACTTTGAGTGTTGCCTTATAGGTGTTATAGCTGATTTTACCACTCCAGGTGAATCACACTTTGTATGGCCTTCCCCTGTCCCGCTGCAGACTCCTTAGACCCCATGGACCATTTTTTGTCCTTTGATGTTTCCTTGATCATCCCTAAAAACATATGAAAAATTATACACGCAACTTTTAAACCTATAAGCGCGTATATACGCGGGTTTGACCACTAAAACCGCATACATCGGGATGTGTGCATAATCCAAATCCTTTTGGAGTTTTCCTTGACATGGATCCGACTCATTTGACTCTTGGCCTTCCCTATGCCTTGAGATCGCTCGGATTCGACCTTTCATTACCCCTTTGAAAGCTATATAAGGAACCCCTTGGTACATTGAAGGAGGATAAGAGAGAATTGAGAGCAAAGAAACTATAGTCCATTGTTGTTGGAACTTATGCTTGAGTCTGCATCCCTTTGTCCCTTGGAGCACTAGTGTGTTCTTCCCAGGCTTGCATTTTTCTTGTGAGCTTGCTATCGAGAGATGGAGGATTGAGGTGGTGGAGGCCCAAGAGGGGGATTTAGTTTCTCCGGTTCGCAGACGTGCCGTTAGAGGTTGTATCTTGTAATCTCTTATTTATATTAATAGAAATATATTTTCCTGTCCAATAATGTGTGTTTGAATAAATATTTTAACCATGGGATTATGTCAAATGCTTGTACATTATTGATTATATATGCTAGAATAGATCTAACACCATGATATATAGAATTCTTGTATTGTTTACTTGTTGTTGAGGAAGTAATCTATCAATTCAAGCTGAAGATTGGAAAGCTCAACGGGGATCTACTTCAACCGTCTGGAATAAGGTACGAGGTCTGATCCTTTAGTGTTAGACATTTACTTTCTATTACATATTGGAAAGGATTGATTTCTGGAGTCAAGCTGTCTGTTGTGGTACCCCAATCCATAGGAATTTCTCTCCGTAACAATAGGCAGCAACCTTTCCTTGAGAGTCATTTCGATGAAAAACATTTTCCCCAAAATGGAAATTTTCAAGCTCCTTGAGAAATTCAGGGCCATTCTTAACCTCGGTAAACTTGTAACTACCCACATATAAGGGTAAGGGTGGGTAAACAGCCTTCTTCAAATCAAACAGGTGGCTCCCGAATCATTTTGGAAAGAGTTATCTGACAGCTTCTTTATGGGATATATAATCTGTTGCATATTTAGGTAGTAATAAGGGAGCTTCGTCACCCCATACATCCTTAAATACGTGCCTTCTTCTATGCAAAAGTAATCTCCATATTCTCTAATAGACTCTAAATCTCCTTCAAATAAGCACGGGAATTCTTCCAAAAAGATCAACTTGTACAAGGGCATCAAGAACTCCTCACAGATAACCTGATAATGATTATGATACTTGTGAGACCCCAACATCTGGTAGGTTATATATTGTTAGCATTATTAATCCTCCCTTGTCCAATTTGGTCATATGTTTAAACCAGGAGTCATGTCTAAATCGAGAGTCCATCCAGTCTATTTTTAGTCACTAGCACCATTGGGTCCACTTAGCCTAATTGGGGCACATGTTTCAGTTACTAAAGTGTGGGGAACACTAATTGAGGCCTACTTCCATTGATTGCACTTGCATGCATCAGTTTAGGATCCTCCTAGATCAATCCCTACAATTTAGGAGCCACTGGGAGTGCCAATACCAACCAAGGTCAGTTGAGTTGAGTTGGTGACTAGTCAAGCTAAGTTAGGAGTCAGATACATTTAGTTCTAGTCCTCTACATTCATTTAGCACTAGGTTTGCATGGTTGTATGCAGGAGAGGTGCATTCCTCACCTACCACAGTCAGTTAGCCTAAGTTAACATTGAATTAGACACTTGAGTTGTGTTTTAGAACTCCGATGAACTCCGATAATGATTTAGACAAGGTCAGTTAACTATTGAGTCCTCTGATAATGATTTAGACAATGTCTTAGTTACCTACAGTCAAGTAGATTCTAATCAATTCGAATTTCCTCATGTGTATTTGAATTGCATGTGGCTATCTAGCCATTGTATTACATTGTAATTTATCATCTAATTAATTTTTTATCAATGAAAGAATTCATAGTTGCAAACCATTTTTGCATTGTTTTATTCTTCAATTGTTGAGTAAATTGTGTGATCTATCTTATGAGTTATGTGTTTGTCCACATATCTATGTGCTCAATTTAATATGGTATCAGAGCCTCGGCGGACAAGGCACTTCTCCTCCTCATATCTCCAGCTAGATCATTTTTTTTAGCAATTTGATCCATTCCTACTCTACACCAGAAGCAGAAGGTTTACCACTTAATACCCCAAGTTATGGAATTGTTGATCAAGCTTGCTTGATCAATTATGCTGGGTGTGATGAAAACTTGAAATGTGCAAGTAGTCGACCTTATTTTTTCTGTTTGATTGTGTGATTTGCAGGATATCAATTCTTCTCACTGCATTTGCTACAAGCAGATCTTTCTCCTCACTGCATTCATTACAGCAGCTCAGTCCTTTTCTCTACACTCAAAATGGCTCCTCTAATAGAGCAGCTCACTCCCTTCAACTACCACCAGTGGAAGGAGGACATGGAGAACCATCTTCGCAGCAAGAAGCTCTTCAAACTCACAATGGAGCTAGAGGCAGAGCCAATTCTTAATTGTGATAAAGAAAAGTACTGGAATAGGCTTGATGAAGCCTATGGATGCTTGTCTCTCTCAATCTCTCGAGATATTCTCTTCCACATCAAGGGATTGAAGACTCCCAAGGAAATTTGGGACAAGCTTTCCTCCTTATTTGATAAGTAGGATGAGATGAGGATCCATCAGGTAGAGAATGAGCTCATCTCTCTTCATCCATCCAACTTTGGAACGCTAAATGAATTCTTCACAAAATTCAAGAACCTGAGATTCTAGTTGAAGCTATGCAAGGTTGAGAAGGAGGATGATCAACTCATCCTTGCCATTCTCTCAAAACTCAGTGCAGACTACTCAGTCTTTATTAAAATTTTCAAATAGTGAATCTCACCACTACTAATTGGAAGATTCCCACTCTTTATGCTTTCATTGAATCCCTCTCTTATGAGCATGACAAGTTGATCCAAATGGGGATCATTCGATATTCAAGAGATCAAACACTGGTTGTAGGAGGATCTAAGGTTGTGAATGATAAAGGGAAGCAAATAGATGAGTCCCCTGTGAAGAAAGAGCAGTCAAATGAGCCTTCAGGTTCGAAGAGAAGCAAGAAGAATGGAAAAGGGAAGACCCTTTTTTCCTACTGTGGAAGGGGATTTCATCCAAATAGCTCCTGCATGAGAAGACAAATTGATGAAATGACTCTTCTTCTGAAGAAACATAACATTACTGCACCTGCTAGCGCAAGGAAGGGTGACCAGAGAGAAGAAACAGAAGACACTGAAGATTGCTTCGAAAGAGGCCATGCACTGAAGGCTAGCTGCTCAACAGAACATGTCTTCCTCATTGATTTTGGAGCTTCCAATCATATGGTTACATCCAGAGAATCATTCTCTTCTTTACAGTCTTTTTATGGTCCTAGTATTCAGTTGGGTAATAACTGTAAAGTTCAAACCAAAGGAAAGGGCTCTATCAAGCTTGAACATGGAAGGTTCAAAGATGTGCTCTATGTTCCCTCCCTAGCTTCAAACCTGTTATTTGTATACCAGATGACTCATAATGGCTCTCCAAGGTGAGTGATCTTTGGTCCTGACTTAGTGGAGATCACAGATATCTCTACTGCGAACATCATAGTGAAGGGTGTTGCAAATCATGTCTCAAAGGCATATGAGTTCTCACACTTCATGCCTTTTTCAAAACTAGTGCACTCTCAAAGGGATGGTAAAAACATTCCATCTCCTTCTCTTGCAGTTTCCACTAGTATTGCAGAACTAGTTGTATCAGTTCATGAGATTAAGATTCATTCAGATTTAGTCCCTACTTCCAAACAGGATGCTAGGAAGATGACTGGAAATCCATCTGACATTCAGAAGATAGAGAAGCTTGCACTATGCCATGCAATATTACCTCCTTTAGAGAGATGAAACAAATTGCTTGTAAGATGTCACATGGCAAGCTCTAATCAGTCACACTGTCTTCAGAAGAATATAGAGAATCATGCGGCTCTTCAACTAGAAAGAGGCAAAGGTTACATTCCTCCTTCCTTCCATCAACATTTTGGGACAAGAGGGAGAAGTCTACATGGCCCCAAAATATCTGTGCACAAAATACCATTCATGATGCTTCACTACATCATAGAGATGAAGGTTGAAGGAACATATTTCCAAGTTTTTCAAACTTGAATCCAGATTCTATCTACTTAGATAGAGGGGGGGATTTTTTCCCATGTGGTTTTTCCCCAGCTCCTTGTATTGAGCAGTTACTTTACTTTACTTGATGTAATGGGTGACCTATGGTCTTAGTTACTAGGGCCCACAGATTGTCCAAGTTAGCATTCAGGGGGGTGTTAGGGTTATTAATTCTCCCTTGTCCAATTTGGTCATATGTCAAAATCAGGAGTCATGTCCAAATCGGGAGTCCATCCATTCTATTTTTAGTCACTAGCACCATTGGGTCGACTTGGCCTAATTGGGGCACATGTTTCAGTTACTAAAGTGTGGAGAACACTAATTTAGGCCTACTTCCACATATTGCACTTGCATGCATCAGTTTAGGAGCCTCCTAGATCAATTCCTACAATTTAGGAGCCACTAGGAGTGCCTATACCAACCAAGGTTAGTTGAGTTGAGTTGGTGACTAGTCAAGCTAAGTTAGGAGTCAGTTACATTCAATTCTAGTCCTCTACATTCAGTTAGCACTAGGTTTGCATGGGTGCATGCAGGAGAGGTGCATTCCTCACCTACCACAGTCAGTTAGCCTTAATTAACACTGAATTAGACACTTGAGTTGTGTTTTAGAACTCCGATGAACTCTGATAATGATTTAGACAAGGTCAGATAACTATGGAGTCCTCCAATCATGATTTAGACAAGGTCTTAGTTACCTACAGTCAAGTAGAGTCTAATCAATTTGAATTTCCTCATGTGGATTCAAATTGCATGTGGCTATTTAGCCATTGTATTACATTGTAATTTATCATCTAATTATCTTTTTATTAATGAAAGCATTCACAGTTGCAAGCCATTTTTGCACTATTTCATTCTTCAATTGCTGAGTAAATTGTGTGATCTATCTTGTGAGTTGTGTGTTTGTCCACTGATCTATGTGTTCAATTTAATATATATATGGGGGTGTTCCATCCCTTCCATGTACACTTTAGTCCTTCAAACCGATGACGATATAATATGCAGTCTACTAGAAAGGAAGGCATGTAAAATTCAGATTTACTAAGGTGCAAACCTTCCTGGGATGCCTTGATAGTGGCAGACAAATTCTTGGCTATAATGTCGGCCCAATTGAAAATTGTTCCTTTCATAGCTATGTGGTATATCAATGCAATCCATCCAAATTTGTAGAACCTCCCATCGGCTCTACCATAAATCTTGTTCAACATCAGCACTATTAATCTGTTTGGGGTTTTTAGGTGAGTTGTCTTGCATTCTCGTGACTGTTGGTTTTTAAAAAAATTCCCAATCATCATCATCATCCTAGCCTTGGCATTGTAATCGAACTTCAAACCTTTCACCTATTATGTGGTCACGCTGAATTCCCTTTTGGGTAAGTTGTAAGCTGCTGATAAAAATGCGGGGGAGAAGGAGGCAAAATCTTTATTCTCGATATCATTCATCAACATCCCTGTTGTGTCTACCCAAGGCAGAATCCATCCAATGACTTCTGCACAAGGGAATAATTCAGGTCTAGTCGTCACTTTGGTTATCTCGGATCTTAGCACATTATCATACAGGGCCATATCCTCCAACCCTGCCTATGGGACTTTCTTTTCTACCAACCAATCATAAATCTAGCCCCATTTGAACTCGAGCTTAGCTCCAGTGATTGCCTTGGTGTTCTCATAAATGATCTTTGACCTCGGCATGGGTGCGGCTTTTGCTACACCTACATCTGAGTCATAATCAACAATCTTAGCTTTCATTTTACCCTTTTTTGTCATACTGTCGGATGTGGGCGTTAGCTGCAACAACACAAAGATGTCTTAGTGTTACATCATAGAATAAACCATGCATTAAATGAAACAATAGAACTTACTGGCTATGATATGCTAAGCAAACTATCCAAACAATCATCAATATTTGTATTACCCCGATTTCTTCAACCATTAGGTCAAAATAACAATACAGATCAATGGGTCAAAGCTCAACACTAAAATTTGGGCCTAGGAAACCTCGTCCTCTGTACCCTAGTAGGGAAAATGCGATCTTAATCACTGCAAATCCTTTCCACACTATGGCCACAAAATCTGAAGGTTCACAGCCCAACACCCCCTTCGGTGCTCAGAACGGTGATGCCCTAAATCCACCATCTTTGTGTTTAACATCCCCCAACCAAAAAATATAGCCCTAAAACCTATGGGGTTTTCTTGAGAATTGAGACCAATGAAACCTAAAAACACCCGAAGGCGAGCATTCAACCTGCTCCATGCTGGAGGGAAACCCAAGCACGCATATAAACTCAAGCAGCAACGTAATAACCTAGCAGACTGTAGATAAACTTATACGGTCAAACTATGTTAAACTCAAGGCAGGTATAGCGGTGAGCGTGGGTTCGAGCTCTGACAGGAAATGGTGAAATTCAACAAGAAAGGGCAAAAACACCCCTTTTAAACCCAGCAACCACCTACCCAATCTTTTACGGAATAAAAACCAATGACAACCAAAAGCCCTAACATTTGTCCAACCACCACAAAGGATGAAATCCTACCTAGCAATAAACATGCAATCGAGGTACTTAGTTAAGACGCCATGTAAGCTCTTGGATGGGTAAAATCACCACCAATCAAACAAGCTTAAAACGCAGCAGCACTTCAACACTTCATCGTAAAAAATATTGGTAAAAAATCCGTTTCAACGGGTATAAATAGGCCATTGCCGACAAAATTCTTTAAAAGCAGTAGGTAAAGTATTTACTCCACACGCATGCGGCTAAACACCATTAGCACCACACCCCTCGCATCGGGTAGTGAGCGATAATTAGTTGAGCACTATGCCCTGATAACAGCGGATCCATACCCTTCAACACAGCCACAACACCAGCTTTTAGACTCAACAATACATGCCCCAACTACGTTGCGGCTCCGGCAGTTAAAAGGGCATCGGGCAACAAATCGAAAAATATTTCCGCCGTAGCGGCTCAGCAATAGAGATTATTCCACCTAGCGGGCGGTGAGGTCTGGATTGTTAACAAGGCGACTCTTCCACCGTAGTGGGATCATCAAGGGAAATAACCCACCCTTGTGGGTCTAAAACATTGGCATACTTAACGCACTCAAAATGCAGACAAGCCTGCCATCGTGACAGAAAAGCAATATCTTTACTCGACACTAGCGGGCAGGAAATCGGAAGAACTTTCGATCTTCAACATTACTCCCTCCTCCGTCGTCGCTACATGAACCAAAATAATCCTCCGTTGTAGTGGAAATCAAACCAAGACGCGAAGAAAGAATAACCGTCGTAGTGGCCAGGAGTTAAAAAGTGATCTGATGCGACAGAAAAACATTAATGGAGGCTTACCCGCCAGTAAAATGAAAATCTTTCTGTCGTTTCGTATCTGAATAGGAAATATTTCCAATGTAGCAGCTCTAAGGCCATGAACCACCCGCCGTAGCGGGAATAAATAGATCAAAAAGATATTTGATACCCCAAATGAGACTAAACATGTTGTTGCGGCTCAAAATCAAAAAGTGCTCCGCTGAAGCGACTTGAAAATTAAGTCTCCGCCGTAGTGGGATGAACAAAATCGAAAAAGCTTCCGATATCAAATTGACAGGTCAACTGCCGTTGCAGGTTGAAACAAAAAATATACCCATTGTTGCGGTTCGGAAATCAAGAACCCTCCGCCGTAGCGGGCGCCAACAAAATTGGAAGTCTTTCTAATCTCAATATCAAAAGGTCACCTGCTATTGCGGCTTGAAGCCAAAGAGTTTTCCCGCTATAGCGGCTCAAAAAATTGAAATATCATCCGCCATAGCGGCTTGAATACCATTTCTACCTTAGTGAAAGAAAGAAATCATAAAGGCTGAAATTAAAAAGCTCAAAGTCCCTAAGAGATAAAACTAAGATTTTCAAGGGGTCCTAAAAAATGTACTATTTTTTGGGGGATAGTTGCAGCAACAACAATTTCTTATATCTGATGTTGCTTATATTTTACCAAGATACTGCCATAATCTTATTACCAGATCAATGACATGACCAAGGTATTTATAAGGGTTCACAACTATGCAATTCTCAAAAGGCTCCCCTTGTTGCTCCTCACCCTTCAAACCAAGCATCGTTGTGTTCATCTCAAAGAAATATTTTCCAGACACAATACTCCAAAATATTTCCAAATATTTGACATATTTTCCTTGATTATCTCTATCACATTTATCAACGAACCAGACAAACTTCAATTCATCAAGAAATTCTTTTTTTCTTTTCCTAAGAAATTTATGATGCAATGGCAGTTCATCACTTTCACTTTTGGTTGACCAGATTCCTATACGGAATATTCCCACACATATTAACTCCCACATTTGATATATTTTTGTCTTGCGTTTAAAATTAGGTCTATTATCTTGGTTTAAACCCACTTTTATATTGGTGTAAACTTATAGGCACTTCTTTTGTCTTGGTGGAGCCTGATTTGAAGGATTTTAGAGTAAATAAAAAAACCTCCAATTCTAACATCAATAATCCCTCTTGTTTATTTGAATCTACACCTGGAAAGCATCTGCTATGTTCTATAGTTCACCAAGACAATACAAAGAAACAAAAAATGGAGTTCCGTCTTTAACATTATAAATTCTTTGTAAAGTTTTGATGCCCATAGAAGGAATCATTAACTTTATCACCTGTGGATGGCTGAGGAACAAAAGTGGATCCAACTTCTATTCTAGACTTGCTTATTACTTGATTTTCACATCTCTCAGTTGTATCGCAAATCCCTACATAACAATAACCGAACAATAACAACAATAAAGGTAAACATTATAAGCCTAAGCCAAGCAAGATACACAATATTGTTGAACTCTAAAGTATTATTACTCTAATCATATACAACTACCTTCTTTTTCCTTTCCAATTTCTTATCTTGATCTTCCAAACTTGAAATTTGGAGAGATTCCACATTACCACGAATTTATTGACCTTGATTTGAATTCTTAACAGAAGAGTGTTCCATTGCATATGTGTCAATGATAGTTACATCTAGTTAAATGTAAAAAACAATGTAAGAATTAAAAGAAAATAGGAAAAAATTAATTGGGAGTTAATTTTTAAAAAATCAGCACAATAATCCATAATATGTGTTTATAAACGTCTCTTGTTAAATTGTCTCCATGACCGAGACGATCATTTTCTTATTAGAGTGGCTTAGTAAACAAATAAAGCTACATCCAACGTATATTGAAAGAACAACTATGCCCTCAAGTGAAGCAAACATGTCCACAATGTGATCACAAAATGATGAAATTTGTTCGTTCACAAAAACATAATTTTGAGGATCCTATTTCGATCCCATCAAACGTAAAATTTCACTAATTGGATCATTATCATCGTGCCCGTCCATACCCATCTCTGAAATGGAGAACTTGTCTCCTACATGTCCAATTCTCCAACAATGTATAGAAAAGAACCCCACGTAACAACCTTCTGAGTAATTTCTATAAACATTGTGGAATGCATACAATTTGTCAGGCCTTTTTGACTTATTGAAAAATTGAGCAAATTCTCTACTGATTAAATATGCCAGGCTGACATAAACTAAAAATATTAGGGTGCATGTTTCAACATTCAAATCAAGATAAAGCAACAAATAAATAAAATCACTTTCCATTCACTCATGAAGACAATTACTTGTGTCAACAACAACAAGGTCACAATAGAGTCCATGCTGAAGAAATATGATGTCATTCAATGTTTAGGATAAAGGAAATGGAAAACAACATTGACAAGCATAGTGAGACATATATAATTGGGTAGATCCATCTACCACAATTTCCTTCCTATTCTGAATATAGAGATCCAAAATAATTTTGGCAATTGTGGGATTTTTAGGCTCATATTCATCTTCTCTTCCTTTTTTGCTTGACCTGAGGTTTTGTTGGCTTCTCTAGACATAAAATACAACATAGTTGTTAGAAAATATTTGGGGAAATTTTATAGACCTCAACTACATCTATGTTAGTTACATTGTGAGAAGTATAGAACTCTTTATCGACTTGTCTATAACAATTACAAATGTTATTTTCCAAATCCTTTCATCTTTAATCAACCTATAGTACTATGCCAATATTTCAGCCCAAGAAGAATGATTAAGTGTCGTGGATAACCAAACATATCCTTCCAGTATTTTATCTGCTAATATATGTAATTGTCCTTGATCTAGGTTGTGTAATGGTCTAAACAAAATTGAAGTGTATTGCTTTATTTTATTTTGTATAAAATCATCTTGCATGATACTATTAGGTGAACATTCCAAGCAACCATTTTTATAAAGTTTGAAAACATTCCATCATTTGTTCCACAAATCATTAGATATCAAGACAAGAGTCATCTTGTCTTTAAGACTCTCCTTCCTTCGAACTTCAAAAATATCAACGCATTCATTAATGAAACTATGCATTCGAATAAAGTATAATATTTTGAAAATTTTGAATTATTAATGCAATTAATAAAAAATATTGATTTAAACTGGTAAAAAAATTAATTTATACTTGCCACTAAGATGAGGAAACATGCCCCTCCCCAGGGAAGGATGGTTTTCCACTGTAAATCCATTCCTCCCTTTGTTTCATAACTTGAACAATGAAGGAAGTGTCATCAATTTCCCTGTTGGAATCATTTTGTTGTCTATCCAATTTCAAAATTATGGTCATTAGAGCATCTCTATGCAACAAACGAGCCGTATGAAAATGATACATGGGACGAAGTGATAGATATTTGGGATTTTCAAGTATTTCCTTCTATACTGATATTGAATGTTGACCATATATAATATGAAATTTCATGGTAGGCATATGAAGTTTGTATTCATTCATAACATAACAAGGATATCCAATCTCTTTGTCGAAGGGCATTAAGATAGCCTCCCTGAGTGTAGTTTTGAATGTTGTGACAAATGATAAAATAAGCTTAGCCACTTCTTCTTTGTCAATTTTCTATATTTCAAATACGCAGGGGCTATTTCACATTGAGTGATATCGATGAAGAAAATTTTCTCATAATAAAGAAAATGTTTAATTTGTTCCCTTTGACTCGCTTCGAATCTATCAAAAACTTTACCTGCCCTTTGTATGAAGGTCTTCGAAGGACCAGGTTTCAACATTTTAACGGTAAAATTTGAAATATCTTTTTCCTAAATAATCTAAACGAGCTCTTATGATATTTAGCATACTTGCATGACTAATATTTTGAAGCTTTCCCATCATATTAGACAAATGCAACACAAAGGATGATTTTTGAAACAAACAAGTTTTGTAAAACAGCTAGAACACCTTTTTTCAAATTTGTAAAGCTTCCTATACCTGAATTGTTTGATCGATTGTATGATGAAAAAACCCACCCCCACTTTGTGCATGATATAGTGAAATCACTTGTAACCCTTTCCTTAAGATATGGACGATAATTGGAAACTGAAAGATTAACTTGAAGCATAAAACATGTGTTATTCTCAATAATCTTTGCTTGAACACGCAATATGTTATCACTAATAACATCTATGGAAGTCACTATTCCAACATGTTTTTTTTCCCCCATCTGAAAATAAAAGAGATATAAATCTGGATAAATATTTGTTGGCTCAATAAACTTTTCCTTCCAGACTTATGAGAGTGTGCAGAGCTAAAATTTAGTCTAACAAAATGACCATCTAGATTTCCCTACTATTTTATGGTGAGAATCTGACAATATTATTAAATCCAATTTGTGTGTTGTTTAAATCGTAATTTTGAATTCATAAATCAATTCACCGCCCTCTAAAACCTTGGGGCTGTCACATTCTGGAAATTTAATGGCTATTATTTGGAATTTCAAAAATTTTCTATCGGATTCTATCAAATTCATGTTGGAAAACTCCATCTGTGGAGGGTGAAATCATCACTCATTTAGACACCATATGTTTAGGATTTTATAAAAGACCTATATAGATGTCATGATGGCACCTGACTTTACTTTATTTACCTTTAGTGTTCAATGAAAAGGATGGTAATTGTTTCATGAATACCATTAGATGGTTTGGAATGCCTATATGACTTTAGAATGGTCTTAGTCGTGATATAGCAATTATTTAATCTTATTTATTTCATTTTGGGTATGATAGTTTGATATATGATTAAATTGTTAAATAAATCCCTTAAAAAAATACAACTATGTAGAAGAGGATTCGATCACTATTTGTAGTATGTTAAGAGAGTTAATCTCCTTAGTATTTAAGCAATCTAACAAAAAATAGTTGGTTGGTTGTTGATATGTTAATATTGGATAGATCCCAATGGGTCATCTCAAATGGTTGAGAGTTGTGAGTTGTAAGCAGAAGGTCTCGAGGTCAAATCCTTGGGTGGCTAGGATAATTATGAGAGAGGCCTGCATGAGAAATGAGTGAGTCTTAGGTGGATTGTCAATTATGGATATGTTTAGAACTACTATGCTAAATGTCTTATGAAAAAAATGTTAAAGGTGAAATGCTTTTGAAATTGTGAATAAGGGACCTTAGAGTTAGAAACTTTTAAAAAAAAAGTATCCCTTCTTGATATATATACAATACAAGAAGGGCCTACCAACCCTTCATATGTATAATAGTATTCTTATTTCAATCATACATGAAGGGGAGACCGATCCTTCTTATATTCACACACACACACATATAAAATATAGGAAAGGTATACCTAAACATCGTATGCTAAATATTATTTTTATTTATATCGTAAAAAAGGGGTAGGTGCACTTGTTTTGTTCATTGTTCTTTATATTTCCATACATGAATGGAGATACACTCCTAGTGTACAATTTTCTTGATATATTTACAGTAAATGAAGTGTCGGTTGAACCTTCCTTTGTTCAATAGTATTAATATATATTAATATTTGTTGTGTTCATGATTCCCGTTATATATTCCTTGGTGATGGAAGGGGCATCCAACCCTTCCTTGGTAATGGAAGTTGTAGATGATATATCTAAAATATAAGATGGGTCTTCCTACACATCCTAGGTTCAATATTCTTTTTATTTCTATCTTAATGAAATGAGTTGTAGACACTTGTGTGGTTCACTTTTCTTTATATTTCCATAATACAAGAACAGATAGAACTATTTTTTAGTGTGCACTAATCTCAATTTATATATAAATAAATAAGGGTCAACCGACCCTTCTATGTTCAGTATACTTCAATTTTCTATCATATGAAGGGTTGTCCAAGCCTTCCTATGTTTAATTTTCTCTATATTTCTATAATAATAGAATGTGTGTCTAACACTTGTTATTAATATTCTTGATATTTATTTAATGCATAAAGGAATAACCCTTCCTTTTTGTGTCCACTATTATCTATACATCTACAACACCAGAAGGGTGGGTGGACATATCGTAAGTTCAAAATTATGATTATTTATATCATAAAATGAAGGGGCAACTACATATTCTTGAGTTCACTATTATTAATATTTCTATGAGTAAGGAATGGTTGGATGCCCCATCTTTTGTTCACTCACTATTCTCGTTATGTCTACAAAGGTTCTGGAAGGGTCGGTTGTTTCATTTATTGTTCACTATTCTTTATATCTCTCTAGTACATGAAGGGGAAATTGACCCTTCATATAACTGGAATAGTGATCACAACGACGATAGCTCGATTTTTTTTCTCCATTATATTCTTGGTATTCAGAGAATATATGAAGGGGCACCCGATCCTTGTTAGTTTTTTATATTCCTAAAATTTCTATAATAAAGGAAGGGACAATCATTCCTTCTTGTTTTCGCCATTTTGGATATAGGTGAATTGTCATCCAACCATCATTAGCTTCAATATTTTTACAATTCTCTCACTAACGAAGGGGCGACCGATATTTTTCTCCATGATATTCTTGATATTTGAATGATATATGAAGGGGATCTTGATCCTTCTTATGTTTACTATTCCTAGTAATACTACAATACAGGAAGGGTCGACCATTCCTTTTGATGTTAACCATTTTGGATATAGATAATTTGTCGCCCTAAACTTCGTAGGTTCAATATTTTTGCATTTATCTCATAAATGAAGGGGTGGTTGAACCTTCTTGTGATCTGTAGTCTTGATATTTCTATAATACATGATGGGGTCAAGCAACTACCATCATACGATCAAGTTCACGATGATGTATAAGAGGTGGACAATTTGTTGAAGTGTTGTCATTAATTTCCATATGGCATAGCGAAAAACTGTCGATTTATTTTCAGATCAATTGTCACGATGAACAAAGTGCAGGTAAAGTACTCGGGAGATAGAGCAAAATTGCATATCCAATCAGTAAAGTGAATCTCAAGATCAATGGTTATTATAAATAGCTCGTCGATAAGATGATCATGAGATAAAAAGTGGTAGTGAGATAATAAAAAAAGTGCCTTGATAGATCAATGGTGGAGGTTGATAGCTCATCGATGAAATGACATAACGATAATTTGTCTCACTGAGGAATTGGAAATGACAAAAACTAGACACATGGCATGTTTTTAGTGGTAACTCCTCACCGAACCTTTTGTAGAAAACTACCAATATATTGGGAGTTATGGTTTGGCCAAAACCACTCCTATTAAACAAAACCACTCGACCCACCTAAAAAAACCATTGATTTTTTTCAGAATGATGGTCACGATGAATAGCACATTGGTAAAGTACTCGGGAGATAGAGCGAAAATGCAAATCTGGTAAGTAAAGTAAATCTCATGATCAACTATTATTATTAATATCTCATCAAAAAGATGATCATGAGATAAAGGGTTAGGGAGATAATAAAAAAGTGCATCGATAGATCAATGGTGGAGGTTGACAGATCCTCAAAGAAATGACATGATGCTAATTTGTCTCATTGAGGAGTAGTAATGGAAAAAACTTTAGACATGGCATGTATTTAGTGGTAACTTCTCGCCAATATTTTATATAAAACCACTAAGCCATTGGGAGTTGTGGTTTGGAAAAAAACCATGATGGTTAACCGAAACCATTGGACATACCTAAAAACCACATCACATTCATGATAGCCTTATGAATTTTGAACATGTGTCTACCTGGGCCCCATCCCTAATGATGTTCCACTTGCGTTCCAAACCATTTTAGGGAAATTGTGCTTTGTTTGATATTTTCTAGCATGTTAAAATTGCAAATCTAGCCTTGTTTTACCCTCACCGACGATTCAACATCGGGTTAAAAGGCCCAAATCAAATTAGTTTATACATCCAGAACATATCCACATAAGCAACTTTTGACTACTATTCCCAGGTAATTTTAGATAATGCCCATTTTCCCAAATCATTGATTTACCTGAAATTATAATTTGTGCGCCCTAATTCGCAAATCTCAAGATATACCCAGTACAATCCAAATGCACAATGAAGCTTATGTATGGACCAATATTCTGAAATCCTAAATCCTTGTTTATTGGTGATAAATATTTTCAAAATAAACAGGTTGCAGTATTTGATACAAAAATACACAATTCTAATCTAAATTCAATATTGGAAGAGGCGCATTCATTAACCAGCTCCAACCAGAAAAAATTGCACCTATGGGAGTCTAACATGGCTAGGACAATATGCCTTGAATCAATATACTTACCTGAATTTATAGCCCGGTCTGCAATACAGTACTCTCCTAGTAAAATGACAATTATGTCATCATATAAGTAGATTGTTCTATGTAGTATAGATCCCCAAAGCTTGAAGAAAATGTTTTCCATCCCTAAATTTTCAAAGGCATAGTAGCTTGATGAAAGAGACTTGTCAGCTGCTTATATAGACCTCATCCCCTCAAACAAACACATGTTCCTTCTTAAACATATAAGTAAATGCGTTGTCCTCCCTAAAACCCCCCTACCATATAAATCAGTGTTATTTTCTAATTCATCCAAGACAGCTATATCATTGATATGTACATTTATTGGGCATGAACATGATAAACATGTTGATGAACTATCCCTAGGTTTCCTTTTGAGTCTAACTCCTATGTCTTTGAACAACTTCCTCAGATATGTCCTTTGTAGTATCTTTGCCAGAAGCATGCAAGATCAGTTGGATGATTTCCCTATCATAGCTCTATTTAGATATCCTTCCTACCTCTTCTATTTGTTTGTCCATCAAAATTGTGAATATTTTAAGGGTCTGATTTTAAACATGGTCAATGAGCAGGGTAATCCCCTTCCAGTTTTTGGGTGGCGTGAATTATTCTTAAAAAGATCTAACAATGCTAATTTTGTTGAATTCACAAATAAAGTTATGAATATAGCCTAGACTATCATTCATGGTGCAGAGCCCCCTAGAATGTTTTTATAGAATCAGAAATTACTTCGCTTCACTCCTCAGACTAGAACATGAAATTGGTTCTTCGAGGAATTCACAGTGATCAAAGTTTATGGATTTGAAGAAGAACCTTATCAAATTCTATAATTTCTCACACCTAGAGTGTTTGCATTAGAACGGGGGTTACACAAATCAAAGAACAACTTGAAGCAGTTAAAGAGAATGTCGAAGAAGGAGAAATTGTGATGACTACCTTGAATGGTATCCCTAGATCATGGGACTCATTCATTCAAAGAATCTATGCAAGAAGGAATTTGATCTCTTTCAGTTGACTCTGAGAAGAATGCACACAAGAAGAAGCTCGACTCGTAACAAGAGAAGAGAAGATGGGAGCAACTGAAGATCATAGTTCACACCAGGAAGAGATATAACAAGAAGGAGAAGAAATAGAACCATCATCACAACAAGAAGAACAACAAGAAACAAAATAATATCAAGAGAGATCCTTCCAATGTTCGATGCTACACTTGTGATGAAAAGGGACACTTTTCAAGAGACTATTCCATTAGGAAAAAGTGAGACCATGCTCATGTTGTCGAAAATGATGAAAAAACAAACAAAAGATTCAAAAGAGAGAAGGATGATTCATATGAAGAGTATGTGCTAACCACAACACTTACAGGAACTATCTCACATGAAAAGTAGTGATTTCCTTGTGGATAGTGGGGCATCCAAACACATGACGAGATACAAAGAATCATTCGTCAATATATCTGAGCATGAGTTACCTCACAAGGTGAAACTTAGGGATGATTATAAATACCCCATAAAAGGGGGTGGAGAAGCTTCATACAAGCTAGAATTCGGGAAATATTTAAATATGAAGGACATGCTATATGTTCTAGGATTGAAGAAGAATATTCTCTCCATCTCTGTACTAGATGCAAAGGGAATGAGAGTTGCATTTGTTGATGGCCAAGTGCTAATGTGGCCTAAAGGAAAGATAACAAATGATGCAATAGTGATAGGAGAAGAAGACAATGGCTTGTACAAACTAAAGGGACATCATGAACAAGCATTGGTTCAAGAGTCAATAGAACCAAGTGAACTATGGCACCGAAGGCTTGCACATGTGCACTGCAGAGCACTACCGATGACAAGCAAAGCAGTCTCCAAACTTCCAGAGATCTAGGAAAAGCATGAAGGAATTTGCAAAGGATGTGCATAAGGAAAGAATGCAAAGAGGACATTTCCTAATAGTGAAAGCAAGGCTAAAGGAATATTATAGATAGTGCACTCTAATGTATGTGGACCCATGTCTTCTATCTCATTAAGCAGGTGTGTGTACTATGTTTCCTTTATATATGATTTATCACATAAGACTTGGATATATTTCTTGAAAGGGAAAAATGAAGTATTCAATAAGTTCAAGGAATATAAATCCTTGGTCGAGAACTAAATTGAAAGGAAGATCAATACTCTGCGGTCAGATAAAGTGGATAATTCACCTCAGAATAATTCAAGGTACTCTGCAGAGAGTATGGGATTAAGAGGGAGTTGAGAACTCCATATAATCCTCAGTAGAATGGGGTTGTGGAATGAAAGAACCAAACCATAATGGAAGTAGCGAAAGCAATGCTACATGACCATGATCTTCCTATGCACCTTTGGGCAGAAGAAGCAAGGATAGTTGTGTATGTACACAACCGTACTCCTCATCGAGTACATGACAACAAAAATCTGGAAAAGGATTTCTCAGGAGAGAAAGCAGAAGTCAACCATCTTAGAATATTTGGCTATCTGGTGTACATACATATCCCAAAGGAGAAGAGGACCAAGCTCGATCCTTCTGGGAGGAACTGTATATTCATAGGATATAGAGATACATCAAATCCCAACCGAATATATTTCTCAGGATTCAAGAATATCGACATCATCATATATGTAACCTTTGATGAAGACTCACCATACTTCATATCCAGGAGGCTACCTATTCAAGAGGTCAAGGAACCTGAAGAAACGGGAGTCCAATACATAGAAATTGGAGAAGCAATTCCAGAAGACCATGAAGATCATGACATGGCAGAACCATAAGAGTCGGTAGATATACTTCTTGAGAAGGACTCCCACAAGAGGAAACCACCATGGGCACAGGAGAGTATACAAGAAAAGAAAGGTATGATGCTCTAGAAGGAATGCATAGAGAAAGGAAACGGCCAAACCCTTTCAACAACTATGTGGCTCTGTTGTGTCACATCATTGACAAGCAACCTTCCACATATGAAGAGGCTTTAAAAAAGAAAGAATGGAAGGATGCTATGATCGAGGAGTATCAGTCGATCATAAAGAATGATGTCTGGGAGATAGTTCTGAGACTGAAAAACAGCATGTCGTGACTTCGAAGTTGATCTATAAGATCAAGCATACTGCAGATGGAAACATCAAGAAATACCAGGCAAGATTCATAGCACGATGCTTCTCATAGAAAGAAGGAATATATTGTGCAGATACATTTGCACCTGTGGTGAGGTACACTTCCATTAGGACCATATGCGTATTGGTTGCAGTGATGAAATCGAAGATACACTAGATGGATGTCAAGACAATATTCTTGAATGGTGTAGTCGATGAGGAAGTGTACGTGGAACAACCACTGGGATTTGAAGCACATGACAGACAGACTCATATGTGCAAATTGAATAAGGCCTTGTATAGATTGAAACAGGAACCAAGGACATGGTATGACCAGATGGATAGATTCCTGATGATCCAAGGATTTACCAAGAGTAAAGTGGATTCCAACCTTTACTTCAAGGTTGAAGGCATAAGAAAAATGATGCTCTTGTTGTATGTCGATGACTTGTTTCTAACAGGTGAGTATGAACTCATTAAATATGCAAGGAGGATACTTGCTATAGATTTCGAGATAAAATACCTAGGGATGATGCACTACTTCTTAGGCATGGAGGTGTGGCAGAATGTAGATGGGATTTTCCTTAGTCAAGGAAAGCATACACTGGATATTTTGAAGAGATTCGGAATGCTAGATTACAAGGAAATAGCCACACCTATGGCATCAAACATGAAGCTTCTGTGTGATGCTTCATTTGAGTCGATTGATGCCATGATGTATCATCAAATGATTGGCTCATTGATGTATCTAACAAATACGAGACTTGATGTATGCTTTGTTGTGAACACCCTAAGCCAGTTCCTGATGGAATCGAGACATGTTCACCTGATAGTTGCAAAGCATGTATTGAGGTACCTAAAAGGTATAGTGGATTATGGCCTCAAGTGTGATGTGAATCAGAATGTAACACCTCGATTTTGACCCCATGGTATTAAAATTATACATGGTGTATATATTGTATTTAAATAATGGTGAAGAGCTCAAGGCCAAAGCCCTACCATTGATTTGGTGTTTTGTGTATCGATGATCAAGGTTGATGCAAATGGGCATAGTGTTAATTCAAGCACAATATATATTTTTGAAGTCATCATGTAAATATGCAATTTAATAAAAACACCACAGCTAGTTATGCATTGCAATTTAAGAGATGGGGGCATGATTTCACAAGGAATAGGGAGCGGATTTAGTCAAACTCCTGATCAAATAGGGTGAGACCAGATGTCAATGGGGAAACCCATAAACCCTCAACTACCTTTTCGTTCCTTGCACTCAATCATTCAATTCTTCCAGAAGAGAAGTTGAGACATTTAATGTCTTGGGCAGAGCAAGGCATGGCAGTTGGTTTTGTGACTGAGCCAGCCTGCAATCTGAGCAAACATGCAGCCTGCAATCTAGGGAAGCCACATTCTTGCTTCTGAAGCAAGTAATCATGGGGATGCATGCCCATTTCACCATCCGGGATTCGCCTAGTATGTCTCAATCATTCTGATCCATTATTCGGGGAGGTGGTTCATTGTTCACTCTCCTGAGTCATGCAACGGGTTGTTCTGCGATGTTTCTTCTGTGTTACAAAGTCGTATGCAAACCTAGTTGTATGTATTATGGAGTGGAGCATTGTGTTGATGTGTCTCCTTGTGGTTTGTTGTTATGTGTTCCCTGGTTTGGTTCTAAACTGTATCCAAGACTTAGGAGTGGAAGAGGCGTCGACTGGGCTTGATAAACCTAGTGTAGCGAGGAACCTCATGAAAGAGATAAGAGTGGCTAGTGAATCTTCTATGCACACCCTCAAGAGCACTCGAAGGGAAGGCATATCCCGAGGGAATGTGTAGCAAAGAAGGGGATGCTTCCTTGTGTTGGGTGTCTAGATATTGTGGATTTCAGACCAGATAGATCTTGTGGAGGTGTCCTTAGCTCTTGAATGAACCACTAGCTTATCCATTCTTCCTTTGCATTGCCTTAGTAACCTGGTAAACCCAAACATAGATTGGCTTGGCTGACAGCCTGATAAACCCAAATATAGATTGGGTTGGATGACATTTTAATAAACCCAATTCTATATTGGCTTGGTTGGGCAGCCTGATAAACCCAATCAAAAATTGGCTTAGCTGAGCATCCTAATAAACCCAACTGGTAGTTGTCTTGGTTGTGTCTTGTTGTGCATTTGGCCATGTGTGATCCTTAGCTGGAAAACCTGATAAACCCAACTATGAATGTTGGCTTGGCTGAGTAGCCTGATAAACCCAGCAGTGAGATGGCTTGGCTGTGTAGCCTGATAAACCCATATGTTGGCTTGGTTGGTCCTTAATGTGAATGTAGGCTTGACTGTGTGCAGCCTGGTAAACCCAACCGTTATGTTGGCTTGGCTGAGTATCCTAATAAACCCATCATTGTATTGGATTGATTTCCTTAGCAGCCTGATAAACCCCAACTGTGTGTTAGCTTGCTTGGACAGTCTGATAAACCCAAATGTATGTTGGCTTGATTATGTTTGATGTGCTATGCCTATGTGTGAGACTGAGTTCCCTAGTTCCTTGTGGAAGTCATGCCCATATCGGGGGTGGTAGTTGTGTTGAGAGATTAATGAACACACCTGGCCTATGCTTGGTTGGAACGTTGCAGCGACATAGCTAGTTGTGGGACAGATTCATATTCAAGATAAGTATTCTTTATTATTCTTATGATGCAATGTATTTGCTTATGAATGGATGTGTGATTATGTTGAATGCTTATTGAAGATTAAAGTAGAGTTTATTGTTGATTAAATGTCCATGTATTTGCATATGTATATGCCTTGTATGTTTCAATGCATTTTTCTTATGATGATGGAGGCTAGAGGCCTTGTTATAGAGTCAGAAGGCATCTAACTTAAGCATTTACGCACCCCAGAATATGCTTATGGAAGGCGGGATTTGAAAGATAGAAGTTGAAACAAGGAAGAATGTTGGTTTTATCGCACCTCGGAATCTGCTTGCGGAAGGCGGAAGTCGAAAGCGGAAAAGGAGCCGGAGATTCTAAGCTAAAAGTGCGTGCACCCTGGAATCTACTTGGGGAAGGCGGAAGGCGGAAAACGGGAAAAAGATTAGGGTAAAAAGTTGTTTTTCCCAATTTCCAAGCTTCGCAGTGGAAGGTAGAAAGTGGAAAAGTCAAGTTATCAAGATGTTGAGTTTTTTATTCCTAAGTTCCGCGGTGGAAGGCGGAAGGTGGAAGGTGAAAAGTCATTAAATGATTCCATTGAATGTTGAGTATCTAATTGCCGAGTTCCACAGCGAAAGGCGGAAGGGAGAAAGGCAGAAATTTGAAAGGAAAAGTGATCATTTCATGCAGTTTTCGACTTCTGAATTCCACAGCGGAAGCCAGAAAAACGGAAGTCGAAAGGCGAAAATTCAAAAAACAAAGTGATCATTTCATGGAGTTTCCGACTTTTGAGTTCCGCAACGGAAGGAGAAAAAGAGGAAGTCGAAAGGAAAAAAGTCAAAAGACAAGGTGGTCATTTCAGGGAGTTTCTGATTCCTGAATTCCGTAGAGTAGGGCAGAAGGGCAGAATGCAGAAGGCAGAAAAGTCTGGTTCAATGCAGAATGACTTTTCTGCTATGTTGCACAAGTTTCTGGAATGCGGGAACGTAGAGAATGTGGGTACAAGTATCAGATACGTCTAGAGGTTTCCCCCAAATTTCCAGGAAATGGCATGTTGGGATCACCAATAATATATATTAAAAAAATATAAAAATAATAATAATTAAAAACACATGAGAAGAGAAGAAACATAGAGAAAAAAAGTATCAACACAAATCGGATGACTTAACTTATCCCTTATATTACGGTTGTAACTAGAACCTCTTAGGAGATGGAAATGGCAATAAAATCAAGATTACCATCCACGTCATTGATTATATAAGGTAGACTCTTTCTAAAGTGGGGTCTTTTAGAAGTTATAGTCCCTATATTTGTGGCTATATGTATAGAGTAAGTTTTTATTTTGTGTCAACTATGATTAACATGTATTAGAATATTATATGTTTACAAAACATTCTATGCCAAGGTATATAATTATTCAAATTTAAATTATTATAAAATAAAAATCAAGATATTTTTTATTTAAATGCAATATATGAATTTAGTTTTAAAGTAAGATTTAAAACCATTTCCAATTAGTTAAAAGTTTACTTTTTATTCATAAAATAAATAGTAAAATAAATAAATTTATTTTCTTTTATTTAATAATATATAAAAAGTCAATAGATTTACATTTATTATTGATTAGCGATAACTGCAATTAAGCGTAGAGATGAGTGAATACTCTAACATGAGTGTTAAATAGAGATCAGTGCACCAACTTGACAAGATAACACGAAAAAGACTTTTATTGCAACTTAGTTTTCTAGAGAAATTTTTTTGAGTCAACCATATATATGTATGGTCACAAGGAAATAGAATGTTGTTAACAACCAACATGGCGATCATGAATGCGTGGAAGTTCCCAATGAAGGAACGCACAAAAAGAAGTCCCCAAGTTCCTTATTTTAGAGGGTAAAAGTTCCTAATAAGTTCCCAACCATTCGAAACAGTTCCCATTGGATTGGGAAAGTTCCCTACAGGTTCCAAAGTTCCCTGGAACGTCGAAACTTCGGGAACAAGTTTCCTAAAATCCAGGAGCGGTTCCCACACTACATAGCTTTTCTACTTATAGAATGCATTGGTGAGATTCGAAATGACTGTTACAGTGATATTATTCTTAAGCATGAATGTACAAGGATGAACATGACCCTTGACTTTGGTTAAGAGAAATAAATAATAAGTTTTAAATTATTCTGCATATCAGTCAAGTATATGGGCACCGAGTTCATGGGTATCATGGTATATCAGAGAAAGATTAGTGGTCGTGTTCTCCTCTAAGGCGGGTGGGTACATGACATTGTGCTACCAAAGCAGGATTAGTAGTCGCGTTCCTCCCTTATATGCTGATGTATACAAGAGGGGACGTGATATTGTGGTATCAGAGCTATTGGTTACAACAGTGGGCCTAGATGGGCTAAGTGAATAGTTTTCAGAGCTATTGGTTTCATAATTTAAACACACTCTTAGAAGCTAACAATATGTTTATTAGCAATATTTTGTCAAGTCATAGTGCAGTTTGAAAAAGTTGGTTTATGGCTCGGCCATGAGAACCTACAGCATGAATGATGCTCAGGATCCCTATGATCTCGAGGAAGATGCTATGGGGAAAAACATTCGAGTTGGAAATGATGAAACAGAATCCAAAGGAAGAAGACATCAAGATACTCCCCCATATATTACAGCCATCATGAGAAGCCTAAGGGTGGAGATGCACAATTATAGAGAAGATAATGAAAGAATGATTAAAGCTCAAGAAGAGCAGAATTAGCTGAATGCAGCCATGCTGCAAATTTTTATAGACATCCAAAGGTGGATGAACTCTGGGCATCGGGAAGGCAATCTAGAAGGAAGTAGAGGGAGTACCAGAATAAGAAAGAGGTCTTCTGGTCGATCATCTGAAACTGAAGGATCCACCGGGGGTTGAATCTCTTCATCTCACAGGGATAATAGGAAGAAGCGTTACCGGAATAGTTCACGTGATGAATTTAAGAAGGCAAGGCCTCCTACCTTTAATGGTGAGGTAAAGACCAGTCAAGAAGTTGAAGCTTGGATTCTTGGGATGAAGAAATATTTCCAACTCCAAGACTAATCAAGAAATATGAAGGAAAGGGTAGCCATCTTCAATCTGAATGGAAGAGCATCTATACGGTGGGAACACCTCAGAAAAATGAAGAAGAGCAATGATAGAAATATCGTGTGGAAGCAGTTCAAGAAGTATTTCAAGCAGAACTACCTCTCTGACAAGTACTATCATGGAAAGATCAAGGAGTTCCATGAGCTGAGATTGAGACAGCTGACCATGGAATAATATGCAAACAAATTCTTAGAGTTGTTGAGGTAGGTCAGGTACATCAGGGATGATAAATTGAAAATCTTGTGTTTCTATAACAAATATAAAATAAAATATTAATTGGATTATTAGGTTACTAGTGAAAGGGCGTAACCCTTCACTATGCTGGCTCAAGCCACATAAGAGGAAAGCTTATTGTATATTCTTGTCATCATCTAATATATTATTCATATTTCATTATTTAAAATGATATTCGGATTCGAATACTAATGGACCAACCGGATTCGGTTGCTCCATTTGGTATCAGAGCGGATTCGCTCCTGCACTCTGAGCTCGGACTCGAGCTCATCAATTCTTACTTGATCTCAGACTCAACTCATCATTCCCTTTTCTGTGCATTGCTTATCCATAGTCCTTCATTTCTCCTGACCATCATTCTACCTCCGTTAACTCCATCCCACCCCTCATCCATTCGCTTCAGGCCACTTCCTTCACACAGTATTCTCCCTCTCGTGCTCCATCCCATCGGCTTCCCATCCGCGTCACCATTGAAATCTCCACGTAGTGCTCCTTAGCACCATCTGCACTAAAATATACATGTGGTACTCCTCAGCACCATCCACTCCACTTCTACCATCCACCCCCGAGCCTGCATCCTCTTCTCCCCCTGTGTGCCACCCATTCCGCACCCCTGCCATCTCCCCACCTCCCATCAAACCTCCTCTCGCTCAACGCTGCTCCCTTTCTCTCTAGCCCATCCTACCAACTCCCCTTCACCACTGCATTCCCTCATCACCGCTCCACTTCCTCCCTCGTCCATCACTCCTATCACCCACCCCCTCAACTGCATCCCCTTCTCCCCTTGCACATCTCCCCGTGCCATCCTTCATCCCTCCACACTCTCCCTCTTCTACCTGCACATATCCCCATTCCCTTGTCGATCTCCTCCCGTGCCCGTCCATCCGCACTGGTTCCACTCACCCTCAACCGCCACTCCCTCCACCATCACACACCACCGCCCTCCTGTTGCGCGTTGCCTACCAATTGCCATGTATCATTCCTCCATCCCCATCTACTCCACGCCATCGCTCAACCTCCACCTCAAACTCCACGACCTACACAAACCAAACAAAAAATTAAATATTATAATATAATATTTCAGTATAATATATAATATAATATTTATTTCAAAATATTATAATATTTAATTATGTTTTATTATATTTAAAACAAAAAATAATATAACGGTTTTATTATATAATAATTAATATATAATTAATTATTATTCTTTTAAACCTCAGTTTAAAGAAAAAAAACTATATACAAAATATTATATAGTTTATGAAAAAAAATAATAACAATAATATTAATTAATTAATTAATTAATATATTATTATTCAAAATTTCACTTTAAAAGGCCAAAATAGCATTCTACAAACATTCATGGCATCTTATAGTAAGAGTGACGAATTCATAGATCTCCTTGAGGAAATCCGTAAGGACATAGATGAAATAAAGAAATCTATTGACGGATCGTTTAAAGAAAATGAAGATGGAGATGAAAATCAAGTAGAAGAAGCCACCCAAGTTGATGAAAAAAAAGGAAGATAGAGTAGGCCGGTATGTCATCCCCGATGAGAGTAAGGGCATCAATAAATATAACATGCAATACAAATATATAACATACCCTAGTAATAAGGGAATTGACAACGAAATAATTGACAAGGAGAAGGATGATCCTGACCAAGATTGTGATAAGAGACAAGCCAATGTTGCTAACAATAAAGATGATCAATGCTGCAACAAAAACGTCACAATCACAAACACATGAAGGACATATATCATCACAAAGACGGCTATAAAGAACATCAAGGAAAGCAACTATAATATCTATTAGACACAAGATAAGACCAGTGTTCTTATGAGCATTATAAGCACAAGGAGCCCGTTCAAGGGAACTGACACAAAATGTGTTGGGTATAACAACATGAAAATAATTAAGGTCATAATGTATTTTGAGCATGTTCAATTGGCGACAAACATAGTTAAATGAAACAATCACACAAGTAGAAAAAACGTAAACAAAACTTCACCAAGTTCATACTTATTACAAATACCAAGATATAATAATCAAAATGAGGCAATGGTTGTAATCAAAATCTCACCTCTCAAGTCATCAGTGTGACATAGAGCTAGAATAAAAAACGACATTAGGAAAATACTCAAGCTTTGAGGACAAAGCTCCCTTAAAGAGAGTGGCAATGTAACAAATATAAAATAAAATATTAATTAGATTATTAGGTTACTAGTGAAAGGGCGTAACCCTTCACTATGCTAGCTCAAGCTGTATAAGAGGCGAGCTTATTGTACATTCTTGTCATCATCTAATATATTATTCATATTTCATTATTTAAAATGATAGCCAGATTCGACTACTAACGGACCAACCGGATTCGGTTGCTCCAGTTTCCTAAGTGGATTACCTCTGTCATACAAAGACATAATTGAGTTTGATGAACCTCAAACTCTAGAAGAGGCTATAAGGAAGGCCAATTATTGCTATGATCAGAACAAAAGCAAACTTGATATCCATGAGGCACAGAAGGACAAGAAGAATGAGAATTTTGACCAAAGGAAGAAAGGTTTCAAACCTTCTCACTTCTGAAAATAGCATAGGCAACCATCACAAGTTGTCACTAAGCCATCCAAAGTGATGGAAGACAGGCCAAGAGATCCAAAAGAGATTAGAGAACCACTCCAATGTTGGGGATGTGGAGGAAACCATATGTGCAGGAACTTCCACTTGAGAATGGGTATGTAAGGCAAGCTCACAACGTCCAAGGAGCTAAAACGGTGGGTCAAGTAGCAAGGATTGTCTCTAGAATTTATGCAGTGCTAGAGGACCACCAGGAAGATCATCAATCAAATGTGGTTGAAGTTGAAGGTAATACTGCTGAGCAATCTGTTTCTGTTTTGATTGACCCTGTATCTACTCATAGTTATATCACTCCTAGAATTGTTGAGATTTGTGCTCTTAAGAAGTTAAATCATAGGAAATCATGGTTCATTCAACTAGCCACTGGAACCAAGATAAAAGTTAGTGAAGTGGTAGAGAAATTTCCATTAGTCATGGATGGGTTAGCCACTTGTGCAGACTTGAATTTTTTGCCACTTGGTTCCTATGAAATTCTCATTGGAATGGATTGGTTAGAAGTTCACGGTGTTAAGATTGAATGTTACAATAAGACTTTTGAATGCATGGATGAAGAAGGAAACCCAAGGGTTGTAAGAGGCATTCCAAAGGTGATTTCTGTTAAGTATATTTCAGCAATACAACTGAAGAAGTTCTATAGGAAAGGTTGCATATTGTATGCATCCCATGTTTTGGAGGCAGTAGAGGGTGAAACTCCTAGGTTGGAGGACTTTCATGTATTGTAGGAATTTAGGGATGTTTTTCGTGATGAGATTCTAGGGCTTCCTCCAAAGAGGGACATTGATTTTACAATTGACCTTGTGCCTGGAGCGGCACCATTGTCCAAGACACCCTATAGGATGAGCACACCAGAATTGCTAGAGCTGAAGATGCAGATGCAAGAGTTGTTGAAAAATAAGTATATCAGGCCAAGTGTGTCCCCTTGGGGAGCACCAGTTCTGTTTGTGAAAAAGAAAGATGGTACACTCAGGTTGTGTATTCATTACATATAGTTGAACAAGATTACTATGAAGAATAAATACCCTTTACCTCGAATTGATGACATTTTTTTATCAAATGAGAGGAGCAAAGGTATTTTCCAAGATTGAATTGAGGGTCTAGTTACCATCAGGTAAGAATCAAAGATGAAGGTATTCATAAGACAACCTTCAAAACAAGGTATGGACACTATGAGTTTGTAGTGGTACCATTTGGTCTCACAAATGCACCAGCTACATTCATGTGTCTCATGAATAGTGTTTTCAGCAAGTATCTAAACAAGTTTCTTCTTGTCTTCCTAGATGACATTCTTATTTATTCTAAGAATGAAGAAGAGCATGAAGAACAATTGACACTAACATTGAAATTGCTAAGGGAGCATAAGTTGTATGAAAAGTTGAGCAAATGTGACTTTTATAAATATAGAATTCATTATTTGGGTCACATTATCTCAGAGGAGGGAATATTTGTGGACCCTGAAAAGATTGAAGCCATTATGAATTGGCCAACTCCAAGAAATGTGACAGATGTGAGATCTTTTATGGGACTTGCAGGATACTACATGAGGTTCATTGAAGGATTCTCCAAGGTTGCACATTCAATCACTTATTTGCAAAATAAGGGGATAAAGTTTGAATGGACACCAAGTGTGAAGAAAGTTTCCAGCATTTGAAGAATCTTCTTACAAGTGCACCAATTCTGAAAATTGCAGACCCAGAAAAAGACATGGTGGTGTGCACTGATGCATGTAATCAAGGACTTGGAGGAGTTCTTATGCAAGACAACCATGTGGTATGCTATGAGTTAAGAAATTTGAAAGAGCATGAGAGGAAATATGTTACTCATGATCTAGAACTTGCAGCCATAGTACATGCTCTCAAGATGTGGAGACATTACTTAATGGGTAGAAAATTTGAGCCAAGGATGGACCACTGTGGTCTGGAATATTTGTTTGATCAACCAACTTTAAATGCTAGGAAAGCCAGATGGGTGGAGTTTTTGTGTGAGTTTGATTTTGAAATCAAACACATAAAAGGAAAAGAAAATAAAGTAGTTGATGCACTGAGCAGGAAGGTGCATGAAATGAATGTGGCATCTCTTAGTACTTGCCAATCAAATTTGAGACAGCATATTGTTAATCATACTGTTGAGGATGAAATTTATTTGCAGATAAAGGACAAGTTGCAGCAGCAAATCCTTGAAAAGAAGTATAAGGGATATGAATTAGAAGACAATGAACTTCTTGCCTATAAGAACAAAATTTATATTCCAAGTGTAGAAGACTTGAGGAGAATTGTTATGGATGAAATCCATCAAGCTCCATATTCTAGTCACCCATGATATCATAATAAATTGCTACAGCCAGAAAGCATTAATTTTTGCCAGGAATGAAAAAGGACATCACTGAGTATATTTCTAAGTGCATGAAATGTCAATAGGTGAAGGTTGAGCATCAACACCCGACAAGTTTGTTGCAACCTTTTTCAATCCCAGAATGGAAATGGGGAGTTATTTCCATGGATTTTATTACAGGATTGTCAATGACTATGAGACAACATGATTCCATCATGGTTGTGGTGGACAACCTGACAAAGGCATCACATTTTATATCGGTCAAGTCCACGTATAAGGCTGATGCCATTACAAAAATCTTCATGAAGGATATTTTCATGTTGCATGGATTTCCTAAGGCAATAATCTCTGACAGGGATACCAAGTTCACTTCCAAATTTTGGAAGGGTCTGTTTGCATATTTGGGTACAAATTGAACTTCAGCACTACCTACCATCCTCGGACTAATGGATAAACAGAGAGGGTGAATCAGGTGCTTGAAGACATGCTTTGCATGTATGTGATGGACAAACCATCCAAGTGGGAAGAGTGCTTGGTAGAATTTGCATATAATAATGGAAAACAAGCTTCATTGGGAATGAGTCCTTATGAAGTTCTGTATGGAAGAAGGTGTAGGACACCAGTAACTTGGGATAATCCAGTGAACAGTATTGTGCTTGGTCTAGAATTGCTCAAGGAAATGGAGAAAGAGGTTGCAAATATCAGGCAAAGCTTGAAAGCAGCCCAAGATAGACAGAAAAGCTATCCAGATAAGCATAGAGTGCACAAAGAGTTCTGTTTTGGGGATCATGCTTACCTCAGAGTGAGGCCAAGGAAGAGTTCCTTGAAGCTTGGAAGTTGTGCCAAGTTGTCACCTAGATTTTGTGGGCCTTTTGAAGTGCTTAAAATAATAGGGTCAGTTGCATATAGACTTGCATTTCCTTCTAGCACTAAAGCTCATAATGTTTTTCATGTTTCTTTGCTTAAGAAATATGTACATGATCATAACCATGTGATAAATTGGGATGTGATTCAAGTGGAACCCGAGGGAGAGTTCTAAACCGAGCCATTGTGCATCCTCGATAGGAAGGTCACAATGCTATGGAATCAATACGTTGGACATGTAAAGGAGTAGTGGAAGCACTATGGTCCGGATAAGGCTACGAGGGAGCTGGAGGATGCCATGTGATTGGCACATCCAATTTTGTTCAATTTTCTAAAGCATTGAGGACAGTGCTAATGAAGGGGGAGGGGAATGTAATGCCCCAGTTTTGACCCCATGGTATTAAAATTGTACATGATGTATATATTGTAATTAAATCATGGCGAGAAGCTCAAGGCCAAGGCCCTGCCATTGATTTGGTGTTTTGTGTATCGGTGATCAAGGTTGATGCCGATGGGCATAGTGTTAATTCAAGCATGATATATATTTTTGAAGTCATCATGTAAATATTCAATTTAATAAAAACACCACAACTAGCTATGCACAACAACATAGGAGATGGGAGCATGTTTTCACAAGGAATAGGGAGGGGAGTTAGTCAAACCCCTGAGCCAATAGGGTGAGACCAAATTTCAATGGGGAAACCCATAAACCCCTAGCTACCTTTTTGTTCCCTACACTCAATCATTCAATTCTTCCAGAAGAGTGGTTGAGACAATTAATGTCTTGGGCAGAGAAATGCATGGTAGTTAGTTTCGTGACTGAGCCAGTCTGTAGTCTAAGAAAACCTACAGCTTGCAATCTAGGGAAGCTACATTCTTTCTTTTGAAGTAAGAAATCATGGGGATGCATGCCCAGCCCATCATCTGGGAGTCACCCAGTATGTCTTGGTCATTTCGATCCATTATTCAGGGAGGTGGTTCATTTTTCACTCTATTAAGTCGCGGAATGGGTTGTTCTGTAGTGTTTCTCCTGTGTTACAAAGTGGTATGCAAACTTGGTTGTCTGTGTTACAAAGTGGTATGAAAACCTAGTTGTCTATGTTATAGAGTGGAGCCTTTTGTTTTAGTGTCTCCCTGTGGTTTGTTGTTATGTGTGCCCTGGTTTGGGTCTGAATTGTATGCAAGACTTAGGAGTGGAAGAGATGTCGAATAAGCTTTATAAACCTCATGCAGAGAGGAACCTCATGAAAATATAAGAGTGGTTGGTGAATCTTCTATGCACACCCTGAAGAGCACTGAAAGGGAATGCATAGCCCGAGGGACTATGTAACAGAGAAGTGGATGCTTCCTTATGTTGGGTGTGTAGGAATTGTGGATGCCGGGCCAAATAGATCTTGTAGAGGTGTCCCTAGCTCTTGAATGAGCCACTAGCATAGTCATTCTTCCTTTCCACTACCTTAGCAACCTGATAAACCCAAACATAGATTAGCTTGGATGACATCCTGATAAACCCAATTGTATATTGGCTTGGTTGGGTAGCCTGATAAACCCAATCGAAAATTGTCTTGGCTAAGCAGCCTGATAAACCCAAATGGTAGTTGGCCGGGTTGTGTCTTGTTGTGCGTTTGGTCATGTGTGACCCTTGATTGGACAACCTGATAAAACCAACTGTGAATGATGGCTTGGCTGAGTATCCTAATAAACCCAATAGTGAGATGGCTTGGCTCTGTATCTTGATAAACCCATATGTTGACTTGGCTAGTCCTTAATGTGAATGTTGGCTTGACTTTGTGTAGTCTGATAAACCCAAATATTATGTTGGCTTGGATGAGTATCCTGATAAACCCTACAATGTATTGGCTTGATTGTTTTAGCAGCCTGATAAACCCAACTGTGTGTTGGCTTGGCTGGACAGTCTGATAAACCCAACTGTAGGTTGGATTGACTGTGTTTGATGTGTTCTGGATATGTGTGAGTGTGTTCCCTAGTTCTTTGTGGAGGTCATGCCCAGCTTGGGGGTGGAACTTGTGTTGAGAGATTAATGAACACAACTGGCCTATGGTTTGGTGGAATGTTGCAGTGACATAGCTAGTTGCGGGACAGCTTCATCTTCAAGATAAGTATTCTCTGTTATTCTTATATGCAATGTAATTTCTTATGAATGAATGTGTGGTTATGTTGAATGCTTATTGAAGATTAAAGTAGAGTTTATGGTTGATTAAATTTCCCAATATTTTCATCTGCATATGCCTTGTGTATTTCAATGCATTTTGCTTATGATCATGGAGGCTAGAAGACTGGTTATAGAGTCAGAAGGAATGTGACTTAAGCGTTTATGCACCCCAAAATATGCCTATAGAAGGAAGAAGGCAGGAGGCAGAAGAGAGAATATTA
Source organism: Pseudotsuga menziesii (assembly GCA_001517045.1). NCBI lineage: Eukaryota > Viridiplantae > Streptophyta > Pinopsida > Pinales > Pinaceae > Pseudotsuga > Pseudotsuga menziesii. The sequence continues at coordinate 304,817 of LPNX010778564.1, read as the reverse complement.
AACAAGGCATAAGGCAGGAGGGAAAAGAGAGAAGTTGAAACAAGGCAGAGTGTTGTTTTTCCACAGCCTGGAATCCTCCTGCAGAAGGAAAAAGACGAAGCGGAAAAGGAGAAGGACATTCTAAGGTAAAATTTTGTTTTCCGCACCCCGAAATCCACCTGCGGAAGGCGGAATGAAGAAAAGGGGAAAAAGATTCAGGTGAAAACTTTTTTTATTTTATTTATGAGCTCCATAGCGGAAGGCGGAAAAGCAGAAGTCAGAAGCCAGAAACTAGACAAGTCAAGGTATCGATATGTTGAGATTCTGATTCCTGAGTTCCGCAATAGAAGGCAGAAGGCTGAAGGAGGAAAGTAGTTAAATTATTTTGTTGAATGTTGAGTTTTCGATTCTTGAGTTCTGTAGTGGAAGGCAGAAAGTCAAAAGACAAAGTGATCATTTCATGGAGTTTCCGACTTCCGAGTTCCACAACGGAAGGAGGAAAGGTGGAAGTCGAAAGGCAGAAAGTCAAAAGACAAAGTGATCATTTCATGGAGTTTCTGACTTTCAAGTTTCGCAGTGGAAGGTGGAAGGTGGAAATTCAAAAGACAAGGTGGTCATTTCAGGGAGTTTCTGATTCCCAAAGTCTGCATCGGAGGGCAGAAGGGCAGAATGCAAAAGGTAGAAAAGTTAGGTTCAGTGCGAAATGACGTTTCCTCTTACAGAATGGATATGTGAGATGTAGAACGACTGTTATAGCGATATTATTCTTAATAATGAATGTACAAGGATGAACATGACCCTTGGTTGTGGTTAAGAGAAATAAATAATAAGTTTTGAATTATTCTGCATATCAGTGAGGTGTATGGGCACCGGGCTCATGGGCATCGTGGTATATCAGAGCAGGATTAGTGGTCGCATTCTCCTCTAAGGAGAGAGGGTACATGACATTGTGCTACTGGATCAAGATTAGTAGTCGCATTCCTCCCTTATATGATGATGTAGACAGGAGGGTACGTGACATAGAAGATTAACCTACTTTTTTGTGTCGTTTCGGATTGGGTAGGTAGCACCACTGATAGGAAGAGCACTTCGAGTTGGTGCTTTAGTTTGGGACCTAGCATGATCTCTTGGTTTAGCATGAAGAAGTCATGCATGGCAATGAGTACAGCCAAGGCAAAGTATGTTTTTGCTTGATCGGTTATTTATGACGCAGTGTGGTTGCGAAAGCTAATGTATGACTTGTTTGATCTCTAGTTAGATGTGACTTGTATATTCTGCGACTATCAAAGTTGCTCGATGTTGTCGAAGAACCCTATGTTCCATGACAAGTCGAAGCATATAGAGATCAAGTTCCACTATATCAGGGATATGGCGCAAATATGAGTAGTGAAGCTATAGTACGTGGCAACAGATGAGCAGATAACTGATGTGTTAACCAAGCCACTATCCAGAGTGAAGTTTGGGTACTTCAGAGAAATACTTGGTGTGATCCAAAACAAGATCCCTTGAAAGAGGGAGTGATGATTTCTAGCATATCTAGAGAGACAAGTTGTCTTAGTGTAAAATCTTGGCGAAGATCGTAGGTTGCTCAGACATAATCAGTCCTTGGATGTAATAAGTCTTGGAGAAGATCCCAGGTTATCCTTGCCAATGTAATAAGTCCTGATATTTTTCTATGCTAGAAATAGTGAGAGATCAAAAGATGCAGATGCATGATATCTCACATGGGAACTGAGATAGGTTGTCTAAGAAGAAAATATCCTGGTGTAACAGGTTGCTCGAATGTAATCAATCTTGTAGGTTTTCTAAGTGTAAATACAAGTCTTGGCATGATATGTAGGTTACTCAGACGTAATCAATCCTGAGAGAGGTTATCTGAATGTAAATATGAGCCTTGACGTGGTACGCAGGTTATTCAGATGTAATAATTCATGCGGGTTGTATGAGTGTAAAAAGGAATACTAGCATGGTACGTAGGTTACTTAGATGTAATACGCCCTGAAGGTTGTCTGAACGGAAAAGATCCTGGATGCATGTTGTTCATATGTAATAAGTCCTTGAGGTTGACCTGGAATGTAAAATCCTCGATGTAGCGGGTTGTTCTCTCATAATCATTCCTTACATATATATCTATATTTTTGTGTTCCCATGTTTGAGATGATAAGATCATGAAGCACTTGAGGTGCACCTAGGAAATACTTCTATGCTATTAGAATGCAGGTTGATCGTGGAGAGACGTAATGCACTTTGTGTGCTCCTAGGAGGTTTTCACATAGTGGTAGATACAGGATTGTCTCAGTGACATCCTGACATGTTCCTATGTTGATAGAACGAAGGTGCTCTGCATCTAGGTTGTGCTATGTGTGGTTTTATTTGTTTTTCGTGGGACAAAAGAGATTATCTAGATATGACGAGATAAAGGTAGGAGATGCAGGTTATTGTCATGGAAAAGTAAAGAAGGTTCTGGATTGTTCCCACGTGATGGATTACTCGTAAAGGTGATGAAGACCTAGATGAGGACTAGGCTTAGGCCTACACCCAGCATGAAAACGGGATGGCTTTATATAAACTTTTGATGGCAGATAGTACCATTCGATGATCGATAAGAAGATGATGATGGTAGAAACTATGATTATGACTCTGTAATGATGACTTCGTGATGATTACTGGACCAGATGTGTTGATGGTTGTGGAAGGGAGAGAATACTTTCCTAGTTAAGATTGAGTGCTGATGTGTTTGTAACTTTGGAATATATTCTCAGTGTATATTATCATTGTAAGTTGTTGTACCCCCATCAGATAGGTGTTTACCTCCTTTCGGGATGTCATTATTGTGTATAGACCTTGAGATACAACCTTCGTTGTAAGTCGGGGCAATAGTCCCTAGTGTAACATCATGTAATGTACTTTTGGTGACTCTCTAGGAGAAGTCGACCCTATTAGGGTAAGAGGTCGCCCCTAGTCATGTAATAGGTCAGTCACTTGATTAGTATAAATAGGGAGACGCCCTCCCTCATTTATACACACCTCACCCTCACTCAAGTTTGCATGAGAGAGAGAAGGAGGAGATATAGATAGTTGCTGAAGACTTCTTATTACCGGTATTGATCATCTTATGACATGGACTTTGTGAATGTACTATTAAGAGGAAGTTTGCGGGATTTTCTCCTTTATGGTTTCCCATGTGAAAATATTTGTGTCTTGTGTATTTGTTCTATCTTATGAATATTGTTCTACTTGTTCTTCTTTCAGAAAAAGATCCTAACTGAGATAATAAGATCTAAGAAAAACTAACATACATGGTATGACAGGATTGATAGCTTCTTGATGAGCTTATTCTTTACCAAGAGTAAAGAAGATTCCAACCTTTAATTCAAGGTTGAAGGTAGAAGACCAGTGATACTCCTGCTATATGTTGATGACATATTTCTGACAGGTGAGAATGAACTCATTACATATGCAAAGAGGAGGCTTGTCGTGAAATTCGAGATGAAATACCTAGGGTTGGTGCATTACTTCTTAGGCATGGAGGTGTGGCAGAATGCAGATGGGAATTTCCTAGGTCAAGGAAAGTATTAATGTCATATTGCAAGGCAATTGTTGATGTATTTGTAACTTCGGAATGTATTCACGTGTATATCTTATATCGTTTTTCATTGTACCCTGATGTTCCTATCAGGAGAATCATTAATACAATAAAGTCATGTAAAGTCATAGAGGTTAACCCTCCATTGTAAGTTGGGGAAATAGTCCCCACAGTTGAGGGGTACTAGGGTTATTAGACTCTCCTAGTTGTGAATTCAACCCTAGTAAGTAATTGTCAAGTGGAAAACTAGTATAAATAGAGAGTGAGTCTCTCTATTTGAAACACACACTCACCTAAATGTAGCGCATGAGTGAGAGAAGGGGAGCTCGCACAAGTGAGAGAGAGAACAACTGTTAGAGATCATCTTTATGTCTTTGGGTTTTAATTTTTCCATTGGTTCTCATTATATCTCTGAGCAAGTTGTGGGTTTTTCTCCTTTATGGTTTCTCTGAGGAAAATTCTCTGTGTCTCTTGTCTCTTGTGATTATTGTTGTGCATGTTATTCTCTTAGATAAGATCCTAGATCATATTGATTAAATGATAGAAATCTAACATGGTATTAGAGCTAACATGAGAAGAAGAAATTGTGTAGCTGCAAAAGCTAGGGCTTCTTACTTTTTGGGTCTCTTTCCACAGATCATTAGCAAAAAGAGGCTAAGCTAACTCTCCATTGAAGGGCGCATCATCCTTTCGAAGTAGAATTTGATTCCGGGCATTTTTAGTTTTTGACCTGTCACTGATGCGGGAAATTAGGGATTTTCACATAAAAGGAATTTTTGAGTGAGCCCAGCATAGTATTTCACTCCTCCTCAAAATCAAAATTTAGATCCCAAGATCAAAATTTTTGGTTGGGTAAAACTCCAAGAAAGTCAGACCCTAATTTGACCCCAGAGCTGAAAACCCTAAAATATTAAAATTAGTAGTTTTGCTACATTCTCTATATCTCAAGATTTGAGAAGGATCAGGAGCCGAAACGTTTACAAACCAAATATAAAGTCTTGATGTACCCTGTGTAAAAGTTTCAGCCTCATATTCATTGTATTATGGGAGACATGATTCCTCCAAATCAGGGTTCTAGCCTATCCTGAGATTCATCCCTAAACAAGACACCTTGGGAGAATTGCTATATCTCGGGCTACAAAGGTCCAAATGAAATTTCTCAAGATGTTCCCAATAGGTAACAGACTATTCTTTTTGTGGTAAAATTTTTAGACCCCAAAGGTGAAACAGTGACACATGGAAGTCTGTGCAAGTTCGCTATGTTGAACAGTCCTGAAAATAAGTCACCTTGGGAAAACTCTCATAAGTCCCAATTGGTGAAACCAATTATGCTTAAACCTATGGTGTTGGAAATAGAACAAACGAGGCTACTACAAGGCAAAGTTTTAGAGACAAAGGAGCACCACGTTTGAATATATTACAGAAACAATATCAGACAATTCTAGAGAAGAAATTGAAGAAAACTAGGGCATCAGATATTTTGCAATTATGATCACAACTTTGGGAAAATGAGTATGTTGCTCAACTCGCCTTGAGGAGGCACATCTTTCTATCTAATCAAATCTGAAAGATTCCAAGTTTTGAAAATTAGGGTTTCTCTAACAAACCCTAGATCAGCCATATCTGGACCAGGACAGACACCTCAAATCAGTAAGATCTAATATTTTTCTATTTACATTTAAGGTTCTCATTTCAAAATGACCTATCACACCAGCTTGATGATAAGCTTGGTGCAGCTGAAAAATTCCAAGTATGGAAGTATAAGACCTTTATGATCCTTGAATAAATTAACTTGGATCAGTATTTCAGTAATAAAGGTATAAGAGATAGAGGGAGATGAGGCTAAGGCTAGAGCCAAGAGAATCATCATTTCATCTCTCATGTGTCATCCCTAAAGACACCAAAAGAAAGTGTTTAATGCTATGATGAAGCAGCTAAAGAAGAATAAGATATTGTTATAACCCCCTTGAATGGCCTCCCATGATCATGGGACTCATCCATTCAAGGAATGTGTGCCATAAGGAAGTGATTACCTTCAATAGACTCTAGGAAGAGTGCACACAAGAAGAAGCTTGACTCATAATAAGAGAAGAGAAGATGCAAGCAACTAAAGATCAAGCTCTCACGATTCAAAGAATATCCCTCAAGCGATGAGGAATATGAAGGACTCAATTCTTGAAGAACCTCTTATCCATCTTAGCATTTGGATAAGAAATGATGATGTCATGAATAAAGAAGATGATGAAGCTAAACACTCAAGAAGGAGTCTACCCACGAAACGAATAAAGATAAGTATTCAATTGTCATTTCATGATATTATTTTGTTATGCATTTGTTTATGATGAGGAATATGAAGGACTCAATTCTTGAAGAACCTCTTATCCATCTTAGCATTTGGATAAGAAATGATGATGTCATGAATAAAGAAGATGATGAAGCTAAACACTCAAGAAGGAGTCTACCCACGAAAAGAATAAAGATAAGTATTCAATTGTCATTTCATGATATTATTTTGTTATGCATTTGTTTATATTCAGTTGATGTGTTATGCATGATAGAATGTTTGTATTAATGATAGTATACTACTAATATGCATGTGATGGGTAAGTATCCCATGGTGCTATACAAATATCCATTTCTACTTATCTAGAATGAAACCTCTTTGCTGACATATTGGATTAGTGCACAATATCAATGATGTCATGGTAGAGATGGAAGGAATCTAGAATTTTTCGTGAGATATGGATCAATGTTGTATTGGATAAAATAGTTGCATGATTATATCTTTATGAATAAGAATTTTCCATTATGAATATTCCGTATGAATTATTTCTAACAATACAACTAATCGATTTGACTTATAGGAAAGATTGCGTACAATCGCCTACAAGAAAAGAAGGATGAGACTTGTTTGGAAGAACAAGTGATGACAATTCGAGAAATAATCCAAGAAGAAGAATAATATGATGATACTTTCAAAGAAAGAAATAGGTCTAAGACACAATGCAATTATGTGACACTATTGAGCGACATCATTGATCCAGAACCTTCCAGTTATGAAGAAATAGCCAAGAAGAAAGGGAACAAGTGCACAAGTTCAAGAAGAATGATGTCTAGGATGCGGTATCAAGACTTGAAGGGAAGCTTGTAGTATCCTCCATATGGATCTACAAGATCCATCATGAAATAGATGACAATATCGTGGGATACAAGGCAAGATTCATAGCACGAGGCTTCTCACATAAAGAAGGCACAGACTACGAAGAGACATTTTCAGCCAATGGGATTTGAGACACATGATAGGCAGACTCATGTGTGCAAATTAAAGAAGGCCTTGTACGAGATCAGAAGACACCCATGGGATAGCACATACATGAGGAGATTGAAGATCACCTAGAGTGATGAAGAACTTAAAATTTGCTACAAGGTTGAAGATGAAAGCCTATAGAGGATGACAAACTCACAGATGGGTGCAAGAAGAACTTTTGAAAAAGTTCAAGATAGAGGATCTTGGTATCCAGTGACCCTAGATGGATACATAGAATATTAGTAGCAGAGGAAGCTACTCGTCACTCCAGTACATAATGTTTCAATACATAGAGTACGAAAGGCAGAGGGAGAATGATGCTCCACTTCAGAGGGAGTGACTGCAGAAGATTCTGAGGTTCGACATGGTACGACAGGATGGACAGCTTACTGGTGGCTCTAGGCTTTACTGAGAGTAAAGCAGATTCCAACCTTTACTTAAAGGTTGAAGGTGGAATACTAGTGATGTTCCTGTTATATGTCGATGACTTGTTCCTAATAGAAGAGAGGAACTCATTAAAGTTCCAAGAAGGAGACTTGATGGCGAGTTCGAGATGAAGGACTTGAATATGTTGCACTACTTTCTAAGCATGGAGGTGTGGTAGAATGTGGATGGAATTTCCCTGGGACAACGGAAGTATGCAATGGAAATCCTGAAGAGGTTCAGGATGATGGACTGCAAGGCCATGACCACACCTATGGAATCGAACATGAATCTATTGAGTGATGCTTCATCAAAGTCGGTTGATGCCACAATGTATCATCAGATGATTTTTTCCTTGATGTACCTGATGAATACAAGACCATATATTTGCTTTGATGTGAACACATTGAGCCAGTTCCTGACTAATTGTTGCAAAGCATATTTTGAGGTACCTAAAGGGTACAATTGATTATGGGCTCAAGTATGACATGAATCAAAAGATTAACCTAGAATGTTATGTGGATTCGAATTGGACATGTAGTGCCATTGATAGGAAGAGTACTTCGGGGTGCTGCTTTAGTATGGGATCAGGTGTGATCTCTTGGTTTAGCAGGAAGCAATCCTGCGTGGCACTGAGTATAGTCGAAGCAGAGTATGTCATAGCTTGTTCGACTAGTTGTGAGGTAGTGTGGCTGAGGAAGATACTATCTGATTTATTTGATCTCCAGTTCGATGCTACTTGTATATATTGTGACAACCAAAGTTGTGTGAAGTTGTCAGAGAACCCGGTGTTCCATAAAAATTTGAAGCATATCGATATCAAATATCACTATATCAGGGATATGGTGAAGATAGGAGTAGTGAAGTTCTAGTATGTTGTGACAAATGAACAGATAGCTGATGTGTTGACCAATCCATTAGCCAAAGTGAAGTTTGAGTACTTCAGGGAGAAGCTTGGTGTTCTCTAGATCAAGGTTCCTTCCAAGGGGAAGTGATGAGTCTGTGAGCCTTTCTGACATGGTTGCGGGATGTGTTCCCCATATGGTCAGATGTAAGTGCAGGGCCCTTCTGACATGGTTGCAGGATGTGTTCCCTGCATGGTCATATATAAGTGCAGAGCCCTTCTGACATGGTTGTGGGATGTGTTCCCCACATGGTCAGATGTAAGTGCAAATCCCTTTTGACATGGTTGTGGGATGTGTTCCCCACATGGTAATATGTAAGTGCGCCCCTTCTGACATGGTTGTGGGATGTTACCCACATGGTCAAATGTAATTGCATAGACCTTCTGACATGGTTGTGGGATGTGTTCCCCACATGGTCAGATGTAAGTGCAGAGCCCTTCTGACATGGTTGTGGGATGTGTTCCCCACATGGTCATATGTAAGTGTAGATCCCTTCTGACATGGTTGCGGGATGTGTTCCCCACATGGTCAGACGTAAATGCAGATCCCTTCTGACATGGTTGCGGGATGTGTTCCCCACATGGTCAAATGTAAGTGCATAGCCTTTCTAACATGGTTATGGGATGTGTTCCTCCCATGGTCAGATGTAAGTGCATAGCCTTTCTAACATGGTTATGGGATGTGTTCCTCCCATGGTCAGATATAAGTGTTGTAGAAGATGAAGACCTACATGGAGGCTAGGCCTACAACCAGCATGAAAAGGGGTTGGCTCTGTAGAACTTCTTATGATGAGTAGAATTGAGAGATAGTGACCATTTGCTCGAGATAGCGGGAGCAGTGATGATGATGATGATCCAGCCTGATGATGATCCAGCTTAATGATGATCCAGAGATGAAGAATTATGTTGATGAACTGTTTCAAGAGAATATATTCCTAGTTAGAGAGGGAGTGTTGATGTATTTGTAACTTCGGAATGTATTCACTTGTACATCTTATATTGTATTTCATTGTACCTTGATGTTCCTATCATGAGAATCATTAATATAATAAAGTCATGTAACGTCATAGAGGTTAACCCTCCGTTGTAAGTCAGGTCAATAGTCCCCACATTTGAGGGGTACTATGGTTATTGGACTCTCCTAGCTGTGAAGTCGGCCCTGGTAAGTAATTGTCAAGTGGAAAACTAGTATAAATAGAGAGTGAGTCTCTCTATTTGAAATACACACTCACTCAACTGTAGCGCATGAGTGAGAGAAGAGGAACTCACACAAGTGAGAGAGAGAACGGCTATCGGAGATCATCTTTCTGTCTTTGGGTTTTACTTTTTCCATTGGTGCTCATTTTATCTCTGAGGAAGTTGTGGGGTTTTCTCCTTTATAGTTTCCCCAAGGAAAATTCTTTGTGTCTCTTGTCTCTTGTGATTATTGTTGTGCATGTTATTCTCTCAGATAAGATCCTAGATCATATTGATTAAATGATAGAAATCTAATAGTAATGTCCACACCTATGTCATCGAACTTGAAGCTTCTTTGTGATGCTTCATTTGATTCGATTGACGCCATGATGTACTGTTAGATCATTGGCTCATTGATGTATCTGACATATGCTTTTTTGTGAACACCTTGAGCCAGTTCCTGACAGATTCGAGACATGTTCACCTGATAGATGCAGAGCATGTATTGAGGTACCTAAAAGGTACGGTGGATTATGGGCTCAAGTGTGATGTGAATCAAAAGATTAACCTAAACAATTGTGTTGTTTAGGATTGGATAGGTAGCGCCACTAATAGGAAGATCACTTCATGTTGGTGCTTTAGTTTGGGATCTGGCATGATCTCCTGGTTTAGCAGGAAGCATTCATGCATGGCAATGAGTAGATCCAAGGTAGAGTATGTTGTTGCTTGCTTGCTTATTTGTGAGGCAATGTGGTTGTTAAAGCTAATGTATGACTTGTTTTATCTCTAGTTAGATGTGACTTGTATCTTCTGCGACTATCAAAGTTGTGTGACATTGTCGGAGAGCCATGTGTTCCATGACAAGTCAAAGAAAATTGAGATCAAGTTCCACTATATCAGGTATATGGTGCAGAGACAAGCAGTGAGCTCCAGTATGTGTCAACGAACGAGCAGATAGTCGATGTGTTGACCAAGCCTCTAGCCAGAGTGAAGTTTGAGTACTTCAAGGAAAGACTTGGTGTGATCCAGGACAAGACCCCTTGAAAGAGGGAGTGATGAGCTCTAGCATAGCAGGAGAGACAGGTTGCCTGAGCATAAAATCCTGGTAAAGATCATAGATTGCTCAGACGTAATCAGTCATGTAGGTTGTCCTTGGATGTAATAAGTCCTGGAGAAGATCCCAGGTTATCCTTGGATGTAATAAGTCTCGATATGTTTCTATGATATAAATAGCGAGAGACCAAAAGACGCAGATGCATGATATATCACATGGGAACTGAGACAGGTTTTCCAAGTGAAAAATATCCTCGTGTAGTAGGTTGCTGGAACGTAACCTGTCCTGTAGGTTGTCTGAGTGTAAATACGATTCCTAGCGTGATATGCAGCTTACTCAGACGTTATCAATCATGAGACAGGTTATCCGAATGTAATGTAAATATGAGCCCTGGTGTGGTATGCAGGTTATTCGGATGTAATAAGTCATGTGGGTTGTCTGATTGTAAAAAGTAATCTCATCATCGTACGTAGTTTACTCAAATGTAATACACCCTGAAGGTTGTCTAAACGGAAAAGATCCTGGACGCAGGTTGTTCAGATGTAATAAGTCCATGAGGTTCACATGGAATGTAAAAGTCATGGTGTAGCAAGTTGTTCAGTCATAATCAGTCCTTACATATATATCTATATTTGTGTGTTCCCATGTTGGAGATGATAAGGTCATGAAGCACTTGAGGTGCACCTAGGAAATTCTCCTATGCTAGTAGAATGCAGGTTGACCGTGGAGAGACATAATGCACTTTTTGTTCTCCTAGGAGGTTCTCACATAGTGGTAGATGTAGGATTGTCTTAGTGACATCTTGGCATGTTCCTATGTTGATAGAAGGAACATGGTCTACATCTGGGTTGCGTTATGTGTGCTCTGATTTATTTTTTGTAGGACAAAAGAGATGATTTGGATATGACAAGATAAAGGTAGGAGATGCAGGTTATTGTCATGGAAATGTAAAGAAGGTCCTGGATTGTTCCTATGCGATGGATTGCTTGTAAATGTGATGAAGACCTGGATGAGGACTAGGCCTAGGCCTACACCCAGCATGAAAAAGGGATGGATCCATAGAAACTTCCAATGACATATAGTACCATTCGATGATCGATAAGAAGATGATGATGGTAGAAGCTATGATGATGACTTCATGATGATTACTGGACCAAATGTGTTGATGATTGTGGAAGGGAGAGAATACCTTCCTAGTTAAGAGGGAGTGTTGATGTATTTGTAACTTTGGAAGATATTCGCGGTGTATATTATCATTGTATGTTGTTGTACCCCCATAAAATAAGTGTTTACCTCCTTTCGGGATGTCGTTATTGTGTATAGACCTTGAGGTACAACCTTCATTGTAAGTCGGGGCAATAGTCTCTAGTGTAACATCATGTAATATACTTTTGGTGCCTCTCTAGGGGAATTCAGCCCTATTAGGGTAAGAGGTCAGCCCCAGTCATGTAATAGGTCAGTCACTTGATTAGTATAAATAGGGAGGCACCCTACCTCATTTATACACACCTCACACTCACTCAAGTTCACATAAGAGAGAGAGACAAGGAGGAGAGATAGATAGCTGATGAAGGCTTCTTATTACGGGGATTGATCATCTTATGACATAGTCTTTGTGAACGTACTATTGTGAGGAAGTTTGCGGGATTTTCTCCTTTATGGTTTCCCAAGTGAAAATCTGTGTGTGTTGTGTATATGTTCTATCGTATGCATATTGTTGGACTTGTTATTCTTTCAGATAAAGATCCTAGTTAAGATAATAAGATCTAAGAAAAATTAACAGACATCCTAGTGAAGATCGTAGATTGCTCAGACGTAATCAGTCATGTAGGTTGTCCTTGGATGTAATAAGTCTTGGAGAAGATCCCAGGTTATCCTTGGATGTAATAAGTCTCGATATGTTTCTATGATATAAATAGCGAGAGACCAGAAGACGCAGATGCATAATATCTCGCATGGGAACTGAGACAGGTTTTCCAAGTGAAAAATATCCTCGTGTAGTAGGTTGCTCGAATGTCTGAGTGTAAATATGAGTCCTAGCATGATATGCAGGTTACGTAGACGTTATCAATCATGAGACAGGTTATCCAAATGTAATGTAAATATGAGCCCTAACGTGGTACGCAGGTTATTCGGATGTAATAAGTCATGTGGGTTGTCCAATTGTAAAAAGTAATCTTATAATCGTACGCAGTTTACTCAGATGTAATACACCCCGAAGGTTGTCTAAACGAAAAACATCGTGGACACAGGTTGTTCGGATGTAATAAGTCCTTGAGGTTCACATGGAATGTAAAAGCCATGGTGTAGCAGGTTGTTCAGTCGTAATCAGTCCTTACATATATATCTATATTTGTGTGTTCCCGTGTTGGAGATGATAAGGTCATGAAGCACTTGAGGTGCACCTAGGAAATTCTCCTACGCTAGTAGAATGCAGGTTGACCATGGAGAGACGTAATGCACTTTTTGTGCTCCTAGGAGGTTCTCGCATAGTGGTAGATGTAGGATTGTCTCAGTGACATCTTGGCATGTTCCTATGTTGATAGAAGGAACATGGTCTACATCTGGGTTGTGTTATGTGTGCTCTGATTTATTTTGTGTAGGACAAAAGAGATGATTTGGATACGATGAGATAAAGGTAGGAGATGCAGGTTATTGTCATGGAAATGTAAAGAAGGTCCTGGATTGTTCCTATGCGATGGATTGCTTGTAAATGTGATGAAGACCTGGATGAGGACTAGGCCTAGGCCTACACCCAGCATGAAAAAGGGATGGATCTATAGAAACTTCCGATGACATATAGTAGCATTCAATGATCGATAAGAAGATGATGATGGTAGAAGCTATGATGATGACTTCATGATGATTACTGGACCAAATGTGTTGATGATTGTGGAAGGAAGAGAATACCTTCCTAGTTAAGAGGGAGTGTTGATGTATTTGTAACTTTGGAAGATATTCTCAGTGTATATTATCATTGTATGTTGTTGTACCCCCATAAAATAAGTGTTTACCTCCTTTCGGGATGCCATTTTTGTGTATAGACCTTGAGGTACAACCTTCATTGTAATTCGGGGCAATAGTCCCTAGTGTAACATCATGTAATATACTTTTGGTGCCTCTCTAGGAGAATTCGGCCCTATTAGGGTAAGAGGTCAGCCCTAGTCATGTAATAGGTCAATCACTTGATTAGTATAAATAGGGAGGTGCCCTACCTCATTTATACACACCTCACACTCACTCAAGTTCACATAAGAGAGAGAGACAAGGAGGAGAGATAGATAGCTGATGAAGACTTCTTATTACGGGGATTGATCATCTTATGACATAGTCTTTGTGAACGTACTATAATGAGAAAGTTTGCGGGATTTTCTCCTTTATGGTTTCCCCAATGAAAATCTGTGTGTGTTGTGTATATGTTCTATCTTATGCATGTTGTTGGACTTGTTATTCTTTCAAATAAAGATCCTAGTTAAGATAATAAGATCTAAGAAAAACTAACAGACATGGTACGATAGGATGGATACCTTCCTGATGAGCTTATTATTTACCAAGAGTAAAGTAGATTCCAACCTTTACTTCAAGGTTGAAGTCAGAAGACCAGTGATACTCCTGCTATATGTTGATGAATTGTTTCTAACAGGTGAGAATGAACTCATTAGAGAGGCAAAGAGGAGGCTTGTCATGGAGTTCAAGATGAAATACCTAGGGATGATGCATTACTTCTTAGGAATGGAGGTGTGGCAGAATGCGAATGGGATTTTCCTAGGTCAAGGAAAGTATGTCATTAAGATTCTGAAGAGATTCAGAATGTTAGACTGCAAGGCAATTTCCACACCTATGGCATCGAAATTGAAGCTACTATTTGATGCTTCATCAGAGTTAGTTGATGCTAGGATGTATCGTTGATGTACCTGAAGAAAACAAGACCAGACATATGCTTTGTTGTGAACACCCTAAGCCAAATCCTAATGGATATGAGACATGTTTGCCTAGTTTTTGTAAAACATGTATTGAGATACCTGAAGGGTATAGTTGATTATGAGCTCAAGTATGACATAAATCAGAAGATTAACTTGCATGATTATGTTGATTTGAATTGGGCAGGAAACACCACTGATAGGAAGAGCACTTCAGGATGCTGCTTCATTTTCAAATTTTGTATGATCTCTTGGTTTAGTAGGAAGCAGTCATGCGTGGCAATAAGTACATCCAAAGCAGAGTATGTTGCATCATGTTTGTCTAGTTGTGAGGTGGTATGGCATCGAAAGCTAATATCTTATTTGTTTGATCTTGAGTTAGAGGCGACTTGTATATTTTGTGACAACCAGAGTTGCATGAAGTTTTCAGATAACCTAGTGTTCCATGACAAGTTGAAGCACATTGAGATCAGGTATCACTATATCCGGTATATGGTGCAAAGAAGAGTAATGAAGCTCTAGTGTGTAGCCCTAGATGAGAAAATAATCGATGTATTGTCCAAGCCGTTAGCCACAATGAATTTTGAGTATTTCAGAGAGAGACTTGGTTTCATCTATATCGAGGTACCTAGAAAGAGGGAGTGACGAGTTATCGCATGGTGGTAGATGCAGTTGGTCCTAGGGACGTAATGCACTTGGTATGCTACTATCATGATCCCATGTAGGATATGACGAGAGATCAAAAGACGCAGATGCACTAGAGTGAGTTCTCCCATGGTGGTAGACGTAGGTGGTCCATGGGACATATTGCACTGTGTGTGCTCCTGGTGTGCTCCCATGCTGGAGACGGTTCTTACATGGTGGTAGAGGTAGGTGGTCCATGGAAAATAATGCACTTGGTGTGCTCCTGGCATGCTCCCATGATGGATACAATGAGAAGGGCTCCTAGTGACTTCCACTAACTCTAGCCAACCTCTTACCCACGATATTCCCAAACTATCATTTTCCATCCATTGCATCGCTGCACACCTTTTAACATCATTTCTTCTGTCGTAACTCATATTTTCGCATCTTTTCCTTCTATCATGGCTTATATCCTATCGCAAGCTCTTCTTCTGTAGTGATATGTTCTTCTATCGTGATCTCTTCTTCTGTCATGATCTATTTTCTCCCTTTTTGCGACTTAACTCTTTTCATACTTCAGCAGAATTTAGTGAATTCTACCTAACTCTCCCTAGGGCCAACAGGCCCCCAAAACTTAATTGTGGCTCCTCCCGAGCCATTGAATGTTGTTGTTCTACTTGTGCATTTGGGACAACTTTACCTTGAAAATATTCTAATATTTTCATTACCTCTTTTGTCTTTCATCGCACATCTTCTTCTGCTTTCTAAAAAAAATCTACAAGGTTGGAACTAAGGTGTTCTGATAATACAATCCCTGTGTCTTCCACTGCTTGTTGCACCCTCTAATGTAAAAGATGAATAATTCATGTAATCCTTTCTACTTCGTCCTATAACTCTTGGTCATTACCTGCCTGTTGTTGTTGTTGCATCCGGATCACTTTCACTTGTTGTCGGAGTTTCTTCCTTTTTGTTGCCTTAGCCCTCTTCTCTGCTAAGGGTAGCTTTGTCATCTCCTTCTTCTATTGAGTAACTTTTTTCTCGGTTGCACACAGCTCCTCTACGAATTTTTCTATAAGGATTCCCAAGTCTGAGAAACTTGGTCGATAGCTTTGGTGCATAATGACTCTACTTCTTTGATTTTCTTCGTAGTTTTTCCCACTACTTTTCTTTTCTCTTTTTCACATAAAGTTGCTACTATGGACTGTTAGGACGGATGAGATGGAAAATTTCATTGACATCATCAATTATGAAAGCTGGAGATGAAATACCAAGTGCTTTCCTTGGCATTCTTTTCTTTAACTTCTTCCCTCTCACATGAAAACCATGTTCATCAACTTCTTCTTTGTCGGTGATGAAATCCATCATCTAATCATCTTCTCTATTTATTAGATGATGAAATATGTCATCTCATTAGCATCTTCCTTTTCTTCGAAAATGAAATCTATCATCTCATTGACATCTTCCTTTTCTTTGTATAAATCAACCATGACATCTTCTTCGTTTAAACATCATCGCCAACTATATATGGAGCTTCTTGTACAAAAGATGGCGATGGTGATGGCATTTATCTCTCTTTGTTGTTATCGAAACTCTGGTTTGGATTGATGGGTTTTTCCAATGGATACTATGCATTCTTGTGAATTGTTCTACAATTCTATCTAGTGCTTTAGGTGGAATGTCATCTGGAAACCGAATTTTGACCGCTACTTCTTCCTCATCCATTAGTAGTGCTGAGACAGGTTTTCTCTTGCGGTAACCAGAACGCTTCTTCATTGACGAACTAGGTAGGTCGGTTCATATCTTTATCTTAGGGATGACTAGAAATTGCTGATTTTTCCATTTCATCCCTGCTTGCGGTGTAACATATCAGACAACATCTTCCATGATCAACGTAGGTAACATAGCTTCAACAACAGATTTTGTGACTGCATTGTCACCGGGATTTGTAGTAGGCATACTTCTGTAAACAACTAACTTAATTCGGCCCTAGGAGTTGTAGAGATAAATACCTCACCCATGCACATTAGAATGAATTTAAGGTGAAGGGTGGATGTAGGTAATACCTACTCGTTTGATATGTTTATCCCTCACATTGGCAAATATTGACTAGAGTTGTGACAACATGATCCGTCATGCGGGTCAGCTGTGCAAATCATCATATAGAAACTGTTATATAACCCACCACTTTCCAATATCACATCATTTCCATCATTATGCAATCATGGCATAAGTGACTTAATATATCACCGCCAAACTCTCTTAGTCTTCTCAAATTTATTCCATCGAGCTGTCACTTCTATGATTCTCGTATTGCTTGCAAAAGAGTTGCACTCCTTACGACCTGTATTCCTTTTTCAATAGATTTCATTTCTTGAGACAGACTAAGTGCATTCACCATCATTTCTCTATCTGTGACAGACACTAAGTCTGCGACACATCTCTTCTTACTACAACAGACTAGCATACTGCGACCAACAACTACATAAAAGGCTCAAAGTTGTCATGTCTTGCTCTTTTATGTTGTTCTCTTTGTGCAGAAGACTAGTAGTCTGCAAGCAAAAACCTATTTTCTATTATTATTATTATGCAACCAAGTCATTGCTATCGTGAAATGGATTCAGCCGACTTCCATTTACCAGTCCTCTGACTATTGTTCCATCTAGCTTTTGCAATTTCATTACACCTTTGTTTGTGATTTCCTCGACGATATATGGACCTAACCAACGTGTTTTTAATTTACGTGGATACTTGAAAAAAAAGCATACATTAAAATAAGTCCTTTGACCTAGAACTTCTTGTTCTTAATGTGTCGATCATGCCATACCTTCTGTCTTTATTTCTCAACATTTTGGTGATGTCCTGCGACCAAACGTTCTTTTTTCAGCTGCACAATTTGTAACAATCTCCCATCGACAACATCAACATATGTTATTTCTATGATTGCAACAATTCTTAGACTTGGTACAATATACTCCATTGGCATCACAACCTACTATCCATACACCAAGTGAAATGGAGTGTGGCCTGTCAATTTCTTACAAGTCGTGCAATATGCCCACAATACAGCGGAAATTTTCTAATCCCAGACATCTCTTTGAACATTACAAATCTTTTTTAATGCATTTTCCATGATTTTGGTAAAATCATTGACAGCACCATTCACTTGAGGGTGATATGGTGTTTATTTTCCTATGTTGAATCTAAAATTCTTCCGTCAATTCTTCAATCAACTGGTTAACAAAATGTGTATCTTGATCACTTATTAAAATATTTGGGAAACCAAATATTTTCACAACATTTTCAAACAAAAACTTCGTATCAGTACAATCTTTCACTGGCGCTGCTTCATCCCATATGTTTAGGTAGTCGGTCACAATAATAATATAGTGTGCACCTATTCGCTTTCATGTCGGACTAATAGGGTCCGTAAAGTCAAAAACCCATTTATCAAATGCATGCAATTTTACCTGCAGTACCAACGGCATTTCATCATGTCGCGATGACTTTCTAGTTCTTTGGAAAATATGACAAATGCGACAATAAATTTAGGCATCTACATGCATGGTGGGCCACCATAATCCTGCTTGTAAAATCTTGCGCATCGTAGCTTTTTTAGTGTAATGGCCTTTTGCAACACCATCATGTGCTTTGTTTAATATCAACGGTCGTTCATGTTCTAAGATGCGGTGATGAAGAATATCATTGGGACCTATCTTATACAATTGTCCAGTGATCACTAGAAATCCGCAGTTCGTACAACCAACTACCTCTTCTGCACGGTGGTAAATTCAGTTGGCGCATAACCCATACTCAAAAATTGTATGATATATCTATATCGGTCATCAAACATGGTTATCACAAACAGTTGTGCATCATGGATATTATCCTCCAAATTACTAAGCTCTTCGCCACTTTTAATCCTCGAAAGATGGTCTAGTCCCAAGTTTAATCGACCGTGTTTAACAATTATTTCAAAATCAAATTATTTAAATAGGAGAAGCCATTGACAGATCTCCCCCTAACACTGGCTTATTGACTAGGTATATCAGTTTGGTATGGTCTATGTACATCTTGAAATGTCTTCCCAATAAGTAGTGTCTAAGTTTCTGCAGAGTGTGTACCATTGCTAACCCTTCTCTTTATGTCGTGGTATAATTATTTTCTACAATTGACAACTTCTTGCTAGAAAAGGCAATAGGATGGTCAATAAACCCTTCTCCTGGTTGCGTTAGCATCATGCCCAGTGTGACAGATGATGCGTCTACATGAACATGAATTTCCTTTTTCCAGTCTAGAAATACAAGTATGGGTGTTGTAGACATATTATTCTTCAATGTGTCCATACTCTCCTGGAAGCTCTCCGTCCAATGGAACTTGGCATCTTTATTCAACAATTTTTCCATCGGAGCAGTCACCTCTGCATATCCTTTGATAAATTTATGTAGTATCCTATGTATCCCAGTGTTGCTCTCAACTGTTTGACTGTATTAGGTGGTGGTAGGTAGAGAATGATCGCAATTTTAGCCATTGATAAATTTATGTAGTATCCTATGTGTCCCAGTGTTGCTCTCAACTGTTTGACTATATTAGGTGGTGGTAGGTCGAGAATGATCGCAATTTTAGCTAGGTCAACCAAAACTACATCGCAACATACCACATGGCCCAACAAGACTCCAAACGGGTCGCAAAAGATACATTCTTCGAGTTCAAATAAATTTGATACTGAAGACAACAATCTAGCATCATTCTAAGGCTCTCAATATGGTCTTTTATGAGCCCAAAGACCGTTCAATTGGAAAAGTAGACTTCAAGAAATTTGTGAATGAAATATTTAAATGTAGCAACTACTATTCTAGAAAAAATCATGAGAACATTCTTAAGTCTAAAGGGAATTACCATATATTGGAAACATCCCCACTATGTCACAATGGTAGTCTTGTGGCAGTCTTCCTTCCCTATTCTGATCTTATGGTAACCAAAAAAACCATCAGTGAACGAGTACATTTCTTGACCTCTGACACTCTCTATACATCATCTATAAAGGGAGTCAGAAAAGGATCATGTAAGCAAGCATCATTCAATTTTATCAAGTCGACACAAATTCTTACTTCGCCCATAGCTTTTTTGTCTTGCACTACTATTGGGATAATCCATTTGGATTCCTCAACAGCTTCTATAATACCCGTGTCTAGTATTCGGTCCAGCTCAACCTTGTCTTTTTCTTTATATCGTGGTTTCAATCTGTATGGTCGTTGCTTGATTGGTTTTTCGTTGGGCCTTAAAGGTATTTTCATTTCTCCCACATCTCCGACTATCCCCTTCATCTCTGAAAAATTGGTAGGGAATAGATCCTGAAACTCATGCAATAAATCAATGATCTTTCCTATAGTCTGATCATCCCAATAATCTCCAATATTAGCGAACTTTGGATTCTCTATCGAGCCAATATTAACTTACTTAATTTTGAGTGGGTTCAGGAATTCGTCGCTAGAAATACCAAGTCCTTCTACTACACGCATACCTTCCTACTCAAGTATGTTTACATTGAGTGGATCATCGTCGTATGGTTCTCCCGTGACGTTGTAACATTCCATCCAATAGTGGATTGTCATGCTGCATTGATGGAAGTTTGTCATTGGAATAGGGATTTCCTCAAATATCTTTGTCTGCATCGCTTGTAATGTCGCATCAATCAAAGGATGCTCATCTTCAAACTCAAATGTATGTGTGAATCTAGTACCTAATTCTTCCCAATCAAGAGTTCCTTATAGCATATCCATTGATGTATACCAATTTCTTGGTATCATATCTAGTGTATGTACAAAGTGATTAACCCATTCTTATCGTGGATACTCCTGCCATGTCGCACGATAATACTCAATATGTTCAACAGAATCTGTCAGTCCTGTATATTTGTTGGTTGTGGAGCCTGATCTTCTAGATCTAGAGATATTATTCAGTTGTGTTTGTACCCCAGGTGTTCTATACACTCATTCCCCTGAGAAATTTTTTTGGGATGTGTGTTGGCCAACAGTTTTACAGACCCATGGTATTGGGCTAACCTCCCATGGTATTTCCCCTATAAAAGAAAGCATTGTAACACGACTGTGTATGGTATTGTATTGTATTGGAAGAGATACTGTGAGAGCGTGAAGAGGAAGTGCAGCGGTTTTGCTGCAGGGTGTATCCCTTCATCTTTCTGGACTGGAAATTTCCTTGTGGACGTAGCCCATTGTTTGGGTGAACCATGTTATATCTGTGTCTCTTTCTAATGTTTTAATGTGTTTTGCATATTGTTTATTGATTTAACTGTGTATCTGTTATTACTCTGTGGTCCTATTTTCTAACAATATTTTTGAGCATTATAACTTATCTGTTCTCCAAATTTGATCTCTAGCAATCTTCTACATTGCGACCATTCGTAGATAGATTGTTTATGTGTACCCCACCATCTAGCAGGTGTAGCTTTCGGCACAAATTCCAAGGTGGACAATCACCGTGATTCTATAACTTTTGCTTCAAATTCTACTAGAAAAGATGCAAGGTTAGATAAACCCTCATATGTAGGTAGCTCGCTTGCCTTGACTCCTACCCGTCGCACAGATTGTGTAATTATTGCGTGTCTTCTCATAGATACTTCATGCATATGATTCTGCCTATTTTATAATGCTTCACCTGAATCAGATGTACAAGAGATAACACTACACCAACTCATCTTTCCATCAATTGTTGGATTTATATAATCATCTCTCGAAGACATGATGGTATATATATGGTCCAGGTAATCACCTTGGCCTTCACTGTGCACTGGTTCAACGTATCTTTGTCCTTCTAATGCATTAATTGGTGCAATCACCCTTATCTCTAAATCTTCAAATGACAATATTCTTCACTTGAAGTTTATGATGGTTTGGTTGTCTATTTCCCAGTTGATCCCAAAAAGTGCAGGATATGGGTTTGTATCATCGACAATGTCGATCACTTCAAAATATGCATATGTTTGTAGGCCCTCTACCTCGACAGGTACTTGAGTCAGTCGACCAATAATTAGGACCTTCGACTGATTTGCTAGCCTGAGTTGAATGAGAGACCAATCCCGTCATGGTTTTCCCATGCTTTCCCATGTCTATCTTGTCAAACTATTAACATCAAAGACCAAATCTAAAATGATATAATCCATATCATAATCTCCTATTTGGGTGTTCATTCGCAACTCGCAACCAGTCTTTGACCTTTTTCCCATGGCTAATTCTTCTTTCTAGTCGGATCTCTTCTTGAGTTTCATTTATCAGTGTTTTAAATTCTGTAACAACATATTTATCACGGATTAGCAATAAGCAACTTTTGAAAAACTCTTTAAGCTTACTAATCTTTCCCATCAGTTGCTTCCATAATAGCTAGTCAAATCTCTCAGGAATTTGCCCTATTGGTCTTCCAGAGGACGATGGTTGATTCTTGTCGACAAATTCTGGTTGCACGTCCAAGAATACTTCCTTTTCTTTCTAGACGTCAAATGGTACTTTCTTTTGTGCCGCCACTCTCACCTGTGATTATTCATGTTGTGTATTTTGGCCTGCTCCAGTTGCAACACCTCCTCTTGTGACGACAACGTTGTTTTCTTCTTTTGGATTGATAGAAATCATTTGGATGTTCTGATTAGGATTCAAGTTGGGGTTCTACGCAAGATTGGTATTTCCCACTATTCGATCCTGCCACTTCGCAACCAATTATGGACATTATTCGATAATATGGTCAAATGCTTTACAATATGAACATGTCTTCGCAAGAC
The DNA here is from genome assembly GCA_001517045.1 of Pseudotsuga menziesii. Taxonomy (NCBI): domain Eukaryota; kingdom Viridiplantae; phylum Streptophyta; class Pinopsida; order Pinales; family Pinaceae; genus Pseudotsuga; species Pseudotsuga menziesii. Next base: position 282,055 of record LPNX010778564.1, on the reverse strand, counting down.
TTGCACAATCTTGAGCAAAGTATCCTTGTTTTCCATAATTATAACATATGACTTAGCCTCCTCCTCGACCAAATCCTCCTCCTCCTTGTTGTTGTTGTCCTTAGCCCTGGAAATTTCCACCACCCCTAGGTTGAGGATACTATTGCTGCAGTGGATACTGGTTTTGTTGATACTGCGGTTGAGGATATTGTGGTTATTGATATTGGGTCGGTGGATATTGAGTAGGTTGATATTGAGCTTGCAATCGTTCAGCTTGTATCTTCTCATCATTCTTCATTAAGTAGGTGTCCACCGTCTTCTCTTGCAACAGCTGAAATGCTCTACAATCCTTCTCATCGTGTCCTACATATTTACAAAATTTACAATACAGATTAGCTGGCGCACTTACAATCTTCTGCAAATACAAGCACTCTTTCAACCGATGGCCGAGACTGACATATCCTACACCAAGGAATCCCTTGGGTATTTATCGGGTTTGGCGCTCCTACTGCAACATAGTTCATGAGTGATGGGAAATTATCTTTATGGTGCCCCTATGTTCTGTATCTCGTACACCATAGTTCTTCCTGGATCTCTTTCCCCTTATTAATTTCTTGGAATTGCAGCATAAGGTTAGCCAATTGTGACTGAATCTGCATCATTCATGCACTAGTTTCTCGAATCAGTGAGGATTCTAGCTTCATGGATTTCTCCAGAGCTTCAGTTTGTGACATTATTTTATGTTGCATTAATGGGATTTTGATGTGTGGCAATAACGCGGCAATGAACCATTCCTTGTGTTGTACGTCTGACATCTGAAAACTAACTTTGGCCATCAATATATTAAATATTTGGTCAAACTACCATACAGACTCTGTACGTAACTGCTTGATTTCTTTAATTTATGCGGTGCACTACGATTCATATTTTGGATTTCTAAACTCACCTATCATTCTGACTTGATTTGGTGCAGTGTTTTGTGTGCAACTCCGGTTAGAACTATAGCAAACTTCATGTACGAGTCTAGGACACGACCCCTCAAGGTTGTGATCAACTGCACTTTCTTTATCACTTCATCTTGGACCTGTCACATGGTCCACACGGCTTCATAGAGAAACCAATGTTGCTATGGTTCTTCTAACGCATTTCCATTGAATATAGGTAACTCAATATCATCTCCAACCATCATATTGACTATTGGTATGCTTGGGTAAAAAATTTGACTAGCTGGATTACCTCATTCACTATTCACAACGTTAGTGTTACTTGTATTTACAGAACCAGTTGGAGACGAGTTTATAGATCTTACCTCCAGCAATGTGTGTGAGGTTGTAGGGGTATCATACTCCTGCTCTAGATCTGCTTCTTCTTCGAATATCGACTGATATTCCTCTTCTTCATCGCAAGAACCTTCGTTTAAGTGCAATGTAAGCTCGTAGTCTTCTCCTCTAGTCATACTTGAGCTTCCTCTTCCTGTCACAGTCTTTTTTATCTTTCCTGAATGAAATCATCTTCCATTTCTCAAATATCCAGCCTCTAGTTCAGTTCTGCTATCACCCAGGAACATTTCGGCTTAGTTCACTCCAATTTTCCCACACTTCATCTATGACATATCCAAATTTCTGTGCATAGTTCTTCTAACTGTCACATTCTCAAGATTCCTTTTTCACATATGAGCATCTGTATCCAAGTTTTCAAAGATAACAAGTATCTTCCTCGGGGTCCTTGGAAAAACTTTCTTTCTACCTCACTATATGAGGTTATTGTGTCGACAACAAACTCAATAATATATCCTTGCAAAGTGTTGTCTACCAAAAAATCAATAGCTCTCGATAGGGTTGCTAACACTTTTCAGCCACCAAATCAGCTGAGGATTCCACTCCGTAGATTCTCCTCCTTGTAAATTTCTTTGCTGGGTTGCTAACTTCAACAACCACTCATGCAATACGATAGGAAACTTGGAAAATAAAATCTCATGAATATTCGTATAAATGTATCATCCCAACCACTCTGTGGAATTCAACCAAGATCCTTTATTCTCTTCTTGGGTGAATTCTAATGCTTCATAATCCACCAAGTATTGGATTTAAGGCTTCGTCGAATACCACAACATATCCCTCACCAAAATTATTCATGAGGTCACGTCAATGAAACCATTTGTTGGAGTTATTCTCTTATGTCTTCGACCCTGGTTCAATACCTCCTTTGTACCTAATAAATCCTAAGATATCGGACAGAGAAAGGCTCAATCGGAAGCACCTGCCACTCACATGTCATCTCACCTGAGATATCTCTCTAATGGGTAACTTCCATTACCAAGTTTCTGCAGTTTGGTGGGGGATTTCTCTTCCCTTCGATTTCTACCAAGGCGCTCGACAGAGGCGGGTGGGTGTAACCCTTATACTAACTATGCACAATCACAGTGCAACTCTATTCAACCGTCACCATATACTACAACAACAAATATAATGGAATATAGAGATTTCAACTATAACAATGCGACAGATGCATATAAACTCATTGGTAAGCAAATACATAAACACTTTTCACAGTAAGCATACATGCGATACAACACACTGATAATTCACATATTCCACACAATATCTAACGTGGAAACCCATCTGGGAAAACCACAAAGGTGCTCTTTATCTGGCATGAGAAACATATGGCACCTTTTTGTCCATGCGCCGAGGTGCAGACTCTATTCTAGATCTTCTTCTCCTATTTATACAGACTTTTCTCTCCTTGCATGCTCTTGGACTTTTGTCGTTGGTTCTTATCTATTTTACTTTACTATAGATCCGCACACAACCTGGATTGAATCAACTCCTTTTATAAATCTATGACTCTTGACTCTTCGACTATTCAACTCTACTATTGATCCACACACACCGTGTATCAACCTGATCTTCTCTACAACTATGCACACTCAGCTACAGACTCCTTCAACTCTTTACCAACAACTAAATGACTCTCTACTGACATACTAGCAAAGCAACACAATAGATTTCTAAGAAACCCAAACAACCCAACCTTCCTCAAGATAACAGAGCACAACCTGCACACAGCCTAGGTTTTTCCTTCTTATAGACTCTCACCTATCGCTCTCAATCGACTTCATACAATTAGCCGACATGATGTCATTCCTATTCGAGTGACATTTCAGTAGGCACTAATGACCCAAATTACAAATATGCTTTCATATGTGCGACTTTCGCCGCCTCTATCCAACCTCGTACCCATGATCTTCCTAAACTGTTGATTTGTTAGCCATTGCACGCCTTCTGACATGGTTTCTTCTGTCGTAACTCATCTTGCTACATCTTTTCCTTCTGCTGCGGCTTCTCTCTTATCACAAGTTCTTCTTATATCATGAACTCTTCTTCTAATCACAATCTCTGCTTTTGTCTCTATCTCGTTTCTCCCTTCCTTCGACCTGACCCTTTTCATACTTGGGAATAATTCCAACTAAAATATGCTTAACTCTCCCTAGGGCCAACAAAGACACTTGGTGTGCGTTTAGGCAATTATCGTATACTGCTAGGAGCAAATGGTCCTTGGGACATAATGTACTTGGTGTGCTCCTGGCGCACTCCTATTCTGGTAGAATGTGAGTTAACCGTTGAGAGGTGTAATGCACCTGGGGCGCTCCTAGGCGATTCTCGCATGGTGGAAGATGCAAGTAATGCACCTGGGCTGCTCCTAGCGATGCTCACATGCTGGTAGAACACAAGTGGTCTGTTGGACATGAGGTGTGAATATGGACTGCTCTCCATGTGCGATGATGAGATGACCTAGATACGACGAGACAACGGTAGGAGACGCAGGTGATTGCAGTGGCAATGTAATGTATGCTCCTAGGTTATGCCTACAAGCTGGATTCCTCGTGGATATGATGAAGACCTAGATTCAGGCTAGGCATGCACCCAGCATGAAACTTATTATAATGGATATGTTCAAAAAGATATCTCTAATCAATTATCAACAAGATGAGGACTACAACAGTGGCGACGATGATGATCTAGCGATAATGACGTGACCAAAGTGTTAATGAATGTGGCGAGAGAATACCTTCCTAGTTCTAAGGGAGTGTTGTTGTAATTGTAACTTAGGAAGATTTTCTGTTGTATATTATCATTGTATATTGTTGTACCCACATCAGAGATGTTTTCCCTCGATTCGGGATGTCATTATTATGTATGGTCATCGAGGTAAAACCTTCATTGTAAGTCAGGGCAGTAGTCCCCATGATTAATATAATAAAATGTATTTTTGAGTCTCTCTAGGAGAAGTTGGCCCTGCTAGGTCAATATTTCATCCCAGTTAGGTTTTAGGTCGGTCAATTGATGTGTATAAATAGGGAGATGCCCTCCCTCATTTACACACACACTCACTAACTCTCATGTTCGCATAAGGTGAAAGAGATGGCAAGTTCACTAGAGGAGAAAGAGAGAGAGCTGCAAAGGACTTCTTATTCTTGGGTTTTTCCATCTTGTGATATTGTATTAGTAACATAACTATTATGAGGAAGTTTGTGGGGTTTTCTTCTTTATGGTTTCACTAAGGAAAATCTTTGTGTTGAGGTGCTTGTTATTCTTTCAAATAAAGATCCTAATCTATTTGAATTAAAGTAGAAAAACTAACAGTTACAGCTGTAAAACTCTAAAATTTTGGGTGCTCCAATGATCCAAATGGATATCTGTGGCCACCAACCTATTCCACTAGCTCAAAACAATTGTTCATTGTGGTAGTTTTTTAGTTATTTTTCTACGGTTTTTCAAGTCCTAAACTTCTGGGGTTGTTTTGAGGCCGTAAATGATGTTTTTTTTTATATTTGGGTGGCCAAATGGTTTCTTTAGACACACATTTGGACACAGTCAAAATTTGTAAATCTCGAATATACCATTCCAACAAGCTATTGAGTGCCCAAATCAGAGATCGTATGCAAAAGTTATGACCACAAGAAGTTGACTGTTCAACTTACCACCTTAGGGCAGCAAACTTTATGACGGTTCATCTTCTAGGGTTACTTTTTGGACTTTTGGGTTTCTTGCCCTCATTCTTATTATAAATAGGCCCGTTTGGCCTCATTTTATATTTAGCTTTGCACGGATGAGCATAGCAGTCACATCTATTCTCATAGATAACTACCACCATTCTAACTATTGTATTATAGTTTGTTCTATTTCCGCCATTTAATAGAATATGTACTTATTGTATCTCTGTTATCTTTGCAAAATGTCTATGATTATGATTATGTATCTGTTCTTTCATTTTGTTCACACATAAATCTGGATCAGTAGTATCAGAGTAATCTTCTCTTTGAATTTTTCTCAGCGCATGTCCCCGACGAAGTCCGAGTATAGAGAGTTTGGTCTCCAACTAGTTTCACTTGATCACTATCGTCGTCCCAAACGACCTCCCATGGCTGAAGAAAATAAAGACGACGAAGCAGGATATCCTATCAAGTCACTACTCAAGGAATCCCTCGCGCGAAAAAGGAATGAGATGATGGATAGTTTCTCCCAATTCCTTCTGCGAATGATGGAAATGGTGAATTCACCTTCAACAAGCAAGCATTTTGAAGATGAAACCCTTCAAGGTACAAGTTAACTTTGATATTCCTTTACTGAAGGAAAAATTGATGTTGATGCCATAGATAATTGGTCAAATGTTCTAGAAGGTTATTTCTCTGTCCATTATTTTTTCGACATGGAAAAGATCAACTTTGCGCTCCTTAAGGCAGACCCCCATGTCCAAAATTGGTGGGGTACTTATTGGGAACAATATCATTAGACGAGTCTGGAATGCTTGAGACAAATCTCACTTGGGCCTTTTTTATAGATGTCATCAAGGAACAATATTACCCTGTGGGAAACTATGATGACCAGTACACCAAATGGACCATTCTACATCAAGAAAGGGACCAGACAGTGTCGGAGTACATCAACAACTTTCATAACTTGTGCACAAAGTTGGGTATCAATGACTCCGAGCGGCACCTAAGTCTGAAATATCACAGTGACCTACATTGGTACATCCGAAATGAGATGGACTTCCTCGTCATCTCTTCACTTGGATATGCCTATCTGTATGTTGTCAAAATCAAGGAGAAATTTCAACAAAAGAACAAGCAAGAAACTGAACATGTGACTCCACCGCAAAAGCAAGGAAAGGGAAACCCTGACCCATAAAACACAAGATAAGGAAAGGACAACCAGTCCCCACCACAAGCAAAGAATGGGAATGGAAAGACAAAGAAGGACACCGGTAAGTGGTGCAAATTTCATAAAATCCCTTGGCATAACACTAATGAATGTCACTCAAAGCAGTCATTGGTGGCCAAGATAAAATCTTCATAATCATATCCTATTTCTGATTCAAAACCCAATGCCACAGCCACAGACCATGTGTCACGTCCCCATGCCTCCGACCGGCATAGAGAGCGCGACTACAAGCTTTATCAGACCGGGCTAAGTGCCCCATGAACATGTACAGGCTATAAAATTTACTGAAACATAATGCTTAAACAAATTTGAACTAAAATATGCACACAGGATTATTCATCATGCACAGATTCCATTTAATCCTCATACACAGCGAAAAACAACAGCATTCAAACAAGCATTCTTGCAACATGTTCATTTCAATTTAATTAACAGTAAATATAGAATTGCAAAGGTAAAATACACAAGATTACTTATCTTATGAAAGCTTTGCTCCGCAACCAGCTACGTCGCTGTAATGTTCCACCCAACCATAGGCCAGCATGCTCCTTAATCTCTCAGCAGCGCTGCCATCCTCGAGCTGGGCATGATTCTCCAAGGATTGAGGGAACTAGCAGGCTTACACATAGCTAGAGATATACAAAACACAGCCAAGCCAACACAGTTGGGTTTATCAGGCCATTAAGGAGTTGGAGAAGGCAAATTGCTAAGCTGGTGAGCTCATTACAGAGCCAAGAACACCTACACCAGAACTATCCTGACCTCTAAGAAACCCATCCACACCCAACACAAGGAATCAGTTCCTTCTCTGCTACACAGTCCCTCAGGCCCTGCATTCCCTTCCAGTGCTATTCAGGGGTGATGGAGAAGAAGGCCAGCCCTCTAGCTCTGTCTATGTGGTTCCAGCCACCAGGTTTATCAAGCAAAGCTAAGCCAACATCCCTACTCCTTTCACAGTCCGAAGACCAACAATTGCACTCTGGCAATTCATTTAGCTCTCACAGCTTAAACAGGGAAAAACGAATCTCAAGTGACATACAACAATTCCCAAACGCAGCAGCAACACACTTACAGCAGGGGAAAAATCAACAGTCCGTTCAAGGAAATTGAGCCACGGGAAGACTCACACAGACCACACTGGAAATGAATTTACAAACTCCCGGCCTGGGTGTGAGTAACAATCAACGCAGAGCCCACAAATTCAACCCATGGGGAAAGGATTCAGCCACATCATTCACAAATCCGTGGAGGAAAACGACGTGGGTAAAAACCAGGAAATTCCTGTGAGTGGAGAGAAATAACGGACTGGAAATGGTGGAAAACGAACAGAGCACAGAAAGGACGCGAAATTGGGCGTGTGTGAGTGTTCAGCAAACTCGTGGAGCCCAGAAAATGCCTGCGTGAGACCCAAAACGCCAAGAGCCTGTGCGTGAGGATGAACAGCAATGGGGAGGACATGAATTGCCAGTCTTGAGCATTTTTCAACTCGTGGGGAGGAAGAAGAGTCTGCGTGGGTGAAGAGTGCGTGAAGGCTTCCCCTTGCCATTCCGAAGTTAACTGCTGGGTGGAGTGAGTGTGGAGGCATGGACTGACAGTCCTGCCACCCCACTCCCAAAACAATTAACTGCCATAACTTTTCCCAGCTACCAGCAGAAATTATTAATTGCAGGTAGTTGGAATAAAACAAAAGAAGATGACACATGGGTTTTTCCCCCTTTTGGCTCAAGGTTTGACAAATTTCCCCACCCTTACCTTATCCTTGGGAAAATCATGCCCCTTTCGATTTAATTGCCGCGACCGTAGCTGGTTATGTTTATTTTTAATTATAGATGCATATCTACATGATGGCAAACATAATATATGTCGCATGCCCCGATATACCATCGGTGACAAATTTAAATCCTAAACATAATGTGACCGATCAATGGTGGGGCCTTAGCCTTTAACTCCACACCATGATCACTTACAATATACACATCATATACATCTAATGTAATGGGGTCAAAACCGGGACATTACACCATGGGAAGCAAATCATTGATGCAGACCCCACTAACACTGTTGCTACCGCACATATTCAACCAAAGGAGCCTTAAGAGTCAGAGGCAGAGGAGTGCATCTTCCACTTGTAGATGTGGGTGAAGGGAATGCCTCTACATTTTGTTGTTGACAATGGCAGCCAAAAGAATCTGATCTCGATAGAAGTCACCAAGAGATTGGAGCTTCTGACAACACCACACCCGCAACCCTACAATATCGATTAGCTAACCCAAGGACGACGTATCCACATTACTCAACAATGCCTCCTACCATATGGAATCAATCCCTTCAAATACTATGTACTGTGTGATGTGGCCTCACTTGAAGTTTGTGATGTTCTTTTAGGATAGCCATATATGTGGAAGAATCATGCTATATATGAGTCACGACCTCACAGTGTCATTGTCACTTTGGGAGGACAACTATATCGGATCCTAGAGACAGTTGCACCTTCCACAGTCTCGCAAGGTAGGAAGATAAGCTCTCACACTAGGAAATTATTCCTCTTCACAATTGCGTCTAAAGGAGAACATAAGATCACAGAGACCTCCACACGCTCTGCACAGGTGTCTCTGCTCATCAGACATAAGAAGAAAATAGAGCCATTATTTCCTCATCTATCCGAGTACCTCTATGATGCAAGGTCACGCATTCAAGGTGCTCATCAAAAAATAAATCATCCATACAGCAATTGCAACGCTCTCGGGATGCCAAAGAAAGGCAGCCTCTTCACTTCAGCAAATGTCGCACCAGGAGATCATCTCAACACACAATTCAAGATATGACACAGGATTTCACGCAATGGAGACCATTGCTCCATAAGGAGGGAGGATTGATCCAGATGGATATCGGTGTCCACCCACCTATTCCACTGGGTCAAAACAATTGTTCATTGTGGCAGTTTTCTAGTTTATTTTCTATGGTTTTTCGGGTCCTAAACTTCTAGGGCCATTTTGAGGCCCTAAACGACGTATTTTGGTGATTCAGGTGGAGTACTGATTGACTTTAACACATGTTTACCTCAAACAAAAGTTGTAAATCCCGGATAGACCTTTACAATGGGTTGTCTAACGCCCAAATCGGAGATCGTATGCAAAAGTTATGACCCCGGGAAGTTGACTGTTCAACTTACAACCTTGGGGCGACAAACTTTATGACGATTCATCTTCTAGGGTTATGTTTTGGCCTTTTGTGGTTATCGCCCTCATTCTTATCATAACTAGGCCCCTTTGGCCTCATTTTGTATTCAGATTTGCACGGATGAGCGTAGTAGTCACCTCTCTTCTCAAAGATAGCTACCACCATTCTAGCTATTGTATTACAGTATGTTATATTTCCGCCATTTAATATAATATGTGTTTATTGTATCTCTGTTATCTTTTCAAAATGCCTATGATTATGATTCTATATCTGTTATTTCATTTCGTTCACATATAAATCCGGATCATCCAAGGGTTTTTTACAGTGTTGAATCCATTTCTATAATCAAAATTTCCATTAAAACATAGTTAAATTCAATTTTTGCAAAATAAAAAACACCAGATTCTGACGAAAATCCTCGTCTGAGACAGATCGTCGAATATTTAGACATCTCCATGGGAGAAGATGTCCTTGGTGATAACCCAAAAATAGAGTCCAATAGAAGGAGGGCACAAATCACACCTTTGTATATGTCTAAGACTATGAGGAGTTTCAATGAAAGGTTGGCCAAGGTGCAGGATGAACAACATCAAATCAACGTTGTCATACTATAAAGCCTAATAGATCTTCAATGGAAAGTGAATCTAGGATCAAATTAAAATAATGATCATAATTATGGAAATAGTGTGAGCAATCGTGGCACCAAGAAAGAAGTGCACGCAGAAGGCGAATGAGTTTTTCTCCATCAAGCACTTCCAGCAACAAACATAATGGATCATAAATATTGTCAGATGACTCAGCACAGTTGGTCCATAGGTATAAGAGGAAGAGGCCTTGCATAGATAATTCCTCTGAAGAATTTAGGGAGATAAGGTCGCCTACATTCAATGGGGAATTTAAGTTTGAACAGGAAGCTAAGGTGTGACTTCTTGGAATGAAGAAGTACTTCAAGATTCATGGGTTTTATGTGAATGAGAAGGCTAGGATTTCCATATTTAACCTAAATGGTAGAGCTTGAATTCAGTGGGAGCATCTCCGACAAGTGAAAGGACTCAAAGAAAGAAGGATTAACTAGAAGAAGTTTGAAAATTGTTTCAAACAAAAGTATATCTATGAAAGATACTATGACAGTAATAACAAGGAGTTCCATGAGCTGAAGCTGGAACAAATAAAAATAAAGCAGTGTCTGAATAGATTCCTAGAGTTGCTCTGGTACGTGGATTATCTCATAAATGAGAAGGCATGGATTCATAGGTTCTTTAGTGGGTTTCCCTAAAACTACCTCGACAAAATGAATTTGTGCAGTCGAATACCTTGGATGATTCTATTTGAAAGGCTATGCATTGCTATGACCAAAGCAAGGGCAGATTCGAGAAAAATCTAGCCGTGAGTGGAAATCCCAAAGGAAGGTTTTATTATAGGGAGAAAGAGTTTAGACCTGTACCATATAAGAATCAACAAAGGAACGTGTGACACGGACATCCAACACTAGGCAGATTCCAATGCACTATGCCAACCATAGGAAGGCCTAAGAATATGATTTCCCTCACATGAAGGAGCAATTGTGAGATATCCATAACATTGAAGAAGAAACCACCATGGAGGACATGGCCATAACACAGCCATAAAAACTCCTAGAATCTACACAGCTTTGGATGATCATTAGGTAGACCATCAAGTTGAAATGGTCAAAGTTGAAGGTAAGATTGTTGCACAATCTATTTTTATTTTAATAGACCCATAATCCAATCATAGTTACTTTCATCCTAATATTTGTTGAATTTTGTTGAGCTTTGATATTTTAATATTTAAATTCAAAATTATTGAGTACTTGAAATCAATTGAACAAATATACACATAATTATTCACACATAACACAGTATGTACCCTAGGGAAAACCCTCAAAAAAATGAGGGAGAAAAAACCCAACAAATCTCATTAGCACAATGATAGATAAGAGAGAATTTAAACACCCCAGATGTAATCACTAAGCAAGAGAGAAGACAGAATGATCAGATGATCCAACTGTGTGCCCTACACATAAATAAATTCTCATTTTCTGCACTAATGCACACTATCCACACAACAATTTGCAATTTCTGCACTAATGCACCTTGTGAACATACCAATCTGCACTTTTTCCTTGGTCTCATCAATTGCTGCATAACAACTCACCATGTGACTCAATCATGGCACATATCTTTATATTTTGACTTCAAAATGAAATCAATCTTCAATTGGATGCTAAATCACTTATTTAAGTGGCTAACTCAAGTGTCATCATGCAAGTGTTGTATTTTAGTTCAATTCAAGTGTCATAACTTAAGTTTCAACTTAGTTTAACTAAAGTGTCATCATGTAAAACACTTAAGTTAACTATAACTTATTTATTAACATTTAATTAACTCCTTTAACTAAAATCCTTCTTGAAATTATCATTGAAGAGATCAATTCATGTTCTCCTTAATTAACTGAAGTACTCTTTGTTAATTAAGTGAAGTCTTTATCAATTCAAGTTCTCCTTAATTCATTGAAGTATTCATCATGAGCAATTTTGAATTCTCTATTATCAATGAAACTTATCTGTATCTCTTATTTTATCTACATGGCCCACATGTGCCAACTTTAATTTATCTATCATATCAATTATACTAAGGAGATTTGTCGAATGATGTGATCACTTTATTACTATTGCTCCAAGTGGTCATATGCTAAAGTAATTCACTCCAAAGGTGGCCCGTCTCTAGAGGAGACTTAACAGTTCATCCATATCAAGTGATCGTGGTTAGTAATACACCACACAACATACATGTTTTGACATATAAAGCATTACCTCTACACATGAGGTTCTGACTTGACACACAAGTCCTTAGTCTTGTCCAACAAGACTGTACAACATCATCACTTTGACATATCAAAGTACATTCCTCAAAACACGAGGCTTAGCCTTTACACATATGGTTTCTTAGTCATCCTTTAGGCCAACTCAAGAATCTACTCCAAGTTTCCTGAGTCTAACTCGGGCTCCTTAAGACACTACCTCAACACATGAGACCCAATCTTGGTGCACAAGATTGGCTTGGAGAATGACTCGTGATGTTGTAATTTTAACCCTCCCTCTCAGCGAGGGAGGCATTCGTTTCCATGCAAATCTTGTCTCATAAGTACTTATACTTCATCAAGGATAGAGGCTTAGTCAACATATCTGCAATCTGCTCATTAGTAGCAATGTGTTGAATTCTTATGTCACTTCTCTAGACCTTGTCTATGATGTAGTGGTACTTCATTTCAATGGGTTTTGACCTGTCATGAAACACAAGGTTTTCTAAGAGATTAATGCAACTCTAATTGTTAGAGATAATGACCATAGTCTCAAGCTTCTCAGCGAACAACCTAGCAAGTAGATTCCTAAGCTGCACAACTTCTCAGCAGGTTGTACTAGCTACAGTATACTCTACCTCTGTAGTACTCTGGGCTACAGATCCCTGCTTCCTACTGGACAAAGAGATCATATTTCTACCCAAGCCAAAACAAAATATGGATGTACTCTTTTGTCCCACAATGCTACCACCCCAATCAGAATCAGCATAACCATGTAGCATCAATCCTACACTGGATGCATAAATGAGTCAATAAGCAATAGTACCTTAAAGATATCTAAGCACATGCCTAGCAACAACCCAATATCTATGTCTAGGCTTAGACATGAACTGACTCAATATACTCATAACATAACATATGTCAAGTCTAGAATGTATCAAGTACATCAAGGAACCCATGAGTTGTCTATACATAGTAGGATCCACTAGATCATATCTGGAATCTCACTCATGTATTTCCTTCATATTAGAAACCATTGATATAGTGATGGATTTGCAATCCATCATACCAAACATGTGCAACACATCAATTATGCAATTTCCCTGTGAAAGGAAAATCTCATATTTCCTTTTCCAAAGTTCAAGACCAAGAAAGTAGTGCATAAGACCCAAGTCCTTCATTTCGAACTCATAGGTGAGCTCCCTCTTGTACTGAGCTATCTGTTGTTCCTCTCCAGTAAGGAACAAGTCATTAACATAGATAACCAAGATTAGAGGTTGGTTCTTCACAACCTTGAAGATAGGTTTGGATTAGTTTCACTTTTGGAGAATCCTAAACTTTGAAGATAGTTGTCAATCCTTGAATACCAAACCTTGAGGATTGCTTGAACCCATACAAGGATTTTTTCAGTTTGCATAGATAGGACTCCTTCCCATGAACTACAAACCCCTCATGTTGTTGTATGTATACCTCTTCCTCAACTTCACAAATGAGGAACTTAGTCTTCGTATCCATCTAGTTAAGCTTCCACCCTAGAACATAAGCAAGGGCATCATGGCTTGAATAGTAGTATACCTAGCCACGGGAGCAAATGTATCATCATAGTCTATACCTTCTTTTTGTGAGAAACCATGAGCTAATAATCCAACTTTATACTTTTCAATACTACCATTAGCTGCATGTTTGATTTTATAAATCCACTTGGAAGTTACTATGGACTTCCCTTCAGATTTAGGAACCACTTCCCAAACATCATTCTTCATAATATATTTGTATTCTTCTACCATGACATCTTTCCATACTTGTTGCTTAGTAGCTTCTTCATAGGTGGAAGTTTATGAATCACTGATGTGACTCATCTATGCAACATATCCCCAGTATCTTTCATGTCTCTTTCAATCTCTGGATGTGCTTGGAGGTACTCCATGCTTTTCTGCCTTTTGAAGAATGTCTTGGCACCAAGAAGGTCTCCTCTTAGTAAGAGGTTCATCAAGTAATATATCAACTAGTTCTACTCGTTCTTGAGGAGCTGGTGAATATGAGGACTCTTCTAGCTTCTCCCTCTAGACATTTGAAAGAGGAGAAACAAAACCTGAATCCTCCATCATGGGAGTCTCATGCTCCTCCATGTCTGAATCACACTGAAGTTCTTCAGAGCACTTGAATGCAGCCTCTTCATGGAATGTTACATCTCTGCTAACTTCAATGTGTCTTTTCCCCAGTACATAGATTATGTAGGATTTAAAGGATTCAGTATAACCAACAAAAGCCCCTTTCTTTCCAGATGACCCCATCTTTGTCCTCTTCTCTTTTTGTACATGAATGTAGATAGCACAACTAAAAATCCTCAAGTGCCTAACATCTGGTTTTTCACTAGTGAAAACTTCTTCTAGAGTATCTTTTTCCCAAAATAACATGAGGACTTCTATTCTTGATATAAACAACAGTATTGGAGGCTTCTGTGCATAAGGAGGCAGGAATATCTTGATCACACATAATAAATTTTTCATCCTCACATATTTCTTTCGACAACCCCATTTTGCTAGGGGTTGTAAGGTACAATCTGTAACTTTCACAATATTGTTGAATGACTCATCACTGGCTTGGAAACTGACTCATCATGTTGTAACATTAAAAATATTGTTAAATTTTAAGTGCTTAAGAAAATTAAGCATGACAAGTCGTGGCTAATCCAGTTAGCCACAGGTGCAAAAAGAAAAGTAAGTGAAGTGGTATAAGGATGTCCAATGTAGTAAATTTGAACATCCTATCATTAGGTTCGTATGATATTCTCATTAGGATGGATTGGCTATAGAAGCATTGCACAAAGCTTGAATTCTATAATAAGTCTCTTGAATTCCTTGATGACTAAGGCAAGCCTCGGCAGTGAAAGGTGTATTGAATCAGGTTTAAATAAGTAAAGTTTTTGCGCTGTGATTAGGCATATACTTCAAGAAGAACTATCAAGTATATGCATTTCATGTCGCAATATAGGCTAACGATAGAGGTCCATTGCTAGAACATTTCACAGCACTGCAATAATATACAGATGTATTTCTAGAAGAAGTGCTAGGGTTTCCACCCAAAAGAGATGTTGATTTTGCAATTAATCTAGCACTCTAGTGTTGAAATTCCCTTAAAACATGAGCGCTCTGGAACTAATAGAGTTGAAAATTCAACTGCAAGAGCTAATGGACAAGAACTATAATAGGTTGAGCATGTCCATGAGGAGTTCACTAGTGTTTTTCATTAAAAAGAATGATGGAACTTTGTGATTGTGCATTAATTTTCAACAATTCAATAAGGCCACAGTAAAAAACAAGTATCCATTGCCCATGATAGATGAGCTCTTTGACCAAATAAAGGGAGCTAGAGTATTTTCCAATATTAACATAAAGTCGGGGTATCACTAGGTCAGTATCAAGGTTTTGGATATCCATAAGAAAACTTTTGGGACGCGGTATGGTCACTATGAATTCACTATTGTGCCATTTGGTTTAACCAATGTGCTAGCTACTTTCATGTGCCTCATGAACATTATGTTTAACCAGTATTTGGATAAGTTCATCATGGTACTCCTAGATGACATCCTCATCGACTCTAGGAATGAGGAAGACCACATAGATCATCTTATAAAGGTACTGTATTGTTGAAATATTGTAACTTCAAAGGATATTCTAAATGTATTTTACTGATGTAACCCAAGGGAGATGTTATTATTCCTCCGGTGGGGTTTTACTATTGTATTTGGTCATCATAGAGTCATGAGGTAAAGCCTCCACTTGTGTCGAGTCTTTAGCACCCTAATAAATAATATAATATATTGTTTTGAATCTTCCTAGGTGAAGTCGGCCCAGACAGTTTTGCGGGGTAGACTTGTCTAGGGTAAAAGTTAGTTGACTCATTATGTATAAATAGAGGAGTAGTGGTTCTTATTTGAACATAGACTCACTCACTTGAGTAGTGCATAGGGGAGAGAGAGAGAAAGAACAAAAGGAGGAGAACACCTATTTTTTGGGTTGTCTTTTATACATATTATACATAGGAGGTTTTGTTAGGTTCTCTTCCCATTGAGGGTTTATAAGGATAAATGTTGTGTCTATCTTGTGATTGTGTTTCTATCATGGATTCTTGATATGCTGCTACTATGATTTTGAATTGAATACTATTGAATCTAGTCTAGCATATGAAATATTAACATGGTTTCAGATCTAACCTGATTGGAACAACTTTCACAAGGTGAAATTCTCTCTCCTCCCTCTCCGGAAAAATTTAGGGTTTCTGTAAAAGTTGGAGTTTTGAAGATCTGCTTGCATATAAAGTTGCACCCTCCTGGAGTGCATCTATTAAGCCCTAGATCAAATTTTTTGGGTGGTTGGAACTTCGAGAAATCCAAACCCTAGTTTGGAAATGAACCAGAAAACTATAGTGAAACATAACCATAATTTCTGCAGTGTTGCAACCTCGCAAGTAGGATTTGAAGACTAAAGATTTGGGATCTCCAGAAAATAGTTGGGTCAACCAACTCACTTCCCTGAAGTGCATATATTGGTAAGGTCAGCCTCTTATTTTGATAAATTTCATTTTTAGTGATCTACTGGACAAGATGGCCCTAAGCACTAAGCTTGAGGACAAATTGAAAGGCCTAGAAAATTTATTGGCTTGGAAGTATAGGATTGGCCTCATTCTAAAATAGAATGGCCTTGAGAAGTACATCAAGGATGAGATTGCAAAACCTGAAGAATATTAAGCTAAGGAGAAGCATGAACAAAATCTAATCAAGGCAATGAGGATCATTGTTGATTCTATTAAGGATCACTTGATCCCTCAAGTGTCATCTAACAAGACACCTATGCAAATGTATGATGCACTTTCCAAAATGTATGAGGGAAGGAACGTCAATAGAAAGATGAATATGAGAGCTCAACTGAAGGGCACCAAGATGAGAAAAGGAGAATCCATTCAAGATTACTTCACAAGGGTCTCCCAATACAAAGAGAAAATAAGTGCTACTGGAGATACCCTTGATGAGGATGAACTAGTTATGACTGCTCTCAATGGTCTCACTAGACCTTGGGACTCATTCATTCGGACTTTGTGTGCCAAAAAATAAAGCATGAAGTTTGACATAGCATGGGAAGATTGCATAAAAGAAGAATCTAGGGTAGCCAATAGAGAAGCTCTCCTAAGAGAAGATGATTAGGCCCTAGCTACCCATACTAAAGGAAGAAAACAATCAAACTTCAAGAAGAGTAATCATATGCCTTCAAAGAAGAAATTCCAAAAGAAGAAGAAGGATTACTCAAAGTATCAATGCTACAACTGTCATAAGATAGGACATCTTGCTAGAGAATGTCAATCACCAAAGAACAACAACAACAACAAAAGGCATCATGCTCATCTAGCTGAAGAGGAGGACGAATAAATACCTCGAAAGAACACTAGAGGTGAAGATGTATAAGAATATGTGTTATTCTCTGCACTCTCTGGGTCTGTAACACCTAGAGAAGATACATGGCTTATTCATAGTGGTGCATCTAAGCACATGACAGGAAAGAAGACAAATCTGTCAAGACTTGAAGAAAAGAACTCTCCCCAGAAGGTATCATTAGGAGATGACAATCAATATCCCATCAAAGGTATTGGTGAATCAAGCTAAAAGCTTGAATCTTGGGCTTCCATGAAAATGAAGGAAGTATTGTATGTACCAGGTTTGAAAAAGAACCTACTTTCCATCTCACCTCTAGATAAGAAAGGATATAGAGTTGCTTTTATAGATGGACATGTACTTATGTGGTCCAAAGGAAAGACACTTGAAGATGTTGTAGTCATTGGAGAATAAGGAGGAGGACTGTACAAACTCAAAGGACATCCAGACACATCCCTTGTCCTTGAGACTACCAACTCAAGTGATCCGCGTCATAGGAGACTTGCAACTACAAAGCATTTCCCTATGTGAGCAAGGTGGTGTTAGATTTTTATCATTTAAGCAATATGATCTTAGGATCCTATCTGAGAGAATAACATGCATAACAATAATCACAAGAGACAAGAGACATAAAGAATTTTCCTTGGGGAAACCATAAAGGAGAAAACCCCACAACTTCCGCAGAGATAGAATGAGCACCAACGGCAGTAGTAAAACCCAAAGATAGAAAATATGATCTCCAACAGTCGTTCTCTCTCTCACTTGTGTGAGCACTTCCTCTCTCACTCATTCACCCCAATTGAGTGAGTGTGTGTGACAAATAGAGAGACTCACTCTCTATTTATACTAATTTCTGACTTGACAATTACTTACCAGGGCCAACATCACTAGGAGAGTCTAATAACCCTAGTGCCCCACAACTGTGGGGTCTTTGCCCCCCCCACCCCAATCAACAAGGAGGGTTAACCTCATTGACTTTGCATGACTTTACTATATTAATGACTCTCCAGATAGGAACATCGAGGTACAATGTAATACAAATTATTCTCCCGATAGGAACATCGGGGTACAATATAAGATATACAAGTGAATACATTCCGAAGTTACAAATACATCAACACTCCCTCTTAACTAGGAAGTTATTCTCTTGACACAATACATCAGCACAACTCTTCTTCTCTGGATCATCATCAAAGCTGGATCATCACTGGATCATCATCGAAACTGGATCATCACTGGATCATCATCAAAAATGGATCATCATCGAAACTGGATCATCACTAGATCAACATCAAATCTAGATCATCATCAAAGACAGATCATAATTGGATCATCATCACTACTACTCCGCTATCTTGATCAAATGGTTCTATCTCTCAATTCTACTCGTCACAGGAAGTTCTATAGAGCCAGCCCTTTTTCATGCTGGTTGTAGGCCTAGCCTCCATGTAGGTCTTCATCTTCTTCAGCACTTATATCTGACCATGGGAGGAACACATCCAACAACCATGTCATAAAGGCCCGCCCAGCACTCACATCTGACCATGGGAGAAACACGTCCAACAACCATTTCATAAAGTCCCAGCACTCACATCTGACCATGGGAGGAACACATCCAACAACCATTTCAAAAAGGCTCTGCACTTACATCTGACCATGGGAGGAACACATCCAACAACCATGTCAGAAAGGTTCTGCACTTACATCTGACCATGGGAGGAACACATCCAACAACCATGTCACAAAGGCTCTACACTTACATATGACCATGGGAGGAACACATCCAACAAACATGTCAGAAAGGCTCTGCACTTACATCTAACCATGGGAGGAACACATCCAACAACCATGTCAGAAAGGATATACACTTACATCTAGCCATGGGAGGAACACATCCAACAACCATCTTAGAAAGGCTCTACACTTACATCTGACCATGGGAGGAACACATCCAACAACCATGTCAGAAAGGCTCTGTACTTACATCTGACCATGGGAGGAACCAATCCTACCACCATGTCAGAAAGGCACACTGATTCATCACTTCCCCTAGAAGGAACCTCGATCTGGAGAGCACCAAGCTTCTCCGTGAAGTACTCAAACTTCACTTTGGCCATTTCTAGCATAGAATAACATCAGGGCTCATTACTTCCAAGGATAACCTGCGAGCTTCGCCGGGACCATTTACGTCTGAGCCACCTATGCGCTTCGTCATGATTTTATGCTTAGACAACCTGTCTCACCAGCTATGCTAGAACTCCCTCTTTCAATAGATCTCGATCTGGATCACATACTGGAGATTCACTACTCCTCTCTGCATCATACAAAAATGCAAGTCAGATCAATCAAATCAAATAGTAGTTTTCACAAGAAACATACTACCTCCCAAATAGTCGAGTAAGTGGCAACATATTTTGCCTCGGCTGTACTTAGTGCCATGTAGGACTGATTCCTGCTAAACCAAGAGATCACACCTAATCTCATACTGAAGTAGCACCCTGAAGTGCTCTTCCTATCAATGGCACTTCCTATCCAATCCGAATCCACATAACCCTCTAGGTTAATCTTCTGATCTGTCTCATACTTGAGCCCATAATCAACTGTACCCTTTAGGTACCTCAGAATATGCTTTGCAGCAATCAGTTGAACATGTCTCAGATCTATCAGGAACTGGCTCAATGCGTTCACAGCAAAGCAAATATCTGGTCTCATTTACATCAGGTACATTAAGGAACAAATCATCTGATGATACATCATGGCATCAATCGTCTCTGATGAAGCATCACTCAATAGCTTCAGGTTCAATGTCATAAGTGTGCTCATGGCCTTTTGGTCCATCATCCAAACCTCTTCAGGATCTCACTGCATACTTCCCTTGTCCCAAGGAGATTCCATCTGTATTCTGCCACACCTCCATGCCTAGCAAGCTTCCTCTTCTTGCAACTTTAATGAATTCCTCTTTTCTTGTTAGGAACAATTCATCGACATATAAAAAGAGCATCACTGGTGTTCCACCTTCAACCTTGAAGCAAAGGTAAAGCCTAGAGTCATCAGTAATCTGTCCGACCTGTCATACCATGTCGAACCGTAGGATCTTCTGCAGTCACTCCCTCTGAAGCGAAGAATCATTCTCCCTCTGCCTTTCATACTCTTTGTATTGAAACATTCTGTACCGGAGTGACAAGTAGCTTCCTCTGCTACTAATATTCTATGTATCCATCTATGGTCACTAGATACCAAGATCCTCTATCTTGAAAACGTTCTTCTCGCACCCATCTGTGAGCTTGTCATCCGCTATAGGGTTTCATCTTCAACCTTGTATCAAAGGTTAAGATCTTCATCACTCTAGGTGATCTTCAAGCTCCTCATGTATGTGTTATCCCATTGGTGCCTTCTGAGCTCGTACAAGGCCTTCTTTAATTTGCACACATGATTTTGCCTGTCATGTATCTTAACTTCCAGTGGCTGCAAATGTCTCTTCGTAGTCTATGCCTTCTTTTTGTGAGAAGCCTTGTGCTACGAATCTTGCCTTGTATCCCTTGGTGTTGCCATCTACTGCATGTTGTATCTTGTAGACCCATATGGAAGACATTACGTTCTTCCCTTCAGGTCTCGATACCGCATCCTATACATCATTCTTCTTGAACTGGTACTCTCCTTCCCTTTCTTATTGGATACTTCTTCATAGCTGGAAGGCTCTGCATCATTGATGTTGCTCAACTGTGTCACATAACTAGAGTGTCTCTGATGCCTCTTTCTTTCTTTGAAAGTATCGTCATATTATTCTTCATATTGGATTATTTCTTGAGCTGTCATCACTTGTTCTTCAGAACAAGTCTCATCCTTCTTTTCTTGTAGGCGATTGTACACGAACTTTCCTATGAGTCAAATGCACCAGTTGTATGGTTAGAAACATTTAATAAGGCATATTCATAATGGAAAATTCTTATGCATATTGATATAATCATGCAACATTTTTAGCCAATACAACATTCATCCATATCTCACAGAAAATTTCTAGATGCCTTCCATCTCTACCAAGACATCATTGAGATTGTGCACTAATCCAATATGTCAGCAAAGAGGTTTCATTCTAGATAAGTAGCAATGGAGAGTTGTATAGCACCATGAGATACTTACCCATCATATGCATATTTAGTAGTATATTGTCATTAATGCAAACATTCTATCATGCATAATACATCAACTGAATATAAACAAATGCATAACAAAAACAATATCATGAAAAGACAATTGAATACTTATCTTTATTTGTTTCGTGGGTAGACTCCTTCTTTCAACTTCATCATCTTCTTCATTCATAACAACATCATTTATTATCCAAATTCTAAGATGGATAAGAGGTTCTTCAAGAATTGAATTCTTCATATTCCTCATTGCTTGAGGGGTCTTCTTTGAATCATGAGAGATTGATCTTCATATGCTCCCATCTTCTTTTCACTTCTTCTTGTGTGCACTCTTCCTAGAGTCTGTTGAAGGTAATCACTTCCTTCTGGCACACATTCCTTGAATGGATGAATCCCATGATCCTAGGACACCAATCAAGGTGGTTATCACAACTTCTGCATTCTCCACTTCTTCTTCTATTGCTTCAAGTTGTTCTTTGATTTGAGAGACCCTTGTAAAGTATGACTGTATGGTCTCTGTATTCTCGATCTTTACATTCTTCAACTGGTTTCTCAAAGTCATCTTCTGATTTATGTTCTTCCCTTCAAATATCTTGGTCAAGGAATCAAACATTTCTTTAGGTGTCTTTAAGGCAGACACTTGTGATATAAGGTGATCCTTGATTGAATCAGCAATGATCTTCTTGGCCTTGACCAAGTTCTTCTTGTGTAAGGGTTTTAGCCTCATCTCCGTTTGGAACTGGAACCTCTCCATTTTTGTAGGTGTCCAATTCATTTTCTTCAAGAACTAGTGAAATCCTATACTTCCATGCTCGAAAGTTTCCAGCTTCTCCAAGCTTGTCATCAAGCTGGTGTGATAGGCCATTTTGAAATGAGAACATCAAATGTAAATAGCAAAAGGTTAGATCTTACCGATTTGAGGTGTCCGTCCTGGTTCCAGAGTTGGATGATTTAGGGTTTGTTAGAGAAACCCTAATTTTCACAAATTGGAATTTCAAACTTCTAATTGGATAGATGGATGGGCCTCTTCAAGGAGAGCTGTCAAATGTACTCCTTTTCTGAAAACAATGGAGGGAAGCTCTCAGAACAAGAAGCCCTAGTTTTCCAAATTCTTCTTTAGAAATGCCTGATATTGTTTCTACAGTATCTCTGAAAGTACTACTCCTCTATGTCTGAAACTTCTCACTCTACCCAACACCATAGTTTTGATCAGAATTGGTTTCACAATTTGGGACTTATGAGAGTTTTCCCAAGGTGACTTCTTTCAGGACTACTTACCATAGCGAACTTGTACAGAATTCCACGTGTCACTGTTTCATCATTAGGGTATGAAACTTTTACCACATAAATTAAATTTTGTTCCCTATATAGAACATCTTGTGAAATTTCATTTGGAACTTCGGAGCCCAAGATATAGCAATTCTCCCTAGGTGTCCTATTTAGGGATGAATCTTGGAAGAGGCTGGAACCCTGATTTTGAGAAATCATATCTCCCAGAATATAGCGAATCTGAGGGTGAAATTTTTACACAGGATACATTAGGATTTTATCTTCGGCCTGTGAAAATTTTGGCTCCTTATCCTTCAATCTCAAGATATAGCGAATGTACCAAAACGACTACTTTTAGTATTTTAGGGTTTTTCAGGCCTGGGGTCAAATTAGGGTTTGACTTTCCTGGAGTTTTACCCAACCAAAAATCTTGACCTTGGTCTCTAAATTTTGATTTTGAGGAGAGAAATCCTATGCTGAGCTCACTCAAAAATTCCACTTCTGTGAAAAGCCCTAATTTTCCGATGCAAAAACTGAAAATGCCAAGAATCAAATTCTGCTTCGACAGAAAGATGCTCCCTTTAATGGAGAGTTATCCTAGCCTCCTTTTGCTGATGATCTGTGGAGAGGGACCCAAAAAGTAAGAATCCCTAGCATATGCAGCTGCATAGTGTCTTCTTCTCAGGTTAGCTCTGATACCATGTTAGATTTTTATCATTTAAGCAATATGATCTTAGGATCTTATCTAAGAGAATAACATGCACAATAATAATCACAAGAGACAAGAGACACAAAGAATTTTCCTCGGGGAAACCATAAAGGAGAAAACTCAGCAACTTCCTTAGAGATAGAATGAGCATTGATGGCAGCAGTAAAACCCAAAGACAAAAAATATGATCTCCAACAATTGTTCTCTCTCTCACTTGTGTGAGCACTTCCTCTCTCACTCATGCGCCCCAGTTGAGTGAGTGTGTGTGACAAATAGAGAGACTCACTCTCTATTTATACTAATTTCCAACTTGACAATTACTTACCATGGACAACATCTCTAGGATAGTCTAATAACCCTAGTGCCCCATAACTGTGGGGTGTCCCCCCCCCCCACACAATCGACAAGGAGGGTTAACCTCGACTCAATTGTGGGGACTATTGCCCCAACTTACAATGGAGGGTTAACCTCATTGACTGCATGACTTTATTATATTAATGACTCTCCCGATAGGAACATCGAGGTACAATGTAATACAAATGATTCTCCGGATAGGAACATCGGGGTACAATATAAGATATACAAGTGAATACATTCCGAAGTTACAAATACATCAACAATAGGATACTTGCTCACATCAACTACAAAGCATTTCCCTATGTGAGAAAGGTGGTAACATGGTTACTAGATCTAAAGATCAAACATGACGGAACCTGCAAGGGATGTACAAAGGGAAAGAACATCAAGAATCTATTTCTGAAGAGTGAAACAAAGACCAAAGGTACGTTGGAACTAATCCATTCTGATGTATGTGGTCCTATTCCCTCCATATCCTTGAGTGGATATGAGTACTATAACACATTTATTGATGGCTATTCAAGAAAGACTTGGATATACTTCTTGAAGAATAAGAGTGAAGTGTTCGGGAAATTTAAGGAATTCAAAGCCTTGATAGAGAACCACTCAGAAAATAAAATCAAGACACTAAGATCAGATAATGGTGGAGAATACACTTCAAAGGAATTTGAAGCATTCTGTAAGGAGGAACAAATCAAGAGGGAACTAACCACTCCCTATAATCTCCAACAAAATGGTGTTGCGGAAATAAAGAATAGAACTATCATGGAAGCAATGAAGACCATTATTCATGACTAAGACCTCCCTATGCACCTATGGGTTGAAGCAGCAAGAATAGTCGTATATGTGCAAAATAGATTATATCATAGTGTTGTTGGATTCAAGACTCTTGAAGAGATGTATACCAGAAAGAAACCTGAAGTAAGCCATCTCAAGCTATTTGGCTGCCCAGTATATGTACATATTTCAAAAGAGAAGAGAACCAAATTGGATCCTTCTGGAAAGAAGGGAATATTTGTAGGATACTGAGAAGTCTCCAAAGCCTTCAGGATATACATTTTAGGATTCCATCATATTGAGATTAGTAGGGATGTAACATTTGATGAAGAGACAGCTCTTAAGAAGTATAGAAGGTGTCAACTTGAATAAGTACATGAAGAGGATGTACCTCCCAGAGGAAAAGAAGTTGAACCATCTCCTGAAATAGTAGCATCAGAAGATCATGACATGCTAGAGCCTCAGGAACCCCCTACTATGGATATATCTCTAAAGAGAAAACCTGCTTGGGTAAGAGAAATCCTACAAGAAGTAGAAAGATGTGGAGCTCCAGAAGGCTCCACAAGAACCAACAAAAGATCAAAGCCATATTCCAGTTATGTAGCTTTGATGTGTGATATTGTAGATCAAGAACCCACCAGCTATGAGGAAGTTTCACATAAGAAAGAATGGGTTGAAGCATTGACGGAAGAATACCAGTTGATCATGAAGAATGATGTTTGGGATATTGTTCCCAAACCAAAAAACAAGAGTGTGGTATCTTCGAAAAGGATCTACAAGATAAAACATGTTGTTGATGGAAGTATTGAAAAGTACAAAGCAAGATTTGTGGCTAGAGGATTCTCTCAAAAAGGGGGGATCGATTATGAAGAGACATTTGCTCCAGTAGCAAGGTACACTTCCATTAGAACTTTCATGGCACTTGCCTCCATGATGAAGTGGGATTTACACCAGATGGATGTAAAGACAGTCTTCCTCAATGGTGTGATTTAGGAAGAAGTTTACATCGAACAATGATAAGGATTTGAAGTCGAAGACAAAGTGACTCTTGTATGCAAGTTGAAAAAGGCCCTGTATGGACTGAAGCAAGCTCCCAGAGCTTGGTATGGCAGAATAGATAGCTTCTTGACAAGCATGGGATTTACCAAGATTAAAGTTGATCCTAATCTTTAAATAAAGATTATGGATGATGAACCAGTCATACTATTGTTGTATGTGGATGATCTATTTCGGACTGGAAATGAGCAACAAATCAAGGATTGCAAGAAGAAGCTAGCTAAAGAACTCGAGATGAAAGATCTTGGATTGATGCATTATTTCCTAGGGCTGGAAGTGTGGTAGAGCCCAGAAGGAATCTTTCTGAATCAGGGAAAGTATGCAGTAGAAATATTG
Organism: Pseudotsuga menziesii; assembly: GCA_001517045.1. Taxonomy (NCBI): domain Eukaryota; kingdom Viridiplantae; phylum Streptophyta; class Pinopsida; order Pinales; family Pinaceae; genus Pseudotsuga; species Pseudotsuga menziesii. Next base: position 255,769 of record LPNX010778564.1, on the reverse strand, counting down.
AAAAGATTTAATATGTTGGATTGTAAATCCATGGACACCAAATTGAAGTTGTTGTCTGATGAGACATCCAACCTAGTGGACATGAATCACTATAGAGAAATTATTGGGTCATTATTGTATCTAACGAACACAAGGCCAGATATATGCTTTGTTGTGAACACCTTGAGTTAGTATCTAGTTAAACCTAGACGAGTTCACTTAATAGCTGCAAAGCATGTGATGAGGTACTAAAAGGTACGGTTGATTTGGGACTGCACTATGGGAGAGATCATGACTACAAATTGTATGGATATACAGATTCAGATTGAGCAGGAAGTGTTGCAGACAGAAAGAGCACCTCAGGTGGATGTTATTGTCTAGGATCCGCCATGATCTCATGGTTTAGTAAGAAACAGTCTAGTGTTGCTCTCAGTACAGCTGAAGCAGAGTACATTGCAGCTTGCTCCGCTTGTTGTGAAGCGAGATGGATTCGGAAGCTGATGTCAGGATTATTTGACATGGATTTGGAAACCAAAGTAATTCTTTATGACAACTAGACTTGTATAAAGATGGCAGTTAATCCGGTGTTCCATGACAAATCAAAGCATATATAAATCCGATATTTTATATAAGGGATATGGTACAAAAGGGAGCTAGCAAGCTTTAGTATGTGAGTATTGATGAGCAAGTTGTTGATGTACTGACCAAGCCTCTATCTCGAGTGAAGTTCGAATATTTTCGTGATAAGCTTGGTGTAGTTCGAAAGGACTTTCCTCGCAAAGAGGAATAGTGATGGTACTACATATGATGAAGATATGGACCTTCTTCGAAAAGGAAGATCAGGTCAAAGACATGAACCCTCCTCGGACAAAGGGGGAGTAGGTTGATAATATGGAAGTTCCCAAGACAAGGGTACTAATGATGAGACTGACATCAATGATGGATGACAGTGATGATGATGGTCTAATATTTATTTTTGGACGACGGTATCCTCTCTCGAGGATGGCAGGTATAACACTTTGTTCATGAGAGTGGTCCTTACTAGCTAAGGATGGCCCTACAGATGCTACTCTTGCATGGAGAGTACCCACATTTACTTATGGACGATAGTATCCTCTCTTGAGGATGGCAGGTATAACACTTTGTTCATGAGAGCGGTCCTTATTAGCTAAGGATGGCCCTGTAGATGTTACTATCACATGGAGAGTACCCACATTTAGTTGTGGATACCGTAGAATAACACTCACTCAGGAGTGGTCCTAACCTTTGTGGTATGGATGCTCTATGATGAGTCCTCACGGATGATAAGACTTGTATTATGTATGTAGTCGAAGCCTTCCTTACAGATTATACTCTTGTATGGAGAGTATGCCTACATTCATATGTAGATGCCATAGAATAACACTCGCTTAGGAGTGGTCCTAACCTTAGTGGTATGGATGCTCTATGATGAGTCCTCTCAGACGTCGTAGTATAACACTCACTTGGGAGTGGTCCTAACCTATGTGGTATGGATGTTCTACGATGGGCCAACATTTTGTATGTGGTCGAGATCTACTCTACAGACAATACTCTTGCTTGGAAGAGTATGCCTACAGTTAAGTGTAGATACCATAGTATAACACTCACTTGGGAGTGGTCCTAACCTATGTGGTATGGATGGTCTACAATGAGTCCTCACAGACGATAGGGTCAGCACTGGGTACGGTCAAGATCTACATTTAGTTGTAGATGATTCAGCTGATCAATTTCATGGATCATGCTGATGGAGGATTGCATCGTCCTTGGACTCAGGTCCTACAGTGATCGGGATTGATCATCCCACAAATGGATCATGTGTACTACAAGTAGCATGGCGGAAAAGGATCGAGTAGATTGAAGTATAGTAGAAAAGGGTCAAGTAGATCGAAATACATCTGCAAAGGATCAAAAGGATCGAAGTACGGCTGCAAAGGATCGAAAGGATTGAAGTACTACTGCAAAAGTGTTGAAAGGATCGAAGTGTTGCTACAAGAGTCAAGAATATCCGAAGACTACTATAGAAGATCAAAAGTGTTGTTGCAAAGGATCGAGAAGGTCGAAGTGTTGTTGCAAAGGATCGCGAAGATAGAACTGGTGTTGCAAAGGATCGAGAAGATCGAAGTGTTGTTGCAAAGGATCGAGAAGATCGAAGTGCTACTGCAAAGGATCGAGAAGATCAAAGTGCTACTACAAAGGATCGAAAGATCGAAGCGTTTCTGCAAAAGGATCAAGTGATCATGTGATGTAGAAGATGAAGAGTAATTGTTTCAATTACTGATTAAGAAAACTTCCTATGACGTATATATGTATTACCTCAATGTACTAGTGTAATTATTGTCTCTATGTTCTCCTATAGTCTGTGATGATGTTGTCAGTAGAATAACCTTCTCGTTAAGGGGGAGTGTTGAAATATTGTAACTTTGAAGGATATTCTAAATGTATTTTACTAATGTAACCCAAGAGATATGTTATTATTCCTCCGACAGGGTGTTACTATTGTATTTGATCATCATAGAGTCATGAGGTAAAGCCTCCACTTGTGTCGGGTCTTTAGCACCCTAATAAATAATATAATATATTGTTTTGAGTCTTTCTAGGTGAAGTCAGCCCAGACAGTTTAGTGGGGCTAACTTGTCTAGGGTAAAAGTCAGTTTACTCATTGTATATAAATAGAAGAGTTGTGTTTCTTATTTGAACATAGACTCACTCACTTGAGTAGCGCATATGAGAGAGAGAGACAGAGACAGAACAGAAGGAGGAGAACACTTATTTTTGGGGTTGTCTTTTATACATCTTATACAGAGGAAGTTTTGCTGGGTTTTCTTCCCCTTGAGGGTTTCCTGGGATAAATGTTGTGTCTATCTTGTGAATGTGTTTCTATCAGTGATTCTTGATATGCTGCTACTATGATTTTGAATTGAATACTATTGAATCTAGTCTAGCATATGAAACCTTAAGATGTAGGTGCTTAGGGTGCATAAATTGTACGCAAAGATAAGCAAATGTGAGTTCTAGCAGAAGAAGATTCAGTAATTGGGTCATATCATCTCAGCTGAAGGAATTTTGATAGACCCCGAAAAGATTGAGGTGATAGTAAATTGGTCTACCCCCAACAATGTGTCAGATGTTCGATCTTTTGTGGGTTTAGTAGGTGATTACAAAAGATTCATCAAATATTTCTCCAAAGTGGCACACCCTNAGGAAAGTTGCAAAGTTTGCATGGTTTGAGAAATGTCTGCAAAGTTTACAACACCTGAAGAAATTGCTCATTAGCACCCCTATTTTGAAAGTATATAGTTCCAGATAAAGATTTTGTGGCATGCAATAATGCTTGCATCAAAGGGCTCATAAGAGTACTTATGTTAATATTTTAATGGTTATACAAGATCTTAAAACATTTATCATCATAACATCATAACCATATGCAAAATGATCACTGGAAGAAAGATAAGCACAACCACACAAAAGAACACATAGATTTAACCTAGAAATCCCTCGTGGAGGAGAAAACCCAGCAAAACTTCCTCGATATAGACTTCAACTAAGTACAGTGTAAGACCCCAAGAATTAGACTTGTAAGACTCCAAGAATAACATTAGATTGTTTTCTCTCCTCTAGATGGACCGCTCCTTCTCTCTTTAGCGAACTTGCTTGAGTTGTTAATGTGTCCAAGTGAAGGATGTGCCTCCCCTATTTATATTGATCATTGGAGAGGCCTAAAAACCCAATAGGGTTGACTTCTCCTCCCAATCAGGGCCGACTTGCCTTGGGAGACTTAAAATTACATTTTAATAATACTTTTGTGTGTACTACTGACCCAACTTACAGCAGAGGTTTTACCTCAAGAATTTGCACGACCAAGTACATCAATTACATATCTAATTGGAGGAACAACTTCTCCAGAAGGGGAAATAATAATAATAATACAAAATATGATATATTATGTAGTTGCATTTCTTTAAGAACTTATTTAGGAAGGACACGTGATATGTTATGAGTCGTGAAAATTAAAGGATTGCAAGAAGAACTACGTGACTCGTGATTTAGAGCTAGCAAACATAGTGTATGCCTTGAAGATGTTGTGACACTACTTGCTTGGAAGAAAGTTTGAGTTGCACACTAATCACATGAGTTAAAAAAAATGATTGAACAACCCAATATGAATGCGCAATAGGCTAGGTGGTTATAATTTATAAGGGAATTCAATCTTGAGATCAAGCATATCCAAGGTAAGGAGAACAATATTCTTGACGCACTCAATAAGAAGTCTCATGTCGCAACCATGAGTTTGTGTCACACTAATATTAGAGGATGAGTCAACATGAAATCTCATGTTGTAGACATGATCTTGTGTCGCGTTGACCTTGAAGAATGAGTCAACAGGTTCATAGTAGAGGATGATAAGTATGCACAAGACTTAGGCAAGCATAACCAGTCATGAAGTATAATGGATATAAATTATAAGAATATAGATTTCTTTTGTTTCAAGGATGCAGGTACATTCTGGACAACTCAAAATTGAAGAAGCTAGGAATGGATGAGATTCATCAAGTGGCATACTCAGGTCACCCGGGATATTATAAGACCATGACAACAGTATGGAAGCAATATTTTTGGTCATTGATGAAGACGGACATTGTGTAGTACATATATATATGTTAGAAGTGCCAACAAGTTCACATTGAGCACCAACAACCAACGGTATTGCTGCAACCAGTTCCCATTCCTGAGTGGAAGTGGGAAGAAATATTTATGGATTCCATTATAGGATTGTCAATGACAGTGAAGAAGCACAACTCAATCATGGTAGTGGTGGACAAGTTGACAAAAGCAACACATTTCATTCTAGTTAAGTCAACACATAAGACTGTTGACATTATGCAGATGTTTGTGAAAAAAAATTCAAGGTACATGGATTGTCTAAGGCAATAATCTTTAATAGAGATGCAAAATTCACATCGAATTTCTGGAAGGGACTGTTCAAAGAGTTGGGAACTCAACTAAATTTAGGCACAACATACCATCCTCAAACAAATGGTCAAATAGAGATAGTAAATAAAGTGTTGGAATATATGTTAAGGATGTACATAATGGATAAGCCATGCAAATGGGAAGATTACATACATCTAGTGGATTTTAACTACAACAATGGTCACTAGACATCACTGAGTATGAGTTCATTTAAAGCCATGTATGGTAGGCAATGTATAACTCCAATGAGTTGGTAAATCCCAATGAACATAATAGTGCTTGGACCATAAATGATTGAGGAAATGGTCAAGATTAAGAAGAATTTGAAAGCATCGCAAGATAGGTAGAAGATTTATGCCAATATGAAAAGAGTGCATAAAGATTTTAAAGTTGGAGACCATGTTTATTTGAGAGTTAATCCAAGGAAGAGCACGCTAAAGCTTGGAAGTTGTGCCAAGTTGGAAATAAGATATTATGGACCATTTGAAATCCTTGATATAATAAGACCAATTGCATATAGGATTGCATTGCGTGTGCATATGAAAGCTCATAATGTTTTCCATGTTTATTTGCTTAAGAAATATATACATGATTCTAATCATATTATTGATTGGAATGTGATTGAGGTAGAACCTGAGGAAGAGTCCCAAGTGGAACCTGTGTGCATCCTATGCAGGAGAGAGATTGTGCTCAGGAACTGCACCATCAACCAAGTAAAGGTATAGTAGAATCACTTTTGCCCATATGAAGCTACGTGGGAGCTGGAAGCTGTCACGAGGCAAGTATACCCATTTTTGTTCAATTTTGAAGGGCACTAAGGACAATGCTATCCAAGAGGGGTCGGTATGGTAATGTCCCTAGCTTTGAACCTTTACATAAACTATGTAAATGATGTAATATTGTTGTTAATTGTAAGGAACCTGGTGAGGAGCTTAAGGCAAAGGCCCCACCATGGATTCCCCGAATGTATATGGCTAGTAAGTTATGTGCAAGTTGCATGCAGTAATAATGTACATGACTAGTAAGCTATGCACGAGTTACAAGCAGTAACAATGTAAATATGATGTACATGTGCATGATAATAATAAATAATCCAAATCCGATTGCGTAGAGGTAGAAATAGTAAGGGGTATGATTATCCTAAGGTTAGGGAAGGAAGTGTTGAATCCATAAATTCCATGGATGAAAGACAAGTGTCCTAGGGAGAATTGACAGGGCATCATATGTCAGTTTAGCTCATGCACCCAATCATTCAATGCTTCTAAGAAGGAAGGTAGTTGAGACAAATATTGTTTTGGGGAAAGGAAGGCACGTGATGGAGTTTCCTTGTGGCAGAGTTGCATTAGTTGCTCTTCAAAGGTGAGTACGGGGATTGCTTACTAGGTAAGTGATCAATTGCATTGATGTCATATCTAAATTACCTGCTAGATGAGGAATGGCATAGTAACTTGTCAGCGAGTCTATTAGTCCATCATCCTATAAGTAATCCTATCAACCAAGTAACTAGTTACATGGTAAAGTAACATGTCCCTTCATGGGAATATCAATCTCACCCCTACCTGAGAGGAAGGAAGGGGTTCTAATTATTCACTCATCCATCTGTCGACTAAGGATATTTTCTCTTAGGAAGAGAAGTTGACCCTTATCTTAGAAGAAGTAGAATATGACTAGTGATAGAGTGTGATAAAGTGGAGAGTGGTCTTAAGTCTTGGTTGTGGACATGACTGTGAGTGAGCGAAACACAGTGGCTATCTGTTCTTCCATGGACTAAGGCAACTGAGTGATATCAAAGTATTAAAATGATAAATTGAGCCTAAGCATATTGAGTTGTTTCAAAGAATTATGCAATAAATTTTGTTCCCATAAGTGTTGAGTGAGCCTCAACAGAATGGTAAGAGAGTGGTAAACCTTTGCTTGTGTGTAGCCAAGATTTGCGAGCCTTGGAAAAACAAATCCTATAGGCAGATGATATGAGATTTGGGTGGTTTTTCTATGCACACATTGGTATAGCACCCGTAGGAAGGTGATGCTTGAGGGATCGTTGAATGGTGAAGGGGTACCTTCTTTGTGTGTACGAGGTATTGACAACCCCAAGCTAACTGAGTCTTTGTGAGGTGTCTATGATTTTAGAGGCAGACTAGATATGAATGTTTGTCCTATTTGGTTTGTTGTGATCCCCCTGAGGAATGGGTAAAGTATGTTAATGTATTTGTAACTTTGGAATGTGTTCACTTGTATATTTCTTATTGTATTTCATTGTACCACGACGGAGATGTTTGTTCCTCCGATTGGAAGAGTCATTAATATAATAAATTCATGTAAAGTCATTGAGGTTAACCCTCCATTGTAAGTCGGGGCATTAGACCCCACAATTCAGTCACATTATGGTTATTAGACTCTCCTGGAGAAGTCAGGCATGTAGGGTAATTGTCAAGTGGAAATTAAGTATAAATAGAGAGAGAGACTCTCTATTTGATACACACACTCACTCAACAATAGCACATGAGTGAGAGAGGAGTAACTCATAGAAGTGAGAGAGAGAACAATTGTCAGAGATCATCATTGTACTTTTGGGTTTTACTTTTTCTATTGGTGCTCATTCTATCTCTGAGGAAGTTGCAGGGTTTTCTCCTTTATGGTTTCCCTGAGGAAAAATATTTGTGTCTCTTATCTCTTGTGTTTATTGTTGTTCATGTTATTCTCTCAGATAAGATCCTAGATCATATTGATTAAACGATAAAAATCTAACAAAGTATAGTGCACCAAGTGGATTGAGGTCCAATAGTGGTTGCACGACCTTATGGCAAAAGAACGAGGTTTGAGTGGTCTTTCTATGCACACACTGGAATAACACTTACTCAGTATTGTGTGGGGTGGGTATTGTGGACCCAAAACTAACTAAGTCTATGGAATGTCGATTATTGTTGTTGAGCACTAGAGTGGTAGAGAGCGTGGATTTGGATGAGAGACTAGTGAAGGCTGAGACCCATGGTAGAATGGTGGGGTTTGGGTGGTCTTTCTACACATATCAGTATTGCACCTCTAGGAAGGTGATGCTTAAGGGATTGTTGAGCAGTGAAGGGGTTCTTTCTTTGTGTTGTGTGGGGTGAGTATCGTGGATCCAAATCTAAGTGAGTCTATGTGGGTGCCTCTAACTCTGCGGTGAGTCACTAGTTCACATTTCCCCTCTAGTACCTGAGAAGCCTGTTAACCTAACAGAGGCTGACTTGGCTTGAGAAGTGGGTATAAATGACTATAAAAACCTATTAGCCCATCAAAGGCTGGCTTGACTATGGCCTTGTGCCTAATTGTCTATGGAAGAGAGATGTGAATAGATCCCCCTTCCCTTAAGGTAATCATGCCTAGCACAGGGGTGGCCTCCTAGTGAAAGAGTATAGGTTAGACAAAGTGCCTACGACTAGGTGGAACGTTTCTCTTGCGCAATCAGTTGCTCAGAGAAGCTTCATTGAGATAAGTGTTATGTGATGCTTGATTGTTGTTATGTATTTCCATTGCATGAATGATAAATGATAAGGTGTATGATGTGTATGCTTACAGATGAAAAATTGCATGTATATGAAGTTCTGCTATGTTGATAGCGATAACTCTACATGTGGCCAACGAGCTGGAATTATGAGCTAAGTCGCCCATGGATATAGTGCGACGTGGTAGATGTGCAGTGTGGTAAGGAAGTCACGCCATAGTCTTCCTGACATCCTGAGCAGTGCACGCAGTATTTTTGTGCAGTAAAGAAATGATAAGCTCAAAGGTGTCATGCACCCAAATAACCAGATTAGACAATGATGTCTTGGTATTAGAAGTAAGGAAAGAATAAAATAGATCCCCCATGGGCATGACAAATCATAGAGATAATTAGGGACGTGACAAATTCCACATTCACAAACACTTATTCATCCTTCAATATTTTTTGGTGAGCCAACTAGTTGGTAATCTATTTTTGTTTTTTAAAAATTGTATTGCAATTGGTTCACTTAAAGCCTTATCAAAAGGCATCCATGCCTCTTTTACCATAATGACATAATCATCCTCTAATAGCCAATTTGAATTAAATTTAAAAGGACTAGGTGGCTTCTGCCCAAGTTTTGTGATTTCCAAGGACACTAGCATGTGATTTGATTCTCCACAGACCCTATTCGCTATGATTACAATAAAATCCTCTACAAAGGAATCATTTACCAAATTCCTATCAATGCACTTTGTTATTCTCCTTGTTTCAATCCTCATATTCATCAAAATGGGATTTAAGTTCACAAACTCAATGTTACATAGACTCAACTCTTCCAACTTTCACACAAAATATTTAGAAAGAGCATATGGCCTCACACTATGCCCCCAATTTTCATCATCCCTAGTGAAAATTTAGATCTCCACTAATGCTTGTACTTCTTTGTTTAAGGATGTTCATGGAAAATGTTTGAATAGTAATCCATCATTAGTACCTTAGTTACACTAGTTAGTCAATTTTATTGCTTTTAAGCTTTACTACACTATGAGGTGGACTAGGGGTGATTAGGTGGTATAATGCCATGTCAACTTGGGGATTTCACACCCACATGAGCACTCCAGCTAAGTCAAATAGCAACATGTGTGCACTCATCATTGCTGGTGTGCCCCCATACATTGGATGTGGTCATCCAAGTTGGCTTGGAGTGCTAGAGTGGGATTTTGCCCATTTTTTGCCTAATTTTATGCATTAAATGCTGCATTGAGACTCTAAACCACCCATATTTCCACACCCACACTATCCAAGGTGTAATCATTGACCCACAAAACATCAGCCATGTCAACTCAGCAATTTTTGGCTGTTTGGGGTGATTGGCCCACCTAGAGGGGTTTGATGCCATTTTGGCAATTTTGACTTGTATGCTCACAATTGGCTTCCAAAGCCTCACAAAACTCTTGTATTGTATTATATACTTGATAATAACATGTTTCATGGCTAGACGATCTGAAATTATCTTGTTTTTGTTCACATTGTGTGTGTAATTTTGCTTCTCATTTGATGGTTTTTGTTAATTCTTGCACCAAATTTGATTTGTGAGCTTCACTAACGCTCCTAGATTCTCCTGTGGTTCAAATTACTCACCTAGTGGTTCAAATTCCTCACATGGTATTAGATCCTGTTGGATATTTTTGAGTTGCAGACAAATTCAGAGTGATTTGAGCTACATTTTTAGTGAAGTTACAGATAAAATTGAAATTGTGTTTCTGCAGAACATTCGGCAAATTTCTTCATCATCAGCGCAGGAAGAAATGGAGGCTACCCACATCATGATATCACCCTTCAATTTCTTTGATTGGAAGGCAGAGATGGTGATTCAGCTGAGACCCATAGGGCTTTATAGAGTTACCATGGGCATTGAGGTAGAACCAAATTATGCAATTGAGAAAGCCAAGTACTTCAACAGTTTGGATGAGGCATTTGGATTGTTGTTCCTGAGCATCTCGAGAGAGATAATGTTCCACATTGACAGTTTGACAACACCCAATGAGATATGGGTAAAAATAGAGACTCTATTTGGGAAAACTAATGAGTTACATGGTCACCAGCTTGAGAATGAGCTTATCAGCTCGAGACCAGCGCACAATGACACAATCCAGGACTTCTTCACCAAGTTTAAGTCACTTGTGTTGCAGTTGAAGCAGTGTGGTATTGAAATTAAAGAAGACCAATTGATCTTGTCTATACTTTCGAAGTTGGGGCCATAGTTCTCAGTTTTTGTGAGTACATTCCACTTCGGCAAGTTAACACTTCAAAACTGGGAAATGCCTAGTCTGGAAAATTTCTTGGAGTCACTCACTCACGAGTGAGACAAATTGGTCCAAATGAGTTCCATCAAGACCAAGGATCAAGCTCTAGCAGTGGGAGTTCTGAATTCCTCAAAGGGAAAGCCTAAGTCCAAGAATTCGAAGCTGCTAAAGAAGAAAAAAAACCCAGAAAAACCCAAATCCAATTATGCAAGTTTGAATCCTTCCAAGGAGAAGGACAAGAAGGGAAAAGAGAAGGCCAAATGCACCTATTGCCACAAGGGATGGCATCCAGAGAGCTCATGCATGAAAAATACCGTTGACACCATGGCACAACTACTGGAGAAGAACAATATTCCAGTCCCTAACAGTGCAAGGAAGAAGGATGGCAACTCCAGTTCAAGTGAGGGAAAGGAGAAATGTCATACTTTGGTGGTAGGTACTTCTAACTCTTCATCTTTTGTCATTGATTCGGGGGCTTCCAGGCATATGGTAGCCAAGAGAGAGCTCTTCTCCTCCATGAGTTCGAATGCTAGCCCAACAATTCGAATGGGGGATGATTCAGAACTCCAAACCAAAGGGATTGGGAGGATTGATTTAGAGAATGGCTATTTTAGTGAAGTATTGTATGTACCAAATCTTGCAGTAAACTTGTTGTCGGTCTATCAGATGACCCATACAAGAGAGACAAAGAGAATGATCTTCAATCCTGACATGGTAGAGATTTCTGAAATCTCAACAGACCAAGTTATTGCAGTTGGGTATGCTGATCATCATGAGAGGATGTACAAGTTTTCAAACTTCCTCCCCACTTCCAGTGATCAGGCACTTCACTTACATGCCAGTGAAGTTTCTAAACTATGGCATGAGAGTTTTGGTCACATGAATTACAGGTACCTTCAGGCACTTCATAGAGATGAGATGGTGGAAGGACTTCCGCAAATCAAGTCATCAACTGGAGCATGCATAGGGTGTGTAGTTGGGAAGCATCCTGAGCAAAGCTATGAGAAGGGGAAGGAAAGGAGAGCAACACAACCACTTGAGTTGGTGCATTCTAATATGATCGGTCCACTACCCACTCCTTCATATGGTGGATCTAGGTATGTGCTTACATTCATAGATGAATACTCTCGATTTTGTTGGGTGTATTTTCTGAAATTGAAGTCTGAGGTGTTTGAGCAACTCAAGATTTGAAAAGCACTTGTAGAAAATCAGAGTGGGGAAAAGATTAAGGTCCTTAGGACTGATAATGGAAAGGAGTATGTGAATAAGAGCCTATAGAAACTTTGTGAGGAGAGTGGCATCCAGATGCAACACTCAATTCCCTACACACCATAACAAAATGGTGTGGTTGAGAGGAAGAATGGGTCACTCAAGGAGATGGCCACTTACATGATAGAAGAAAGGGATCTAAGTCCCAAGCTATGGGATGAAGCAATTAGTTGTGCTACTCACATACAAAATAGATCCTTTCACAAATCAATAAAAGGAATGACACCTTACGAGGCATGGTTTGGTCAAAAGCCAAATGTCTCAAATTTCAGAATTTTCGAGACAAAAGCATGGGCTAGAATTCCCGCTGAGAAGAGGAAATCCTTGCAACCACAAAGAAAGGAGTACATCATTGTTGGATATGGTGAAGAAACCAAAGGTTACAAGCTCTTTGACACCTCCACTTGCAAGACATTTGTTGAGAGAAGTGTGAAATTTGAAGAAGAGCCAATTCTTGATTTCGAGCATGCACCGGGGGAATGCTCCTCTCCTCAACCATTCGAAGATGTAAGTGATGATAAATGCTCTATTTTTTTTAATATTTTTGATAAAAATGTTGCTTAAGATGACTCACCATATAGGCCCAAGTGGGATGAAAAAATTGTATAAGCAGCTAGGGAATTGGCAGGCAATCCCCATGAGCCTAGGAAGACTAGATCACAAACTATGAGAGCTTCCTTTGCAAGTGATAGTGTGTTGAGGCCTGGAAAATTGCAGGTAACAATTGTTAGGGATTCTCCCCAATACACGTTCCCAATTATCCCGTTACTATTTGGTATGGGGAATCCATCTGGTTTACGGTCCGACTACCGTAGGTCAAGTAACAAATTAAAATGTTTTACCGGTTACGGCCCGATCCATTGTGTATATTTTTAGTTTTTTGTGTTTAAGTTATGATGTGCAAGTGCCTATCTAAAAATGCAATGATAGAGATAACGAGGAGTGTCATAATGTGATGCGCAGGTTCTTACCTCTCGTCTTACCTCTCTCGCATCTAAATCACAAACAACAAGAAACTAACTATAACTAACTAACCTATCCCTAGGGAGCAGAATTATTAGTTATCAATGAGTAATGTATTTATGTGCATGTATTAGGAAAATTTACAGATAGCTGTTATTTATTTCAGAGCACATGAACATTAATAGAAATGTGAACAACAAGATAGCTTATTGTTAATTGTGAGCCTCATTACTCACAATGGAAATTTTACAGAATATACTAGAAGACATTCATAATATGAATAGAAATTCATTGAGTTAGAACGATCTTATAGTTAATGGACATAAGCTGAAAACGAAATAGTTCACATTCAACTGATCCATAGCAAAGCATTTGAAACATTCCACCAAACTTTCTCCAGCAGAAACTTGTAATTCTTTATTGTAAAAGGAAGTAGTTCTTCTTACAATATACTCTCAAAAAATGGCCGGGGAAAGAATTCATTTCTACATCTAAACTCTCCTATATTTATACAAAAAAGCAAAACCTTTGGGCTGCCCCTCAATGACTTTTGGGCTTCCCCAACCTTTCAGTCCAAAAATTTTGTCTTGTAGTATGTGCTCATAATTGATACAATATATTACATTTTAAAACAAAAATCTCTTAAAATACTTTATGAAGAGGGGCCCGCTTGGTCATTGATGAACTTGTTCCATGCCTAGGCCTCCGCTGCTATACCTTCAAATCCGGAGGGTTCAAGAAAACAGATGTTTATCTCATATTTGGCTGCCCGATTCCTTACCCCTTCTATTCTTGCAGGACTGAGGCGCAGCTGATTCTCCAGGAGGTGTATACTTACAGCTGCATGTGCCACTACAATCTTTAAAATCTGTTCATCTAGATCCTTTACTTGTTCAATCTCTTGCTCGTCTTCCCGGTATCTATTATGTAGATGCTCTATAAACACTTTATGCTCAGGTATTGCATCCAATCTTCTCTCTACTAAAATCTGGCATCTATTGTATGTAGCAAGCACCCTCCTGCAGTATTCGGCACATGCTCCCCTCATTTTCTTTATAGTTTTCTTGAATTATTCCGCAACATTGATTGCAAACTCCAATAAATCATAGTCCTGCTTTAAACTCTGCTGGTCTTTTAACTGGTAGCTCCGCAGGAGGTTCCTCATTTGTTTCTATCCACACTATTCTTCCCGTTAGAATTTCCAGAATCTCTTGAGATCTATCCAAAATATAGGACGTAGTATCCAAAATTTCTTCTAATCTACTAACTATTTGTAAAATCTTATATCTTTCTTCCTCAATGCACACTTGCAAATGGTGGATCTTCCTTCTCTGAGTTAGAACATGCTCTTTTAAAGGCTGGAAGTCCGTCTTCTGTTCTATAGCATCTTTTAGTGATGCTGTCAATGAAGTATTATGTTCTTCCAAGGCTGCCATTTGTATTTGATATTGCTTTTCTCTTTCTTTTGTGGCGGCCTTCTCTGTTTCTAACTCAGCAATTCTGCTTTGTAGCTAGTCCTTCTCTGTACTCAGAGTTGCATAGGACACCTGAAGGTCATCTTTCTCAGTTTTCAACACTTGATGCTCTAGCTGTAGACTTTGTAAATCTACTGAGCTGTTCTGAGCATCCTTTTTCGTTTTCCCTGCAGAAATTTCTAAAGCCTCCTTATTAGCTTGCAGAGTCTGGAGTTCTGATCTTGAATTCCTCACTTCATTCATCATGTCCTCATATTTCCTCTTCAACTTATGACCTTCATCCCTCTCCTTCTTTAGTGTTTCTTTTAATTGTGCTGCATTTTTTCTTGATTGCTCGAGATCTGTCATCAACCTGTCGACATTATCTTCGGTTGCTTGGGTTAATGCCACCCTAGCTCTTGTTGTCAATCTTGGGTCTGCATCTGTTCCATGTACCACGGTTTTATCATTTATCATCTTTCCCGATTGTCCTCCTGTTTCAACCTTTTTCTCGGTTCTTTTTACAATCATTTTCTTCTCCTTATCATAGAAAATGGTACTGAAATCAGGGACCTCCTCCCCTTCTTTCGGCATGAAAGGGATCAAATTCATTCCAGAAAACACAACTTGCCCTTGAGTGCTGCCAGAAGCTGTAGCAGGTTCCTGGGGATCAGGATTATCTTGTCCATGCCCTTGATCTGTATGATCATGTCCCCCCTGTGTATCTATCTGTTCAGTAGTCTGTTGGTCTTTTTGAGATCCTGTTAATCTCAGACCTTCACTTTCTTCTTGTATTTTCTTTATCTCTGCTTCCTCATTTCTTTTCCTTTCCTCCTCTTCCTTCTTTGTTGCTTCCTCTGTAGCTCTATTTCTTTCTTCTTCTTCATTCTTCAGCCAACTCTCCGCCTCCTGTGCTAGCCTTCTAGCATCTTCTTCCCTCTTTTTGGCCTCTTCTTCTTCCGTTGTCTTAGTCTTCGATGCAGTTTTTCCCTTTCCACCCACAATGATTATTTTCTGTTTAAATCTCTTTTTAAGGGTTCTTTGCACTCCTGAATGTTTCCTCATCCTTGTCCCAAAAGTTGGTATATTCAAAATGAATGCTTTCCTCCTTGCAGTGATCTACCACCTCATTTAGGGAGTCATTCCTGTGAAAGTTCATTTCACCAAAATGGAAATGCTTCAGCTCCTGAACGAACTCTGCAGTCTGTTTTACCTTTGAAAACTTATAACTCCCAAGCCAGAAAGGTATTGCGAGATAGGCTGCCTTCTTATGTTCTAACAGAAAACTTCCCACACCATCAATGTATACCTGCCTAGCTGCCTCTTTGTGTAGCACATAATCAGTGGCATACTTAGGGAGTAGAGAAGGTGCTTTGGAACCCCCACACATTCTTATGTACAATCCTTCCTCAGTCAAATAATAGTCTCCATATTCCTCGATGACCTTGAATGCTTCTTCGAACATGCAGTTGCATTCAGTTAGAAAAATTAGGGTGTACAAAGGCATGATGAAGTGTTCACATATTTCTATGTAGTAGCTATAGTATTTGTGGGCCCAAAATAATTTATATGCTGTGTATACTGGGGTCCTATCCCTATCCCAATTACACCTCAAAGCTGGAAAAGATTGGGTACATAGTATATAGTCAACTAGGATAGAGTTCATGTAGAACTCTGATTTCTTTTGTGACACCCCTCCCAAAGCTGAGGATCAGCATGCTGAGAGACTATTAGACACTATGTTTGACCAATTAAAAATGGTCCCTTGAGTAGCCACATAAAAAATAATTGGTATCCATCCAATTTTGAAGCTTTTTCTGTGAGCTCTCCCAAAAATCCTATTCAGCATCAGTGTAATAAATCTATAGGGAGTTCGAAGAGTAGATGTATCATATTCTCCTAAAGGCCTGGTTCGAAAGTTCTTCCCTGGTATCATCATTCTTTTAACTGTTTCTACCAGGTCCATAGCTGTCTCTTTCAACCAGCTTTCTATTAAGTAAATCTGAGCAGGAGGCATATGATATGCCATGGAGACATAAGGAGGGCTATATGTAGCGTAGCCCTATTTAGCAGTATTTTCAAGGATCATCGTAGTCACATCTACCCTAGGAAGAATCCAACCGATCACCTCTGAGCATGGGAACAACTCAGGTCTTGTGGCTACTTTCATAAGAGCCGATTTCTCGATGTTTGCATAAATGGTTAATTCTTCGAATCCTGCATCAGGTACATTTTGATTTGCAATCATCCTGTATATCTCTCCCCATTTATAATTCGGTTCGACCCCGGTGGTAGCTTTGGTACCTTCATATAAGTATTCAACCCTAGTGATGATCTCAACCTCTGGTTCGCCTTCAACAACTGGAGCCTTCTTATTTTGCTTTTTAGACATATCTTCTTAGCAGCAATCACCCTGTCATAAAAATAGCATGTTCTTAGACCATTTAGCGTTTACCAAGTGAAACAATAATAACAAAAACTGTATCAATCTATTTACCTCCTCCATATACATTTTGAAAATGAAATATACACAGAATTAATGCATGAAAAGAAACAGGACAAGGAAAAAAGAAAATCATGTGGGTTGTCAAATCCCCAAATTTTCAAAAAAAATTAAACTTTTATAAATAGCGTAAACTCATACTAATGCAATAATTAAATATTGATTAGTTAATGCTATTAGTTTTGTAACTAACTAGACTTTATGTATGTTTAGAAATACAAGTAGAGTTTCTTGTCGGTCTTCTGATTATTTTCTGTTTGCAACAGCAAGGGGATATGCTACGTTATACTGGGCTTACTTAGCTGCTAAGCTAACGCACACAGTTTTCTTTCTCTTACAGATATCCAGGTAAAGTTTTGGGATTGCTGCTTATCAGATCTTTTAAAGTAATAGAATCATATGCTGTTACCAAATTCATTCAGTAAAGAAATATAGATATAATGCTTGTTAGCCAGACTATTCAGCTTCCAACAGGTAAAGCTTTCCTTGTTCTACTTTCGATAAAGAAGAAATTCAAGGAGATATAGTTTTAGAGATACTAGAGAACAATAGATCGCCATTTTCATTTACATTAGTAACATTAAAATGTCT
>LPNX010778564.1:199452-234980 GCA_001517045.1 Pseudotsuga menziesii | reverse complement strand
CATGACCCCAAATATAGGGAAGTTGCCACCTGCAACTTAGGAAGTGCTTGAGGATGCTACCACTTGTCTTTTGCCTTTCCACCTAGTTCCAACCACCAGTTAGACCAGGAACCTGTTTTAACAGCTCTCCCATGCTGTTGTCTCCATAATTTATTTATTATTAATAAAATATTCTCAATTACACTCCATAACTGTTGACTCTGCTGAGTCATCAATCCCTACTTAGGATTAAGTTTAACATAATGTCTCAAAAATAAAATAAAACAATTTACATAATTTTACAAAATTGGGGTATGTGACATGGGTTGTGTCTTAAAATCCTCTAAGTCCACTGTCTGTAACTAAAATCACAACCCTGATAGAACAAACTCTTCATTTTAATCTGGGCCGCATTCGAAATAATCTAACTCCTTCAATAAAAGCATGAACCACATTGTTGCTACTGCTAATCCTCAAAATGCCAGACCCTATACTATGTTCCTCATCTTGGAAAACCCTAACTAGACCAAAACAATGAAAACCTCTATCGTCCCATGAAAATAGGGTAAACGCATACAAAAGTTTAAAACCCCCCCCAGACGGCCATGAATAACCAGAGAATGGGTGGTGCAGACAGCGTAACGCTTGTCTGCATCGACCCCTTAATCTTTCAGATAGGAGGAAAGTGTACATAACGGCTCAATCACGTGGGCTCAAAAGAAAAAAAAATGAATCGCTAGCTCCTCAACCCTAAAATAAAAACAATCGTGCATATCGCGAAGATAAACATCCCAACCCATCCCATGGAAAAAACCTAACCAGGGAAAACCTAAGCAGGGAAAACCACGGTTTCAATCAACTAATAAAAATCAAACAACAAGGTCATGGATTT
Organism: Pseudotsuga menziesii; assembly: GCA_001517045.1. Classification (NCBI taxonomy): domain Eukaryota; kingdom Viridiplantae; phylum Streptophyta; class Pinopsida; order Pinales; family Pinaceae; genus Pseudotsuga; species Pseudotsuga menziesii. Next base: position 234,109 of record LPNX010778564.1, on the reverse strand, counting down.
CCTACCTGGCAAACGCAGTGCAATCGGCGGGATGACCCAAAACCTCCACGGTAGCATGCTAACGATTCAGATCCAGACAGCTGGACACGTGAAAAGTTCAATCGACAAGGATTGGAGCAATATTTGAGTTCAACTACAGATAACAATAAAATAATGTTCCACCTCTATATATAAACCCTTAGTAAAAAGAGTCAGCGGGAAAACCCTATCGGCGGTTGAAAACACTAAACATCGGGATGATAGTTCAATTGACAGCCGCAACGATGGACTTACAAACTAATATGAATCCGCGACAACATAAAATCGTCGACGATCAGAAACTCTAAATGCTAAAGGTCGGAACTCCAAACCTTAACATTTCCACAGTGTCGGCAATGCCAAGCACTATCATTGCGATGATTGTGTATCGACGATCGGAAACGAAAACCTTTAACGCATCGAAACTTCAAACCACAACACTCTTCGCAGTGTCGGCAATAAAAAAATGTATCATTGTGACTTACTCTGGATTAAAAGGTATCGGAGCTTAGACTTCTTAGTTATCGGCGTTCCTTTGGACTACTCATCAACTTCCCTCCGAAACTTCGGTAGTATAGAAGACAAACCTTCCGACTTATTCGTCAATTTACCTCCGATAGCGATAAAATAAAATCACCGACAGTCAAAAAAGGTTTAAACAATAAAACAAAAGGGGGATAAAACAAGGATCAACGAGAAACATGACTGTCCATCGGGACGTTCACTGTTTGCCTTCTGAAACGTCGACGGCATAGATGACTAATACCCCAGCTCACTCTTCAACCGACTTCCGACGGCGATAAATAAATCATTGAGAAATCAAACGCTAAGCTTTAAAAAGAAAACAAACTCCTTGGTTTTATATGTTTCCGACCTCAAAAGATCATTTTTTTAAAGTATAAAAACTGGACTTCCAGGACAAATTTAAAGAAATCCAACAAACCTGGGCTAGATAAAATAAAAAAGGAAGGTCCAAAATTTTCAAAAAATTTGGGAAAAGGTTGCAGCTGTAACATAGTGCTCTTGCTGAGACCTGTTATATGCTGGTTGGGATTGATCCTCAGTCATATCAGGAAGCTTGTAATGACCCAAGATGGAGATCAGCAATGGAATAAGAATTTCAATCCCTCCAAAATAACAATACATGGGAATTGGTTCCCCTTCCTCCTAAAAGGAAAGTTGTTCAATGCAAATGGGTTTTTGGGACCAAACTTGCTGCTAATGGTTCTGATTTGAAACATAAGGCAAGATTAGTCGCTAAGGGCTTCTCAGGTCCATGGTGTTGATTACACAGAAACCTTTGCACCGGTTGCAAAGATGGACTCAATTATACTAGTTCTAGCGCTGACAGCTACTAAAAATTGGGAAGTTCACCACATGGATGTTAAGAGTGCTTTATTACATGGTGAGCTACAGGAAGAAATCCATATGCATCAACCTGAAGGTTTCCAAGAGGATCCTTCATTGGTATGTAGGTTGAAGAAGTCACTGTATGGACTCAAGCGACCCCCGAGGGCTTGGTATGCAAAAATGGATGCTTTCTTGCTTTCAATTGGCTTCACTAGATGCAAATCAGACCCTAATGTGTATTTGCAGCAACATGATGGTATTTTGCAGGTCATTGTTCTTTATGTTGATGATATTCTTATTACAGGTAGCTGCACCAATTTAATTGGCCAAATTAAGTCATCTTTGCACAGTGAAATTGCCATGACAGGCCTAGGATTGCTAAGGCAATTTTTGGGCTTGGAAATTGAACAAAATGAAAGGGGAATCAAACTGAGTCAACCATAGTATGCATACCTGCTAAAGAAATTTAACATGGTAGAGTGTAAGGCATCCAAGTCTCCCTTTCTTTCTAGCATCAAAATGCATGAATTTGGCAATTCTCCATTGGTGGATATTACACTCTACAGGGAACTAGTGGGCATATTGCTCTACCTCACTCACACAAGACCTGATTTGTCTTATGTTGTAAGTGTTGTAGAAAGATACATGCACCAGCCACATGAGCTCCATTGGAGGGCAGCAAAAAGAATTCTCCAATATGTCTAGGGTACCAAGAATTTCGGGGTGCACTACACAGCTAGTTCCTCACTTCAACTAGCTGGATTTTATGATTCAGATTGGGTTGGTGATCCAATTGACAAGAAGTCAACTTCAGGATTTGTCTTCATGTTTGCTGAAGGTCCCATTTGCTGGTCAAGTAAGAAACAACACACCATTTCACTTTCATCAGTAGAGGATGAGTACAGGGCAATAGTCAATGCTGCTACACAGTGTGTTTGGCTACAGGGAATTCTTCGAGAGTTTGGTGTCACAATTGATTCTCTGACCAACATTTGGGTGGACAATCAGAGTGCCATAAAGATATCTACTGATCCAGTATAGAAGTAGAGGACAAAACACATAGACATACACATGCATTACATTTGGGGCTTAGTGCATGACAGGGTGATATCACTGCAATATTGCCCATCCACCGAGCAAATTGCTAATATTTTTACCAAGGTTTTCACTAAGAAGACCTTCACCTACCTGAGATATTTTCTTGGGGTGAGTGAAGGATGGTAATTTGCTGTTATTTGTTGCAGGTCCAGCCCCATGTCCATTCTTGAGGAGAGGCTTTGTCCCATGAGGTTTTCCTTCTTTTCCTCGGTTCACATGGACAAATAAAATTGTAATTTCTGAATTATGTATTTGAGGTGACTTGAGCCATTGTTGCCAAGGCCTCCATCATTTTGTGAGTTGTACTTAGTTGTTGGATTAAGGGAGGGCATTAGGATAGTAATCCATCATTAGTACCTTAGTTACACTAATTAGTCAATTCTATTGCTTTTAAGCTTTAAAATACTATGAGGTGGACTAGGGGTGCTTAGGTGGTCTAATGCCATGTCAAATTGGGGCTTTCACACCCACATGAGCACTCCAGCTTAGTCAACCAGCCACATGTGCACACTCAACATCGATGGTGCTCTCCCATACATTGGATGTGGTCATCCAAGTTTACTTGGAGCACTGGAGTGGGATTTTTCCCATTTTTTGCCTGATTTTGTGCATTAAATGCTGCATCGAGACTCTAAACCACCCAGATTTCCACACCCATGCTGTCCAAGGTGTAATCATTGACCCACAACACATCAACCATGTCAACTTAGCAATTTGTGGCTGTTTGGGGTGATTTGGGACGTGATTGGCCCACCTAGGGGGGTTTGATGTCAATTTGGAAATTTTGACTTGTATGCTCACAATTGGCTTCCAAATCCTCACAAAACTATTGTGTTGTATTATATACCTGATAATAACATGTTTCATGGTTAGAAAGTCCGAAATTATCTTGTTTTTGTTCACATTGTGTGTGTAATTTTGCTTCTCATTTGATGGTTTTTGCTAATTCTTGCACCAAATTTGATTTATGAGCTTCACTAACACTCCTAGATTCTCATATGGTTTGCATGAATCGCATGGTTTTTCAAGTTCCTCACAGAAAAAACCTTATCCCAATATACCACCCTATAAACAAATGGTTGGTGTATATTTCAAATAGTAATCTCTTCTCCAAGGTTTTGAGCATATAACATTGTACCTAGACTCAAGTCAAAGGATAACATAATAGAAAATTTGAAGCTTCTTTCCACTCGGTTTAAATCAAACCTCCATAGTGGCCCATTGGGTCCATATAACAAAAGTCCCAATCTCTAAGAACTTTCGCAAAATGCAAACACATTTGTATCCATTACTCATATACTCTTGTAGAGTAGTATATCCAACTTATGAGATTTTGCAAGTATATTAAGAGCTTGTTTTCTGAGGGGCTACTTCACCCTCTTACATTTAATGTCACACAAGTCATGTCAAAGTATAATTCCCAGGGGTAAGGGCTACTCTAAAGGCCCCTTCAATAGGATGTTTCTCCAAGATTGGTCTACTTTCTACCCCTTCTTAGACAACCCTAGGAATAATAAGCCTAACTCTTAACAAATATTTGGATGAACCCTCAAATACTCCTCTTCTCTCATAATAGGATCAGGGTTCGACCCAAGAACTACAACTCTTAGTAAATTTGGGGTTTTATAATAGATGTTTTTAAACAGGAACAATGTAGAATTTTCCTAGTCTTGCATAAAAAAGTGGGTCCATTTCTTTAGGATTAGCATGACTGAATCCTAACTCTAATGTTTCCTTAAAATATTCTCCACGTCTCGAGAAGAATTCAAAATAAACAGCATCCACCCTTTGGCAAGTGGATGCATTGAGGACATTGGACTCCTATACTTGGCTCCTAAGATTGTTTCAACCACTCCTTAGGAGTTTTGGCACACATCCCCCCCCCCCCCCCCCCCCCTAAAATGTCCTACCAACACTTGAGAAGCCAATATAACTACTTGGTGTATTTTCACATCATCCCCCAATACCATGTGGACTATGCTTCCTTTCTTTTAGATGCGCCTCTTACTGTGCCTCAACTCAAAATCACAACCACTTATTTTTTGAGCCTTCTCAACACCATTACATTTATATGAGGGCTTGAAAGTTTCCTTCCCATTTCCTAACCCTAAATTCCCTACAATAATCATATATAAAGCATTCCCAATCCCAAGAACCCCACCCTCCTGCAATGGTGCCAATGGCTTTACCATCGAGTAACACCTAGTCTTCTTTGACCTCTACCTTCTTCCACTCATCCAAAGATTAAGGAACTTGTAAAAGGAACACTAGCAAAGGTGTGAACAACTAGAGGAGAAGGTTGACGGAGTGTGCCCTTACCATTAACAAAGGAGCATAAAGTTGGATTGATTGCACTTTTAAGTTCCCCAACCTCTTTGTCCTTCAAACCCATCTCATTAAATAACACTTCACCATTGATCAAGGGCCATCACACCATCCCTCAATCCCCCCCCCCACACTTGGCAACAATCGATGTACTATAACTTTCACATTCCTCCATTGATAGCTAGGCCAATCGGTGAAAGTTTGAGCCTTTGAAAAAAGATCCTCCAAATAATCCACTATGTCACCATATGTCATCTTGTCAATATCTTCAAACCTTAGACAACTTTGAATTCTTGCATAACCTTAGCCATCTTGAGCCTTAGCTCTTACGTCATGCCACTCCAAAATCTATAAATTTTGAAGGACAATGGGGTGGGCTTTGATCCACTTATGTGTGTACCGGTCATGAGATCATTTCGTATAATCTCTCTAGGTACAACCACACATTAGACTACTATCTCAAAGCCACCCCATGGCTCCATGAACAACCCTAATGAGAATTAAACCTTCCCCACTTTTGAGAAAGTCTTCACTTTTCACTAATATATCCAACCGCTTTGGGCTTATTTCCTCCTCCTTGTTTTGCAACACTTCGTTGATTTTCTCATTGCCTTGATAATAAGTGAAGCATTCACTCAAAACACATCGACAAAAAATCTTATACATGGTGATAAAATAGAAAATCATGACAATGAATGTAATAATAATGTTAATCAATTTTATGAAACAAAATTATAAATATTTTGTTATTCACATATTCATTAAACTATAGTTTAGTGGTTGTAATTAGTGCCATCATACAAATAGTCTATATTCAAAATTTAATGGATATTCACATGTAAGTAAATGAAATTGAAGTGACATGGGGGGCTAGGGTTTTTTCACAGAAGCTGGAATATTTGCATGTACCGTTCTGTTGTTGTTATTGTCGTAACATTGGCCATGTTAAGGCTTGTTGCCCTTTTTTGATGTATGGGGATCTTCTGGAACCCTCTGACTCTCAAACAACTTCTCTGACTGCATCGTTGTCCAGCAAGGGATTGCAGAACCATAACCTGGAAACTAGAAGTCTGCAGAATGTCTCGAGTAAGAGCAATTCAGACTCTTCCACACATTATGAAGATGTCTCTAAAGAATAACTTAATTTCTACCTTTATGTTGAAAAAGACTTGGATGCAAAGCTCTCCTTTGGGAAAAACATTGTTTCTTTGGAACCTATTTCAGTTGTTTCTATTGCGAAAAACCCTTTAGGGCATGAGGTAGTTTTTGACTTTCCTGATTTAGCTAATGGGTTCTCAAATCCCTTATGCAACTATAAATTTGTTGTGTGATTTTGAAAATATATCTTTTGGGGTTTCATTGGAACAAAGGGATTGTTATTTTCGCTCCTCGGCTCCTCTGTCTTCTTAATTGAACTCCTCTATCTTCTCTCTAGACACCATTTTGGCTAAAAAGGGTAACAAGTCACACCCTGTTTTGACAAGTCAACTGGATTCAAATGCAGAAATTTTAAAAGAAAGTGGCTATAATCTTTCTAATGTTAAGGATTTCAAAGCTCCTCTCAAAATATTTTCAAAAAACCCGTCATCAAACCCTAAAGTTAACTCCATCCAGTCCATCCATTTTCAAAATGTCACTATTAGGAAAAAAAAAAATTTCAAACCTTCTTCCTTGGATCTTGGTCCGTTGAGTTATAAACCTTTATCTGTTAGATTGGAGGAAGCGGTCTCAGAAAAAAGAAGTTAATGTACCTATTTTGTTTGGGTAACTTAGAGCAATGAATCCCCATGTTATGGTTGTCTAATGACTTTCCTCTCACTGAATTGAAGGGGTTTGGGTAGGGTTGAAAGGGTTAGGGTCCTAACCAAACTTTTCTTAGACAGTAGCCCTAATATTATTCTTCTCCAAGAGATTATGTGTCATGCTTCTATAGCTATTGAAACAATTGTCAATATCCTGTCGGGTTGGGAAATGTCGGTTGTTAGTGCTTCGGGTTTGTCAAGAGGTCTCTTATCTTGTTGGAACCCTAGAGTTGCTAAGCCGAGGCCTTTCAAAACCAATTGGGGCATTTTTTTGGAAGGAAATTGGGCTTTATTGACCTAGATTTAACAATTTTGAATGTATATGCCCCTTATAAAAACATAGACTGTTTTTAGGACTCTTTATTAGATTCATGCCTATTAAGCTCTGAAAATCTTATTTTGGCAGGAGATCTCAATTTCACCTTGTCTCCTGCTAAGATATGGGGTCAAAATCACAAACTAGATACAATGGCGTTTTATTTCAAGGATCTCCTAGAAAGGTTTGACTTAGTTGATATCTTCCCCCCAGTGCTGGAACCAACCTGGTCAAATGGTAGAAGTGGGAAGGATGGCATTCATAAAAGACTAGACATATTTGTTGTTAAGACTTGTTTGGTTCAGAGTTTTCATAGACACATAGCTTGGGTGGGGATGAATAAAGTTTTTGATCATTGGCCAATTTTCCTGCAATTTGAAGGAACTTACCCTAAGCAAAATTTTCCTTTTAAGTTTAATAGCTCTTGGCTTGAAAATGAAGATTTCTATACTTTTTGTTCATTATACTTGGTTATCTTACAAGAATGACGAGTTTATCAATCCTATGGATCACTTGATTTCTAAGCTAAAATATCTTAAAGAATCTGTCACAAGTTGGATCAAAGCTAAGATAGCAAAAGACTAGGAATATTTTTCTTTCATTGAGGAACATTTCAGAATTTTACAGCAAAAGAATCATGATTTCTCTATTTTTTAGGAAGATCCTCTTTTAACCAAAGAATTTGAAAAGAATAAAGATTTGATCTTAAAACATGATGAAAAAGATTGGAGGCTTAAAAGCAGAGCTATTTGGACTAGTTTGGGAGACAATAATACCAGGTTTTTTCATTTCTTTGCCTTAAATAAGAGAAACTTTAACTCTATATGGGATTTAGTAGATGAAAATGGAAACCTTGTGAAAGGTCAAGATAAATTCCAAAGATTGGCAAAAACATATTTTGAAAATATTTTCAAAAAGGATGGACAAACTTATCTTGAAGCTCAACTTAAAACTATAAGTTTATATCTTGGTTTCCTCAATGAAAAGGACAATCTCCTTGTGCAAGATCAAGTGAGACTGAAGGAAATTCAGGAAACCTTAAAGCAGTTTAAAACATAAAAAAGTCTAGGCCCTGACGGGTGGGCTGTTAAACTCTTTCTACACTTCTTTGATATAATGGGAAAAGAGTTGCTTGCTCTGGTTGAATTATCCAGAGCTGAAAGTTTTGGTTTTGGAGCCTTAAACTCCACCTTCATCACTTTAGTTCCCAAATGCAATAAACATGTTTGTTTTGCTGATTTTCGTCCGATTGCAATTTGTAACCTGCTCTACAAGCTCATTTCAAAAAATATTGCAAATAGAATTAAACCTATCTTATCAAATGTGGTTTCTTGTGAGCAATTTGGTTTTCTTCATGATAGGCAAATTCTAGATGCCATAGGGATAACTCAGGAGGTTGTCCATTCTATAAAGCAAAAGAAATTGAGGGCCTTTCTTCAAGCTTTTGACAAATTTAACTGATATTTTTTAAGGTTAGTTCTTATACAAATTGGCTTGCCTTTGTCGGCTGATAAGTGTATAATGGCTTGTGTCTCATCTGCCCAATTTGTTGTCTTGGTCAATGGTGCTCCATCAACTTTCTTTAAAAGTGGAAGAGGGATTAGACAAGGTTGTCCACTTTCTCCCTTGCTTTTTCTCCTTATTATTGAAGGCTTAAGCAGACTTATTCTTGATGTTAAGGCTAAAGGTATTGTAAAAGGAATCAAATGATGTAAGGACCTCTCTGTTACCCATTTGCTTTTTATAGATGATGTTTTGATGTTTGGTATGGATTCGTTGGATGAATGGTGGTGTTATAAAGAGATCATCAATATTTTCTGTGAGGCTTATGGAATGTCTGTTAGCAACAAAAAATCCATTTTTTTCCACAACAAATTGGATAAGGTTTCTTTAGATGTTATCATTTATATCCTCCCATATAAAACTTGTGATTTGGAAGTTGGTTCCATTATTTAGGCTATTTTCTGAAACCTAATGACTACAAAGTTCAAGACCGGTGTTGGATGCTAGAGAAGTTTGAAAATAGAATAAAAAATTCGACTTTTAGATTTTTATCCATTGGTGGAAGGCTTACCCTTATAAAGGATGTTCTCCTAAGCATACCTGTTTATTGGTTTTAACTTCTCCAGGTCCCATCCTTTGTTATCAATCTTTTAAGAAGATACATTTTCAAATTTTATGTAACGAGGCTCTAAAAATGGCAAACTTATTATGATTGGATGGGAAAAACTTTGTTTGCCTAAAGAATGGGGAGGATGGGGCATAAAAAATCTTTTTTGATTTAATGCTGCATTGAGAATGAAAAGTTTATGGAGGGGGTTGACATGAAATACTCTCTGGTCAGCTATTTTGAAAGGTAAGTATATAAGATGAATCCTTTTTATTGGGTTAGGAAGCCTACAAAGGTATGCATGAATATTTCTCCAATGTGGAAGGATTTTAAAAAATCTATCACATGATTAGTTTGAATCTCTGATGGAAAGTTGGAAAAGGTAGGAATGTGATGGTTGTAATTGATCTTATTATCGATCTGGGAGAACATTATAAGCTTTCATCTCACATTTAAATTATCTGGTTGACATTGGATATTTCACTCTGGCCCATATTAGAAGACCTTTATGGCGAAACAAGGATTGTTCTTACTAGCTTACAACAAAAGACTTGGGTATTGTCCATGATTCAACCCATAAATGGGAGGCTTATATTAAAAAATTGAATCTTGCAGGTTGTAGACTTTCTAATGAAGACGATTCTTTGGCTTGGACAACAAACCCACATACTAGGAATATCTATGCAAAAACAACATATCAGGCTATTATTCAGACTTCTTCCAACTCTATTCATAAATGGCGGTAGAAGCTTATTTGGAAATGGATGATTCCTTTAAAATTTAAGTGTTTCATGTGGTTGGCTTTACAAAATTGTCTGAAGACCTGGGGCAATTAGATGAAGAAAGGCTGGTATGGGCCTAGTTTTTGTATTCTTTGCAAGCAGGATTCTGAATCTACTGATAATTTGCTAACTAGATGTGAGTTTACTCTTAATATTTGGGACAATATCTGTTATCTTCTAAATATCTCTCAAGTATGGGAGGGAGAGAACTTTGATAATTGTTTGTTCCATTGGTTTAACTCTAGCAAAAACTTTCATAACCTGCCTGCTATTATTTCCTGAAAAATTTGGAGGGTGAGGAATGTTTGTTTATTTGAAGATCATCATCTGGATTTTTAGAGCATCTGTAACCATATTTTTACAGCTGAATGAGGAATTTAATAGTAAGCATGTTGCAGCTTCTAGGCCTAGATTTTTGAAGGACATTCAATTTAATGGTGCTATTGGATTCTTTGATGGGGCAGCCAAAGATGGTTACTGTGTTGTGGGGGTAGCTTTAATGACCAATAAACTTCACATCTTCAAATTCAAACTGCATTGTGGAACCGATACAAATATGAAAATGGAGCTACTTGCCCTCTGGTGTTTATGCAAAGTTGTTACAGTTTTTGGTATTGTGTCTCTTCAGGTTTTCAGTGATTCAAGGGTCACCATCAAATGGGCTTTTGATGAATACAATCTTAAAGTGCTCTCCCTTGCAACTTGGTGCTATAGAATTTGAAAAAAGTTAAAAAACTTTTGTAGCATCAACTTCCAACACATCTACATAGAACATAATCAGTTGGCAGTCGGCTTTCAAAGGCAACTCTGGATGGGAAAGTTGTTGTTCTATTCCAGGAGGAAGTCCTGGATAATTTGCAAATCGATTTGAGTTCCATCAATATTTTTAATGTTTAACCTATTGATCCTCCTTTCTATGGTCTCTGAATATCTCTATGTATAGGAGTTTTTTGCTTTTTGGACTTGGGCTTTTAGTTTCCTGTATGTATGTCTCTTCGAACTCATTTTGAACTTTCTAAATGCATGGTTTTGACCAGTTTTGTTAGAAAGCTATATACTTTTTGATTCAACATGAATAACAAAAATATAATTGTTTTTAGCTAGAAAAATATGTATTTAATTTTTTAGAATTATATTAAAAAAATTAAAAAATATTTAATAAATCAATTCGACTCCGAAAACTAACTATAACTATAAAATTCACGAATACACTTTCTCCCTGTAATTCATAAAACTTTCATAAAAATAATATTACTTTGTAATTTCATAAAGCTTTCCTAAAAAGAATATGACGTTGTAATTTCATAAAAATAATATTACATAATTGATAAATAGATAACCATCAAACATTATTATTAGTACGTTATTCAGAAAAAAATTCTACGATAATCCATTTTATTACTATAATTGGATATATTATTAATAGTATTATTAATAGTATTATTAATAGTAATACCATTGGGTTTCAAGCGATACTCCATTTCATTTTACTACTCTATTTTGATATATTATCAACGGGTGATGTCATAATTCAAGACGGTTGTGGCGTCCACATTGGATTCTGAGAGCATTTATTTACCGGTTTAAAAACCTAAAACCCTATTGGGCAAAGTTTGGCTCAGCATTATATTTCTCACATATATATATATACACATGTTCCAGTCATAGATTCTATGTTTCGACTCTCGTATATATTGTTGTTGTCGTTGTTAGTCGGGCCGGGCAAGGTAAACGCAGAAGAATGAACGCGTAGGAAAAATAGAAGATTTGATAAGTATAATCTCTGTCAGGTATCAAGAGGCACTTTCAGATTCTTCGTAATAGCCGGTGCATGATCGAATGACAAAACCATATATAGCATCAGTAATTTTCCGAGTCCCATTTCTCTGGAGCCACTTATTCAATTGTCTGAATGCATTTCGGATTACTATGTTCGTTGCCCTAATTCGCCTGCAGCAACATTCTTGTTATGAATGAAGGAAAACAGTTCGAAATATTAATATCAGTGCGGAGATTTTTGAGGTTACAACCATGTTTTCCTCTCTAGAAGTACTGGATGATCCTCTAGAGCCAACAACGGGTTAGTTTTTTGCCATTTTTACTTGCAAAACATTAAAATTAAAATCTCTCTGTCGACAATCATGCTTTTTTTAAAAGTAGTTTATTCATTAGTGTCTGTTTCTCTGGCAGTTCCTAGAGTTAGTGCATTTCAACCAAAGGCAAAATCTCGAGCGAGGAAACCCAATAATGCATCAAATGCTCCAGGGAAAATCAAAAACAATCCTGTGGACAAAAAACCATCAAAACAACAGCTTGCCAAGGTTGATCTCTCTGAAACCAAAGCTGCTGAGAAGGATAACACTGTTACTCTGCCTGCCAGTCCTCTTAAGGATCCTGTTGGATCTTCTCTAATTGTCCCCAATCCTCCAGCAGAGAACCCAGTTCAGGAAATATCGATTTTAGATGCGGGTACACAGTTGGGTACTCCTTCGACTCCTCCGGCATCAGGCACAGAAGGGGGGAATCTACTTCCGGTGCAAGAACCAGTTTCAGTTGCTTCAATACAGGAGCCTTTGGATACAGCCCCTTCAAGTCCTCTTGTTAAGGAAGCTCCAGTTTCAGTTGCTTCAGAGCCAGATCCTTTGATCAGGGAGGTGACACTCCAGTTAAGCCCTCGTGTAGAGAACTTAACAGAGAAAGTACTGGTTAATGAGAATTCTAATGGTGAAGAACGTCTTCTTTCTCTTGCAAACGCTTCCCTTGAACTTTCAGCTCAAAATAGCGACGAATCTCATTCTAGTGATGATGCCTACAATGCTTCCTGCCTTTCTCCATCATCCAACGCTCTGGTACGGGAGATTGCCAGTCTTACTGAAGATGACAAGATGCAGACTGATGTCCGAAGAACCAAAAGAAAGGTCAGTGTTCGTTTACATTACTTACCCGTTCTTTTGTGTACTAAGCCCGAATTTGCATTTTCTGCCAACAATGTGGATCAGATAAGTAGAGCTTAAGTGGTTAATCATTCACTATGTTTGGGTTTGAACTTCATAAGAAGGCTCACAATCTGCAATGTGTATTAGTTTGCAACTCAATGGTTGATCTGATACATGCCATTCAATCAACCATTATGGTATTGCTATACCTATATCTATCTATCTATATATATTTATATATATAATGTTCATTGTTGATTATCCGATGATGGTTTGCGATTGTCTCAACAAGTTTGTTGATTATGCTGGTGAGATTGTTTTGAATATTCGCAAGTGTTGTGTTCACTAATATGCTGGTGAGATTGTTTTGTTGATTATGCTGGTGAGATTGTTTTGAATATTCGCAAGTGTTGTGTTCACTAATATCCTAAATGGTTAAGGAATGTCAAATTGAGTGATTCACCATTAGCAGATTAACTATGAGTTTCCCTATTTTTTCCTCTTCAAGAGTGAAATAATAAAAGTGAAACCAACAAATTGATAGCTTGCATTAATAGTAAAAGTATAGAATACACAATAAAGCTTTGGTATGAAATTGTGTCCTGTATAATTAATGTATTTTCTTTTTTCTTCGTGCTTCATTCATGCATTTAGCCTAATTCGAAGATTTTTCCTCTGCAAATTGAATATGTGTCGCATTTATTGATGAAGCAGACATCCATGCCTCTTCGTTTTACAACAGAAGTTGGGGAGACTAGAGAAGATGCTTTGGAAACTAAAGGTTCACAGTCTTCTAAAAAACGGAGTAAAGTTAAAGATCAGCAGTCTGAGAATTGTACTTCTGACCCAAAGGGTGGGCATAAAAATAAAAATGAATCAGGAAGAGTTGCACAAGACTTTAGAGAAATGGGTCAGAAAACATCAGAAAATGGAGAAAACTCAGCAGAAAATGGAACAGACAAGATAACCAATCTGAATGATTTAAGCAATCAATCCATAAGCAGGACAGAAAACATGTCTGCGAGAGATTCTGTCAATGACTGTTCGATAATGCAACAGGGGATTTTGGAGAACAGTGAAAATGTGCCTGTTTCAAACACAAACATCCTACTAGAAGAAGGGATAGATCCAGTAAATCATCAAGAAGAAAATAACATTCACCCACGTAGAAATTGGAGGAAAAGATTGAAAGCAAGGCATGCTACTAATGACTCAACAGTAGTGCAAAATGGCATGTTAGAAGATAGAGAAAATTTACTTATTGAAAATACAGAAAGACTGCCTGAAAAAAAGGTTACTCCAGAAGACAGTCTCTCTGACAAAAACAATAATAAATCCAGTCTCTCAAGGGAAAAGATAAGAACGAGGAAAGCTGCAGATGGTACTGTAGTAACTCAACAAGAAATTTTAGATGCAAACATTCCAAAAGACATTGCCACAGGAAATGATCTGAATGAACACAATAACAAATCAAAATGGCCGGGGCGGAAAATGAGAGGTAGTAAAGCTGCCCATTGTAATATGAAAGAGTCTGAGGAAATTTTGGAAGATAGAGAAAATTCTTTTCCAAACACAGAAACTATCTCAGCAGAAGAAGTAATTCCTCTAAATAATTTAGGTGGAAAAAATAACAGTCAGTCCAGATGCCGCAAACGAAAACAGATGTCTTCAATGAAACATTCAGAATGTGGTGATTCAGATACAGGTGCGGGTGATGTTGGGCAACCCTTGGAGGATCATGATCAAAATGAAAATGTTGAAGACAAAAAGACACAGACGAAAAAGAGGGCTTCGAAAAGTGGAAAGTCTTTGGAAGCTGCAAAGAAGAAGTTCTCTCGGAGCACGACAAGTCATCGTAGGCGTGGTAAGTTGTGTGGGGATACATTTGATGAGCGGTTTTTAGCTGTTTCTAAGTTTTAGTTTTTATTTGTATCTTGCAAAATGTAATTTACTCTTGATTGTTTCTATTGTTTGAATGAAAAATTTGCTTTGTTCCTTGCAGTGGAAAAGCATTTACTTGACATCCCTGAAGCTGATCTTGACTATTCAAAGTTGTCCATGAAGGATCTAATCCGTCTTGCAGAAGCAAAAGAAAGGGAATCGGTACTATTTTCAACTCTTTCTCATTTCCTTTTTCTATGTGGAATCACATAGAGCAAAGGAAGTCACTCCCTGTTTTTCTTTCCAAACCATCCTGCACCATTGAGTGTGAGAAGGGAAATAACTTTATTCATGCAGATGCATCTCTATTCACTTTCATTATCAGAAACAAAGAGACAATGCAGGTAATCTCAGTGTAGATTGTTGCATAATTTAACATATAGAACTAGATCCTGTGCTTTGTTCAGTCAATTGAAGCTTCATTGGCAATCCTTCAATTAAGATGATTCCTATAACTTATTTATAGTAGTTTCATTGACAATCATAATAATTCAAGAGAAACGTTCATTCCATTTCTAGTACAATTGCTTGAAATCTGATTTGTCTGATCAAAAGCACCGTAATAAAGTTTGTCAACAGTGGACAATGTATTCATTTAGAGTTTATGAGTTGTTCCTTCGGTTCAAACTTCACAATGGTGTTCAGGGCATGTGTACTTTCATAAACTCTATTCTACCTTTAACGCAATGCACATGACAGTTGTTTTACACTGTCTCACCAGAATGAAATAAATGTTTATTTGATTCTTTAATAGGGTTGTAAATGCCTTTTTTATTACAACTTGTGATTATCATTTCATCTTCATGAAATGGGTTTGGTCCCATTGTTGTTGGATGCAATTGTTGTTTAACTGTCAGGGTTTAAAATCCATGGATTTATTTTACTTACCTTCATAGCATAGGGGCACATGCAAATAGCAGATGTACGTGACAACAGATCCATGATCTCTCATTTCCTATGAAAGCTCAAACATTCTGTGCCTTTCTTTTTGTTTTTAGTGTCACAAATTCTTGAAAGTTTTTTAACTTTACAAATAAATATATATATGCTCAGTATTTACCATGATTCCTTTCAATACCATGCAAGCATGGAAGTTAGTCAATTCAAATGTGAATTATGGGCTTTTGTAGAGTTGAGTGGTTGATTTTTGTGTTTATTTGTGTTATCTATAACTATCTGTGGAAATGCTTGAAATACTGGTAATGATAATTAAAATCTTGGTGCAGAATCTAGTAATTTTTTATTTGCTTTGTGCAGAACAAGCAACAAGCAACAAACAGGAAGTCATGTTTATCCGAAACAGCTCTCAATTCCAATGCAAACGAACCTGGCAAAGAATCACAGGAAGATGAAGGGTAATACAAAGTATCTTCTACTATGTTTGATTTAATTTTCTGTTTGTTGTCTGTTTTCCCCTCAATCTCGTCTAGTTTGTTCTTGGAAAATTTAAAGTTGCATCCGGAAAATTTGCAGAATGCCATTTATTTTCATAGTAGTGTCTAAGAAAATCTTAAACAATATTGTTGTGGTAAGGCATAAGAATTCTATGATTGGTGCAGTGAGATATCCGTGAAAATGATTTAACAAGATACTTGTTGGTTGGAAAGGAGTGAAAGTTTAGTGAATATATACTAGTATACCCCCGAAACTGGGGAAGGAAATGCTGAAGAAAATTGGGGTTGGATGCATATTTTTTTAAACAGAAACGGGTCCTTAATATATTAATAAAAATTTCAAAGAGCTGCGGCCTCACTGTACACCCCGAGAATACATAGTTTGAAACATAATGCTTTAAAAAATTTCCAAAAATGAGGCCCATGTCCAAAATTGAAAATACTGACCCTGAGATGTCCAGTTGTAGCTAAAATTTTTCTAAGATACATATCGTGACTAGTGTACTGACAAACAATCTGGCCTAGTAATAAAGCAATTACTAAACATGGCAATTTTGTCAAAAATAGCTAGATCAGTCCATGATGTCCAGATCTCCTCTGACCTGCTACTGAAGCCAAATGGGATGGATACTGGTATTCTTTAAGCTTTGTTTTCTGCTCCACTGTATGATGTATCCTCCTACATTGCAGCCACTTGGGTGAACCAACTGATGCTTCATGAGAAATGTAGTTCTTAAGTTTTTCAAATTCTGGTCTTTGCTCCAACTCCAAATGAAGAACTTCGTCTCACAACTCCTTGACCTCAGCAGCATCCTCCTCCAGTTTCTCCCTTTAGCATTCCCCATCTACCTCCAAGAGCATCAATTTACCTTTGTGCGTTACAATTTGAGCTTTCATCATAATTAACTATCTTCAAATTGCTTTTAGCCTCTGTCATTGCGTTGAGAGGCGCTCTACAGCCCAGTATGGGGAAGATCTTGTAACGTTACATAACGTTATTTTTATTAATAAAAAATAAATTTTTTAGTTATTGGCCAAAATAAATGTCGGCCATAAAAACAACCTAATATGGGGGAGATGTTGTAATCTTTCTACCTAACAAAACAATAAAAAGGTAAAAAATTAATTATCCGTAAAAAAAATGCAGGGCAGGAAAAAAACACAATATGGGGGAGATGTAATGTTCCTACCTAACAAAATAATAAAAAATAAAAAATTGAATTATCCGCAAAAAAATGTTGGCCTTGCACATGGTTTTAAAACCATGTGCAAGGGCTTCTAAACAACCCATGGTTTTATTGTACATGGTTTAGGAGGGCCTTGCACATGGTTTTATTATGTGCAAGGCCTCCTAAACAACCCATGGTTTTATTGTACATGGTTTAGGAGGGTCTTGCAAATGGTTTTAAGACCATGTGCAAGCCTCCTAAACATCCATGATTGTAGGAGGGCCTCGCATATGGTTTTAAAACCATGTATGGGGAAATGTTGTAATGTTCCTTCCTAACAAAATAAAAAATAATAATAAATATTCTATATGGGCCATAAATAATATTAAATATTAATAATAAAATTATTATATGTGGACCTTAAATAAAGAGATTTGTCTTTTGGTTTGAATAAAATCAATGGCTATATATAGGACACACCAAAGTTGATATTTCATTGAGTGCAATACCTAAGAAGAGGTTTTCACCTCCAGAGATTTGATCCCTGTCGGCGCTTGATAGAGCCTAGGATTTGGATCTACCCTGGTTAACTCCCAATCATTCCTCCATGTTTCTCGTCTCCTCATAACCAGAGCAATGCTGTCCTGGCAATTGTCACAGTGTTGTTCGCACTGCTGGATAGCGCTCTTCCAATCTGCATGTTCGCAGAGGGCAAACCTGTTGTGGTGATTGTGGGATACTGTCATTCTGACAACTGGAGATGCTACCCCTTTGCTACCAACACTTTCCACAATGAGCTATTTCTTCATGAACCAAAATCTAACTGCACCCAACTGTAGGATCTGAAGCTAGGAGAACAGGGGAAACCCACTAACACAAAATGAAAGCGTAATCACTAGAGAATTTGCCTGTAGAAATTTTGAAAAACTTCCAGGGATGACTAGATTCTAGAATGTGGAAAGGATGCCTTTCACATTGTCTTGATTACCTACATGAAATTTGAATGCAACCCCAGTGAAATCAACCTGAAAATTTCCAAAACTATAACCGAGGAGATGACAGGGTTGGACCAGAGAGAATGGTCGTTGCAGTTTGCAGGGGGAGTTCCTTGTAATTCCGAGAGTCTTCCCAAAAGGGTACACTGACTTGAAATGAATTGCTGAGAATGGTTCACCTCCACTGGTTCTAAAGAAACATCCAACATTTGCAATGAAACAGAGACCAAAACCAGGGCCTGGGTGAAATTGGTCTTGTTTATGCGCACATGCATCCTGTCACCTGAAGCTTCATAATGCCAAACCTGCGTTGTACCAAATGAATAGCATGGAAGATTGGGTGATAATTAACTCCGATTTGCACAAGGAGGGGGGTTGACACTTGTCCTTGTAGTTAGGTGGATTCATATTGTTAATTGATGTTTAAAGACTTAGGTGATGGGGCTATACCCTCTTGCCCCAATTGTTTCTAATGCACCTAAAGGAATTTGACATCTGTTATTTTCTCTTTCATCAATGACAGAGTTGAGTTTTCTTTGGATCCGATAAAACTCCATTAATTCAAAGAGTTGCCTATGGATTCCTGTTATGATTCTCTTGCGCTGTGGGTTGTAAGGAAGGGATTGATCAACCATATACCAGAGGATGATTGTTGAGTCCTCTAAAACAGAAATATCCTTTAAACTCAAGCTTTTGGCTAACAGGATCCCTTGCCAAAGTTCCACTGATTTTGCCTGGTTGTTTGTTGTCATGTTGAGCCCCCCTCAAGTGAGTGAAGTTACTTTATGTCATTAGGGGTCATAAAGCAGCCCCCCCACTCCTGCCGATCCTTTGGATACATTGCACAAACAAGTCTGCTCTCCAATCTATGAGAAATTAGAATAGACATTTTTGTGAAGATAGATATATTCAATGTTCCACCAAGTTTCTGGGATGCAGGGACGTGGGTGTGGGGAAATGCAGGAGCAGCCTATGTAGAAGCTTCCCTCAAATTTTAGAAAACGTCAAAAGGGACGTTGGGGTCTTCAACATAGGGATCCTTGCACAAAATCTATATTAAAACACATAAAGATTGAAAGTTGGAGCACAAGTCATTAAAGTCTTTAACTTTATAATTTGAAGAATAATACAAGTTTACAACATACATTGAGTGAAACAAAATGAAATACAACCATACATAAGCTATAACTGATATTTTTTTTGGAAATACAACCATATTGAACAACAAAATGAAATCAAGGCTAGAGAGAAGGGAAATTGTGGACAGTGTGGCCCCTTATCATTTTTTTAAAATTTTTTTTGGTAAAAAACAGTCAAATGAAATGTGGGGATCCCATTTTTGCACTGAGAATAGCGAGGTGCTCTACAACCTAGTATGGGGGAGATATAGTCACGTTTGTCACGTTACGTAACGTAACATTCCCAAAATAAAATATAATAAAAAAATTCATGTTGGCTCATAACTTATCAAAAATAAAAAGTAATTAAAAAATTATTGTCGGCTCATAAAATAAAAAATTAAAACCAGCATAGATCTATTTTAAACCCTGATCTATTAAGCAACGAGAGGGATCCAATTACTTGATGTGTAATTTTTTATATCTTAAATTTTTACACGTCAATAAAAAATTTACACCTCAAGAAATTGGATCCCTCTTGGTGCTTAATAGATCTGGGTTTAACATGTATCTATGCTGGTTAGGAGGGAAATCGCCCCCTTCTGCGTTGCCTTGTGTTTCCTTCAAACGTGGACGTGGGGGGGGGGCATTTCCAATGGAGTTTTCAAGTTTCTGGGACATGCAGGGCATGGAAGCATGTTTCCTACCCTTGGGGATGCGTCCCCATGTAACACTGGATATATTTTAAGTGCTTTTGTTTACAACAACATGCATACATATTTAGTACTTTGGTTTCTAGATATCATGTAATAATAATTGCACATATGCACGTTACCCCAACAATTATGTTGGAAAAACTAACATCATGTTGGCAATATTTATGAATCAAACATTTAATGCAACTATAAGCCATCATCTCTGAATTTCCAATGATTAAATGCAGATAAAGCACACGATTGATTTGAAGTTCTGTGAATGTGAAACGTTTGAAAATTGCAAACCGTTTGGTTTCTTTAAATATAGTCATTGTAAGAGTCTGATGTTCACTGAGGCACATGACCAATAAACTGTGTGATACTCTAAAGCCAAGTTCTATTGCAATCAGAAATGACATATTGAGTTAAGTTACAAATGACAGGGTATATATGATATCACGGCACTCAATATAAAAAAACTCATATATTATAGAAATCACAAGATGACCCACTGAACATCCATAATCCTGACATTTTTTGGACGTGGAGAGCAAACATGGATTGTCAAGTAGTCCTTTGTCGGTGTTCAGTGTTGAAATACATTGACAAATACACTTCCAAAGAAGAGGGAATATCAGAGAGCCATCAACTATGCTGACCAGAATAACAGAGGCATCAAATCCAAAAGACTGACTCAGATGCTTGTTGTTTACATTCAAAACCAATTGTTGGCTGAGACACAAGCACCCAAGACACTTGCCCTATGTTGCAAAAATAAACAGTTTGAACTTTCTCCTTAACAGAAATATTCAAAACTTTATGGTTCTGGATATGTTTAGCTCATTGCCCTCGATGCCTAAGAAGAACACTTTAATTTCAACCTCCTTTTGCTTTCTTCTTTTCGCTACTACTCACTGCAATATTTGTAGTTGCCTCTTCATGCTTTTGTCACACTTAGGTCTACTCTGCTTTTGTTACATTCGTCTTATATAATGTCTACCCATTTATTGAATTTATTTGTTGTATGACTATAAAATTAATGATGGGGTACTTTAGTGTAAGACGAACATCTAAAATTCTGATGTGGCCTTTTCATGATTTACAACTCCTAGCTGGCCCTTAAGTAAAATTGGCAATCCCATATCTTTTGTAGTAGTGATGAATCTGTGAATACATATGAAGAAATCCATTCACTTTTCTCTTCTTCCAAGATCCCATAGATTTGACCCTCAAACTATGAGCATTAAGCATTAAAATTTTAGAAAAGCATAAAACTATGTTTTACCCACATATTATGTTTTAGTGATTTACAATTCCAAGCTAACCAATAAGTACAATTGGCGATCCCCTATCCCCTGTAGTAGTGATGACTCTATGTGCATACATACTAAGCAATCCATTCACCTCCCTCTTCTTCCAACAACCCTTGGATTTGATCCTCGACTGTCTACCTACAATAGGCGAACTTGACCCGAGTTACGAAACTATGATATGGACCAAGATATGGTTAATGACCCTTTTATGCTACACCTGTACTCAGCGCACCTTCAGGTGTACCCCAGGGAGAGAGGGCCAATTTCTCGACCAAGAGAGGCGTTCTCGAGCAATGGTGTTCGGGTACGCAGGGTACTCCCAAAAGACCGAACACTTTGAGCTACCGCTTCACACAAATAGATCATAGATCAACACACCGATGTTTGTCACGTGGTTAAAACCCTCGAGAGGGAAACAGTCCACGGCCCCGGCCAAATAGCTACTTGGAGCAATTTATTATGCAAAAGAAAGAAAGTTACATATGAGCTTCTCATAATCGATCAACTAGCCAAGGACCCTCCGTGCTCTTTAAATAGAGATCATGGACCAATCGGGTGTTAAGCCACGTATCAATGGTAGGTATGATCTAAGAGAAGTTGAATCATCAGATCACTTTATGTCTAGAGCATATCTTGACCGTCGGATTAGAATATTTACAAATGCATACTAAAGAAACACACTTTACCTAATGGATATATTACACAAGTTGATCTTAACTAACTCCTAAGTGTCTAAATATCCTAACATCCCCCCTTAAGAACAACTTGGGATAGGATTGAAGGATTTACAAAAGTGACACTATTAGGAGAAGGAAGGAGGCATTAGAGCCTATCCCCCCTTAAGGACACATTCTTGAACGCCTAACATAGATCGAAGTTTAGAAAACTTCGCTTTTGTAAGAGACTTGGTGAAGATGTCTGCAACTTGATCATCTGTAGGGCAATAGAGCATTTCAAGAACACGATCATGAACAAGATTTCTGATGAAGTGCATGTGTAGCTCAATGTGTTTGCTGCGTTGATGTAGAACTAGATCTTTGGCAAGCTTGATGGCATTTTGATTGTCGCACCAAAGTGGAGTAGGCTACTGCTGCTCGAATCCAAACTCTGATAGGATCTGTCGAAGCCATAAAGCTTCTTGGTTGGCATTAACTGCGGCTCGATATTATGCTTCTGCTGAAGAAAGAGCAAGAGCTTGTTGTTTCTTACAAGCCCAAGTGACAGGTCCAGATCCCAGACTGAAAACATAACCTGCAGTAGACTTTCGATTATCAGGGTCGTCGGCCCAATCTGAATCAGTGAAACCAACCAACAAATGTTTCCCCCCTGTACTGTAATGAATCCCAAACTGAATTGTACCTTGAATATATCAAAGTATTCTTTTTGCTGCTTTCCAGTGACTTTCATGAGGAGTTTGCATATAACGGGCAACACGACCAATGGCAAAGGAAAGGTCAGGATGGGAATGAGTCAAGTATAAAAGACTACCAACAAGCTGACGATACAAGGTGGCATCTACTTTAGGGGAAGTGCAAGTGGCAGAAAGTTTGACTCCAGACTGGAAGGGAGAAGGGGCTGGTTTACAATCTTCCATGTGAAAGCAACGAAGAAGGTCACAAGCATACTTAGACTGGGAAAGAAAGATTCCTTCTTTGGTTTGCAAGACTTGGAGACCAAGAAAATAATGCAAATGTCCTAAGTCTGACATTTCAAAATTTTGCTTAAGATTGGATTTCACATGGGTTAAAAGTTTAGGGTCACTACCAGTAAGGATAAGATCATCAACATAAAGAACAAGTATGATGGGATGGTTTCCTACTTTTTTGGTATAGACATTGGGGTCAGAATGGCATCTAGAAAAATCAGTGTCAAGGAGAAAGCTATCCATTTTGGCATACCAAGCTCTAGGAGCTTGCTTAAGGCCATATAAGGATTTCTTAAAGAGATAGACAAGGTTAGAGTTATCCTGAACATATCCAGGAGGTTGTTCCATGTAAATTTCCTCCTATAAATCACCATGTAAAAAGACATACTTGACATCCATTTGATGGACTTCCCAGTTATGTAAGGCTGCAAGGGAAAGAACAAGGCGGATGGAGTTCATTTTTGCGACAGGAGCAAAGGTTTCATTGTAGTCAATCCCTTCAACTTGGGAAAAATCTTTGGCAACTAACCTTGCCTTAAGTCTTTCAATACTTCCATCTTATGCATACTTAGTTCTGTAGACCCATTTACATCTGATAAGATTTCTTCCTTTTGGAAGAGGAACAAGATCCCAAGTATCGTTCGCCATTAAGGAACGATATTCTTCATCCATATCTGCATCCCAATCTGGATTTCCTGAAGCTTTTGCAAAAGTTTCTAGATCATGATTCTCCGGAACTTGAGCCAAAAGAGAAGAGGCTCGCTGAAACTGAGAACGTGTTCGACGTTGATCTCTAGGATCACCAGCAAGATCACTAGCTGCTTCACATGTTGAACGGACCCATCGAGGAAGTATTGGTGCTGGTGCAATTAGAGGAACGTGAGCAGGCGGAGGTGGATTTTCATCCTCACTGTCATCATCAAAAACTGGAGTTGGAAACCTGTCAAGGAAGTTGGAAGAAGAAGAAGAAGGCACAATCGTCGAATCAAGCTCGCAGGCCAAGAGATTTTCATCAAATTTAACATCTCTTCTAATGATTATATCATGAGAATGTGGCTGAAGAAGTCTATAACCTTTTACATCTTCAGAATATCCAACAAATATACACTTTTCACTTTTAGGCTGCAATGCTTTCCGTATTTCATCCGGAATGTGAGCCTATGCTTCACAACCAAACACACGGAAGTGACTTACATCTGGTTTAATTTTACTCCATGCTTCTTCCGGTGTTATACCTTGTAAAACTTTAGTGGGTGTGCGATTAACTATGTAATTTGCACAATTTATGGCCTCAGCCCAATATTGAAGACTTAGCCCCTTAGGTTGGATCATACATTTAGCCATTTTTAAAGTGCGGTTCTTCCGTTCAGCTACACCATTTTGTTGTGGTGTATATGGAACAGTGTGTTGTTGTTGGATTCCTTGTTCAATGCAGAAAGTAGTGAACTTGTTGTTAACATATTCTCCTCCATTGTCAGATCTTAACTTAATAATTTGATGACCAGATTGTTTTTCAACAAGGGCCTTGTAG
Source organism: Pseudotsuga menziesii (assembly GCA_001517045.1). Taxonomy (NCBI): domain Eukaryota; kingdom Viridiplantae; phylum Streptophyta; class Pinopsida; order Pinales; family Pinaceae; genus Pseudotsuga; species Pseudotsuga menziesii. The sequence goes on along the minus strand of LPNX010778564.1, from coordinate 209,571 downwards.
GCCAAGAACATGTTAAATACTTCGCTCTTAAGTTTTAGGAAGTAAACCCAAGTGCGTCTGGAGTAGTCATCAATGAAAGTTAAGAAATATTTGAAACCAGAAAAAGAAGCAGATGGAAGAGGGCCACACAAGTCACTATGCACAAGCTCCAAGGCAACCGAGGCATGCCAAGAGGCACGTTTGTCAAAACTGTCCCGATGATGTTTTCTGAGTACAGGACCGGAACAAACACCATCCTTGCAAGATACCATCGGAAGACCAGTCACCATATTGTCTTTACATAGTTGTTGCAATGAGCGATAATTTAAGTGACCAAATCGCTCATGCCAAAGTTTGCTCACGTTATCACTATGAGCAACAAAAACTGAAGGAGAAGGTGATGACCCAAAGTTGTTAAATTTGTACAACCTGGTAATATCATCAACAGTTCCAGTAGCAAGGACATTTTGAGGGTTTTTAAAATCCTTGATTACAACTTGGTGAGGTGTAAACGTCACAGTTTTACCTTCACCCGAATGAGTAATTTGATAGACTGATAACAAATTGCAAGAAATTTTTGGAACACATAGTACATCACTGAAATGACCATTTTCTACTGGAACTGTTCCAAATCCTACAACACTTAGAGATCTATCATCACCAACAAATATTTGCTTGGTGTTACATTCATGCATAGTAAAAAAGATGGCTTGATCCTTAGCCATATGATAAGATGTTCCAGAATCAATGAGCCACTCATTTGAAGTAGAAGAAGAAGATGCAGTATAAGAGTAACCAGAAGCACAAAGTGCATGTCCATGAGAGGTAGATTTTGAAGACGAATCTAGGCTGATGTGGTGGTTCTTCATTGCTGCTTCCAAGGCTGCCATCTTTTTGAAACACTTAGATTCATCATGATTATCTTTCCCACAAAAATTGCAATGACGCTCAATCTTCTTTCCTTTTGGCTTGGATCTTTTGTCATTTTTTAAAGAAGGAGCTGACTGAGAGGGTTTGGGACCCTTGTTGTTTGGTTTATTATTGTGAAAATTTTGTTTCTTGGGAGGCTTGGACTTTTCTTTCTGTTGGGACAATAAGGCTTTCCTAGATGTATCTGCATTGTTAATTATTCCAAGATGAATGAGCTTATCTTGATGAATGAGCTTATCTTGCTCTCTAATTAAGGAATCACAAAATGATTCAAGACTAGGCTTTTGATAGCTAGCTGCAGTCAAGGATTCTTTCATGGAGTAGAATGTAGATATAAAGATAGAATATGCAGGTCCAAGTTTGGAAAGAATATGATAAATACATTGTTTGTCTTCTTTCTTAATCTTGCATTTTTCACATAAAAGTCTAAGAGTTTTGTACTTTTAGATAAATAGTCTTAAATGCATGAAAAAATTAAAAATCATTTGGATTCAAAGAAATCAACTCATTCTCAAGTTGATGACCCCGAATTTCATTGTGTTTACCAAACACAGATTCCAACTTTTCCCAAGCTTTATCAGGTTCATCAATTCCAGATATGTGGAATCGCAAATCAGTAGAGATTGACATCCCAATCAATCCACGAGCTTCATCACATCTATTTGCCCATTTAATTTTCTTATCATCATCAGCGGGTTCTGTTTCTTTCCTTGAGGTTATCCTGAAAAGTCCCCTACTTCGCAGAACATCATCCATACGAGATTTCTATGAGAAATAGTTAGAACTTGTAAGTATAATATTACAAGGGGCAGCCATACTGTAAAATAATGGCTGAAGGAATAGAGACTAACTGTCTGGATGCAAAGAGCTCGAAAAAATATGCGGTTTTAAAAAAAACGGCAGTGAAAACTGATTCTGGATGATGAAGTTATACTTGATCAAAGAAAATATTGAAGATGTCCCCAATAGTGACGTGGCAGATATTAACTTGACCAACTAAAAAAAAGAACCCTTGTGCTTGCCTTTTTTTTTTCTTGCAAATCACAAAAAAAAACGAAAAACAAAAACAAAAAAAACTTTTTCCACACAATGGGGTTAGATCTTGGTTAGCTTACTCTTCTCTTTCATTCTTCGTGCTTGCCTTTTTTTTTTCCAGCAAACACAAAAAAAAACGAAAAACAAAAACAAAAAAAACTTCTTCCACACAATGGGGTTAAATCTTGGTTAGCTTACCCGGAAAGTCTATGTTTTCAAGTTTTCTTGCCGTTTCTGATTTGCTGTGATTGCACAAGGTGCACGACAAAGAGCATACGTAGCCGAGAAGACAAGAAAAAAACTTTCTCTTTCTGTTTCTGATTCGCCGCGATTGCACAAGGTGCACGGCAAAGGGCATACACAGCCAGGGAAGGCAACAGTCTGAGACTAAAACAATAAAGATGTAATAATAAAACTGATAAAATATGAGAGATTTAAAAAAAATTTAAACAAATTCGTCACTGTAACATTATACCTTCAGATTTGCCGAAATAGGTGTTTCTGGATCAAACGGAAACGGTTTTCGGTGAAACGAAAACAGTTTTTTGTGAAACGAAAACTATTTCCAATGGAAACAGCGCTCCAGACACAATGGAACAGCTCCCACATGCCACAAATGCATAGAAACTCCAGAACCAGAAATCCTTTAAAAGTTTCGGCAACACCGGTTCCAGATCTTGATCAAAACCGAAAGCGACTCTTCATAAACGCTCTGATACCATGTTCGGGTACACAGGGTACTCCCAAAAGACCGAATACCTTGAGCAACCGCTTTGCACAAATAGATCATAGATTAACACACCGATGTTTGTCATGTGGTTAAAATCCTCGAGAGGGAAACAGTCCACGGCCCTAGCCAAATAGCTACTTGGAGCAATTTATTATGCAAAAGAAAGAAAGTTACATATGAGCTTCTCATAATCGATCAACTAGCCAAGGACTCTCCATGCTCTTTAGATAGAGATCATGGACCAATCGGGTGTTAAGCCACGGATCAATGGTAGGTATGATCTAAGAGAAGTTGAACCGTCGTATCATTTTATGTCTAGATATTGTGACTGTCGGATTAGAATATTAACAAATGCATACTAATGCATACTAAAGAAACACACTTTACCTAACGGATTTATTACACAAGTTGATCTTAACTAAATCCTAAGTGTCTAAATATCATAACAAATGGTGGTCATGGCTGGGCCCTTTGGTCATCCTTTAGGGGTACTATTTCTTAATGGCACTGTTGACTGCCCTTTATTGGGGTTTTTAACCTCGGGGTTGGTGTCCGAGGCCCCTAAGGGTTGACCACTGGGTCACATGGCTCCATATCCTATTTATGTGCTCTGGTGGCCTTTGCTTTAGCTGTGAGACATTTGTCTCCATTCACAACCACTTAGGACACCCTCCTGGCCCTTTAGTCAATGTGTTCCTGCTCTCCCTGGCCTTATCTCCTCAGAGGAAGACTTCCTCCATGGCTGGCCGTTTTCATGCTTTGAGGAGGCGTTGCGGGATTTTACAACATTCTAGGGGTTGGATGGGGTATAACGCTCTCCCTCCAGCTCACTCCAGCCTTTTGTTCGAAGTGATTCGCTTATTTGAGCGTGTTTTGGCACCTAGGGATACAAATACCCTAGGTAGCCTACCTTGAGCCTACCTTAGGCTATATTTTATCATTATTTTCTTTTAATTTTCAGCAGACATTTTATAATTTCAAATTGACTTATTTTAAAGCATGTAGACCTGGATATTCTGTAAAAAGTGAGTGTGAGATCATATAAATAGATCTCCTCACTTTCATTTTAAGACAAAACTTATGGGATAAAACATTATGTTACTCTTTTACCCTTCTTAGGGCTCTTAGAGTGATGCGCACCTCTTGAGGATGATATCTTTTATGGTTTAAAGGCAAATCTCTTGATTTTTTGGTTCATGCTCTTTGCTAAGGTGATGCTAGAATTGTTTGCTTAACACATGCACAAGGAGGTATCGAAGTTCTTGATTTCTCTTTGTTAAATGTTGAGGGATGATGCTTGTTTATGGTTGAATGGTAGCCATTAGTGCTGCATTTTGTCTAAACTCGGTCATTTTCAGCCTTTTGTCACCATAGTATTGTGAAGGACATCCTCTAGAAGGAGTCCTTAGCTATGTTGCACAAAACTACTAAAATGCCCATGTATCGGTATCGGAAACTCGCAGAGACTCGAAAACTTATGGGAAACCTCCAAGGGCCCATGAGCGTCTTGGGACCCATAGGAAATCTAAAACACCCTAGTTTATAGAAAATGAAAACAAGCTAACCTTTGAATCGTTTCTAAACCTACCTACAAATTAACCTCTCATTGTAATTTTTATTGTGAGATAATGTTAAAAAAACTATATATATATATACCATGTTTCCCTTGATGTACCCATTTTGGGGGGGTCACGTTTCCAAGCGTTCCTGTTTCCAAAACTTGTACACGTTTCCACATTTCGTGCAACTTAGGTCCTTAGAAGCTTGGGCCTTAGGTCTCTGAGTTTTGCCCTAGCTAGGCTTCCTTTAGCAAGCCTTTGTGGTCGTTGGAGAAGGCCCTAGCTTGCCAAACTTTGGAAAGACCTCTCAAGAGGAAGGCTGGTCACCTTCCTTGATGTCCTTCAAATCTCTTGCATTTGCATGTTTAAATTTGCATTTTCATGGTAGAATTAGGTCTGAAATTTATGTTAAAAACCCTAGAAAATAAAAAAATTATTATTATTTTTCATTTTTTTGGCCTTCCTAAAATCTCGGCCCTCTTTCCTACAATTTCACCCTGCCTTCCTTGTCCCTAAAAACTTTTGGGCGAAAATTTAGGAAACCCTAAAAAAATAAAAAAAATCAAAATTTTTTTTCGTGAATTTTTGACCTTCCTAGAATTTCGGACCTCCCTCCTACAAACTCGGCTTCCCCTTTTTGTCCCTCAAAACCCTAAGGCGAAATTATAGGAACCCTAAAAATTCCAAAATTCCAAAAAACCTAAAAAAGCCCTAAAACAGTCCTAAAATCAGACCTAACTAGCCCTAGCAGCCTCCTCTTCCTCCTCCCGACCATATTTCCCTTTGCTACTATCCCTGTCCTCGCAGCCCTAATCTCTCCATCAAGCTGCCTTCCCAACGCTCGCCAATACCCTCTCATAAGGTTGTTTCTACCCTCGTTGGACTTCGCCCTCCCTACAGGCTTCACCCTTCACCTTCGCTGCTGTAGCAGCCTCCTAACACCCCAGGCTGCCTTCTCTAGGGCCCTAACCTGCGTCCATACCCTCTCTATCTCGGGTGCTCCCTTTCCCCTTGTTTCCACACTCGGGCCTGTTTGAAGAGGAGTTCCAGGCCTGTTTATTCACTGGCCTTTGCAGCAGTCCCGTTCCTCCCTCTTTCCACCCCACAGTCACCCTTTTGACATCCTTTCCTTGTCCTACAGGGATGCCCTTTACAGTGGCAGCCCTTCCTCTCTCCTTTGTCCTTACATCAGCTCCTACACATAAACGTTAAGGTTAGTATCTTAATGTAATCATGCTTATCTCTTATGAAGGACACTAACGCTATAATGCTGCTGTAAGTACTTGGTAAATGACTATATGCATACTACTTTAATCCTGATATAAACACTGCTGTGGGTAATGACTGATATATTAATGTGTTAAAACATGATCCTTGTTGTAACACTTGAGTAGAGGACTGAAATATTGCTATACTATTGCCACCATGATATACTACTGCATTTAACTAAACACATACAGTCTGCAAGGAATTACACACATTCACATGTACTTATGCTTTACAAAGTTGGTGAAATGAACATATTGGTGTGCAATAAGGAACTTTGTTAATGTTGCTACAAACACTGTAAGTAATGACTGAATATATGTTGCTGCTCTATCGACACTTACTGCTGGTATATACAACACTGTTGAAATTTCAGACCTCATATTGATTACTCTAATGCATTGGGTGTCTCCACGAAGATGGATACACACTGATATATTGTTTATGTTACTGTTCATTATTGTGTTTCAAGTGTCCAATGATGACTGATGCATACATGCTGTACTAATTGGCTAGATTATTAATTTATACTTGTTGGGACAATAATATAAGTTTGTGCTTGATCAATAATTACACATGTATTTTTGTTGTTTCCAATAAGGCTAACTTTTGGGTGGATCTATTGCTGCAACAACGACTATACAAATCATGCTACTCCTTTACTCACTTTTTAGACTCCATTAGGCATTGATCATTAACAACCTCGAAAGAGAACGTCTTGGTGTTTAATGTCCTTACAGGATCGGAATAGGGCTCTCCCCTAGGAGGTTTCGAGTTCCGAAGTAGTTGGGGACAAGTGACTAAGGTGACCGTGGTCACTTCCTCCTCACATGCTTGCCGGTGATTTGAACTGCCATTTCAACCGGTAACAGACCCTAGTTACAGAACCAAGGTACAAAACCTAGGATGGAAGACGAGTAAATGGAAGGGGGGAGCAAATACTGTTTATGTTTCAAGCATGACCACTTAAGAACATGTGAAGGGGAGTAAGAGAAATGGTCAATACCACTGGAAGGATCCCTCTTTGGTTATAGGTATTGTAATTGGTTTAATGGGTATCTTTTTCTGTGTTTCATATTTGGGATTAGTGTTATCCCTATTGTAGGGAAAATGCACTTACTATGGGGAATACTATACGTGCAAAAGTGATGTTTTTTACAAAAGCATAAAATTATGTTCTACATTCAGATTGTAGACTTTTCTAGAATTGTGACCATTTAATGTTAAAATTTTATAAAATAATAAAGCTATGTTCTACATCCATGTTATAGGGTTTCCTTTTGATTCATCACTTGATCCAAGAGGATATTGGTGGCCACCCACCTATTTCTCTTGGACCCCCACCATTGTTTCTTTCAGTTTTTCAGTTTCCTTAATTGTAGCACAATTTACTATTTTTGGCAGTTTTCGGAGCTGTTTTGAGGCCCTAAACGACGTTTTTTTGGCATTGAATGGTTGGGCAAATATGAGTCCGTTCCGGACTCGATATTTGCTGTTTATGGATGTAGTCCTTAAACAGATCTTTCTAACGATATATCATGCGCGTCAAACGGAGGTAGTATGCTAAAGTTACGACCCCGGGAAATTGATGTACCAAATTATCCAACGGGGCCCACATTAAGGCGTTTCACCTCCTAGGGTTAGGTTTTTGGATGTGTAGGGTTTCCATTGTTTCTCAATAATATATAGGCCTTCGAGCCTCATTGTAACACAGAGTTCAGAGGCATGTAGCCGCCACATCTCTTCTCAGAGATAAGCTATCAACATTCTAGCTAGTTTATTTCCATTTTGTATGTAAACAAGTTTTAGTTATTGATTAATGAAATGAGGTGTTATTTTCGCTGCATATTTGTTTCTATGGTTGTTTGTATATTTTGTTGCGTTCCTGCATAAATCCGGATCAGTGGTATCAAAGCAATTTGCTCTTTCTCGATCCTTCTTTGCATGTCCCCAATGAGGGCGGGGTATAAAGAGTTAGGGCTCGATCTGGTTGAACCTTTGCAAGATCAGCCTCGCAAATCCCGACGGCCACCCATGGGGGACGAAAAGAAAGACGAGGGCGCAGAAGATCCTATCAAAATGTTGCTTGAGGAGGCCCTTGAAAAACAAAGGAACGCGATGATGGATAACTTCGCCCAGATCCTTCAACGACTTCCCACTGGTGGCGTATCTGCATCTAGCAGCCACTCTGGAGGTGCAACCCCTTTTAAGGTACAAGTAAACTTCGACATTCCCATATTTGATGGTCGAATAGATGCAGACGCCATAGATAAATGGTTGAATCTATTAGAAGGATATTTCTTGGTTCATGACTTTTCTGACTGGGAAAAGATTACTTTTTCTCTACCCAAAGCCGCCCCCCATGTCAAGGACTGGTGGGAAACCTACTGTGAGAGAAAGGATGAGGAGGAACCCTCTCTGTTCTCAGTCGTACCCACTTGGAATTCTTTTCGAGATGCCATAAAGGGACAATATTATTCGGTGGGAAGCTATGAGGACAAGTACATCCAATGGACTATGCTGCGATAGCAAAGAGATCAAGATGTGCATGAGTTGACGAATCTGTTCCATACCCTGCGCACCAAGTTGGGTATCAAAGATTCAGAGAAACATTTGGTGCTGAAGTACCGCAGTTGTCTGCACAGATACATTCAGGAGGAAATGGAGTTCCTCGACATCTCCTCGCTTGGTATTGCATATCGATACGTTGCCAAAATTGAGCAAAAATTTAAACAGAAAAAGCGAGACTTTGGATCTGCGAATCAGAAGAAAGGGAAAGGTGCCCCCAAACCGCAGAACCAAGGACACAGCCAAGGCATGGCGACTCAAGAAAACTTGCCAAAGCCGCAAGCAAAGAGCAACACTGCAAAGCCAAAGAAGGAAGCGGGAAAGTGGTGCGAGTTCCATAAGAGCCCCACTCACAACACAAGTGAGTGTCGGGCTAAGTAGTCACTAGTGGCCGAGATAAAGGCTTCTGAATCATATGCATACTCTGACACTGAATCAGAACCTGAGAAGGGGAATGACAGAGGAAAGAAGATTATCGATGCAGAGCCCAACGCCACCGTTGCCACCACGAAGATCTAAAAGGAAGAACCAGAAGATTCAGAGGAGGAGGAGTGTCTTTTCCACTCCCAGATGTGGGTAAAGGGTTTCCCGCTACAGTTCATTGTCGATAGTGGGAGCCAAAAGAACCTGATTTCAGCAGAGGTCGTGAAGCGGTTGGGTTTGCCGACCACAACACACCTGCAGCCGTACACCATCGGGTGGCTTCACCAAGGATGAGATCTCCGTGTCAGCCAGCTGTGTCGACTTCCCTATAGCATCAAGCTCTTCACTGATGAGGTATTATGTGATATTGCTCCTCTTGATGTTTGTGATACATTGTTAGGTCAACCATACTTATGGAAGTGACATGCTGTGTATGAGTCCCGGCCTCGCACTATTATTATTACGTTGGGAAATAATTTGTACAGAATACCAGAGGTACCACCCCCTACCGCTATCTCTTTGGTTACTGCAAAACAATGCAGCAAGCTCATTTCCAAAACCGCAAATTTTGTTTTCTTGATGATCCGCCCTCAGGGCAAGAAGAAGATCGTTGCCACAACCTCCAGACATGGCCCCTCTGCACGACAACAACAAATGGACAAGGTCGTGGAGGAGTACCGGGACATATTCACCTCACCCACCGGGGTGCCTCTCCACTGTCAGGTCAAGCACCCCATCGATCTGACCCTAGGTGTGCCGCTACCCAATGGACCGATCTATCGCCGTTCTATTCTGGAGAATGATGAAATCAAGAGGCAAATCTAGGAGCTGCTGCAGAAGGGTCACATCCGGCCAAGTTCATCGCCCTGTGGGAGCCCGATCGTGTTGGTACAGAAGAAGGATGGGACTTGGAGACTCTGTATTGACTATCGGGCGCTGGACAAGATCTCTGTCCAGAATAGGTACCCGATCCCACGGATTGATGACCTCCTGGACCAGCTTAAAGGGGCGAAATATTTTAGCAAGATCGACTTAAAGTTCGGGTATCACCAGGTACCGATCGAACCGACCGATGTGTGGAAGACTGCCTTCAAAGCCAAGGAGGGCCTTTTCGAATGGTTGGTCATGCCTTTCGGGCTGACGAATGCTCCTGCAACCTTCATGAGACTGATGGACGACATCTTGCGGCCATTCACCAACTCATTTGTAGTAGTGTACTTGGATGACATCCTGATCTTCAGCTAGACTTGGGAAGAGCACCTCCACCACATCCGACAGGTCCTCCAAACATTGCGGCAGCACAAGTTGTGTGCCAATTTGGACAAGTGCACTTTTGGTATGACCTAGGTTTAGTATCTGAGATACATTATTGATGACTGTGGGGTACATGTGGATCCAACCAAGATCCAAGTCATTTGGGATTGGCTAGCCCCAACTACTCTAACAGAGCTTCGCAGCTTTCTGGGCCTTGCTAATTTCTACCGTAGGTTCGTGTTGGGATTCTCTCATATCACTTGGCCCTTGAGTCAAGTCACCAAGGGAGGAGCGAAAGCAAATTTCTTTTGGTCGAAAACTCAACATAAGGCGTTTGCAGAATTGAAACATCGCCTATGCTGTGCCATAGTGTTC
>LPNX010778564.1:148958-199242 GCA_001517045.1 Pseudotsuga menziesii | reverse complement strand
TCCGCAAATATCCCACTTATGACAAAGAGATGTATTCCATTGTACAGGCTTGTCGACAATGGAAGCATTACATTTTGGGGAAGGAAACGATCATCCACACAAACCACCGACCCCTGTAGTTCATGCAGACACAAGGGAAGTTACAGAATGATTGCCATCAGAAGTGGTCCACATATCTACAACAGTTTCATTTGAACATCAAGTACAAGAAGGGAAGCACCAATAATGTTGCAGACTGCCTCAGCCGACCACCGATTGTGGCGATAACGATCGTGCTCAACTCTTATGGGCACGAGACTTCTGATTGGCCGCTTCTCTACAAGAGCGATCCAGAATTCAGCCACACATACCAGACACTCTTGGAGGGAAACCAAGTTCCAAAATTTCACCTCCAGGATATACTACTGTGTCACATGGGACACCTTTGTGTTCCTTCAAGCGAGCGTGCCAAGATGATTTGGGAAGCGCACTACAGTTGGGTCGCTGGGCATTTCGGGGTCGAGAAAACAGTGGCAGTACTGCAGAAGTATTTCTATTGGCCGAACCTTCGACAGGACGTCGGGAAGTACATCCGATCCTGCACTGCCTGCGCCATTGCCAAACCATCCATCAAGAAGCAAGGCCTCTATACTTCGTTGCCTACCCCTAGTCGACCTTGGGAATCCATCTCCATGGATTACATGTTAGGCCTTCCTTCTACTAAGCACGACAACGACTGTGTGTTTGTGGTCGTTGACAGATTCTCAAAGATGGCCATAATGGTGGCCTGCAAGAAGAATATCACAGCAGAAGCCACTGCTAAAATCTTCTTTGAACGAGTGTGGGTACACTTTGGGATCCCACAGTCTATAATCTCAGACCGGGACAGCAGGTTCCTTAGTACATTTGGGTCTAGCCTATGGTCAATGCTAGACACCAAGCTCACAAAGTCCACAACTTTCCATCCCCAGACTGATGGCCAGACAGAGGTCGTCAACAGGATGATCGTACACATTTTGCGCATGTACAACTCAAAGCATCCACGCACATGGGATCAGAGCCTCCCCTATGTACAACACAGCTATAACCGGGCCCTCCACAGCTCAACCAACCACAGCCCCTTCCAGGTGGGCTTGGGATTCCAGCCACTATGTCCCATTGACGTAGCCATGCCATTTGCAGCTACTCAGGCTGATTCAACTCATATCCAGTCTGAAGTTTCCAAGGCAAACAGCTTCATTGAGCACATTCAGCACATTCGCCAACAGGTTCATGACATATTGGACAGATCTAATGCTAAGTACAAGCAGCGACATGATCAACATCGGGTGCAACACAACTTCAAGGTGGGCGACAAAGTGTGGCTACATTTGTAGAAGGAGGGCCTCGCTGGACCCCACTGCAAGCTTCGCCCACTCCGATATGGGCCATACACCATCACCAAGGCTGTCAGGGACAATGGCTTCGAGCTCAGTATTCCACCATTCCTTGGTCTGCACCCAGTGTTCAATGTGGACCGCCTTCGACCCTACTTTCCACCTCTACTGGACACATCAGACATGGTAGAACAACTCACACCAACAGAGTTAAACCTCGACTGCATGGAACAAACCACAGTTGATCGGATTATGGACACACAGATCAAGAACACCCTCTAACAGAAGATCCAGCTATATCGAGTTGTCAAAGTAGGCCAACTCCTTCACCAGGGAAAGTGGCTCACCAGGGACCAAGTTCAACAGAAGTTTCCTCATCTCATGGAGGAACTCAACGCAATGGGGACCATTGCTTCCTAAGGGGGGAGGAATGATCCAGGAGGATATTGGTGGCCACCCACCTATTCCTCTTGGACCCCCACCATTGTTTCTTTCAGTTTTCCAGTTTCCTTAATTGTAGCAAAATTTACTATTTTTGGCAGTTTTTGGGTCCTAAACTTCCGGAGCCGTTTTGAGGCCCTAAACGACGTTTTTTTGGCATCGAATGGTCAAGAAAATATGGGTTCGTTTTGGACTCAATATTTGTTGTTTATGGATGTAGTCCTTAAATAGATCTTTCTGACGATATATCATGCACGTCAAACAGAGGTAGTATGCTAAAGTTACGACTCCGGGAAATTGATGTACCAAGTTACCCAACGGGGCCCACATTAAGGCGTTTCACCTCCTAGGGTTAGGTTTTTGGATGTGTAGGGTTTCCATTGTTTCTCAATAATATATAGGCCTTCGAGCCTCATTGTAACACAGAGTTCAAAGGCATGTAGCTGCCACATCTCTTCTCAGAGATAAGCTACCAGCACTCTAGCTAGTTTATTTCCATTCTGTATGTAAACAAGTTTCAGTTATTGATTAATGAAATGAAGTGTTATTTCCGCTGCATATTTGTTTCTATGGTTGTTTGTGTATTCTGTTGCGTTCCTACATAAATCCGGATCATCACTTTTTCCCCATTTTAAAATTAAATTGTGTTTGATGACTTTAAAGAGAATCCGATATATCCTCATGTACATCCAGAAAATTTGTGTAGAATATATCTCAAAATATCAAGCTTCATAAGCCTTATTTGGTGTATAGAGTTGGGTGTGATTCTATTATGTATTAAAGGAATGCCTTTATAATAATTGTGATAATAACACTGCTCATTTAGCCTAGATCTAATACAAGGCAGTAACTCTGGTTCTTGTGTAATTGCAAGAGGGTTTTAAGTATCTGTGCCAATGAATATCAGTGTTGGCATCGGATAAAAAGACATCTACACAAGCCTTGTGCCTCTTACATGTCACAATTGACTGTAGCCATAAAACACTTTTGTGGTTCTGACAAGAATTTGTGAAAGCAATCTGGGACAGTACGACATCATTTTGTGGACTTGAAGTAGCTTTAGTGCTATGCTTATACAAACTTGCAAGGATTCCTTTGTATCACACAACTTAGATTGTGGCTCCCGAATGTTGTGAACCCACAAACCTTTTTCTATGGTCCACGATCTTGATTGGATTCTTAGTGTCAGAGGTTTGCGAACCTTGTCTATGCACAATAGCAACCCATACTCAATAACAAATGGCTTTCAAAGATTAACGTGTCGCCGTTGGATCATGCATATAATAATATAAGTCTGCTAGTTTATAAAATGTTAAAAACTTGTTATGAGAATACATGACAAAGAGATGAGATTTGATCAAAGTGCATTGAGTTTACGAAGTGGCTCATGTATTTTTTTTTCACAAAAAAAAAATCGTGATTCTATTGTATATTTTTTGTAAGTAAGAGTAGCAGTAACCTTCTTTTAACTGAAGACTGGAAAATTACATCAGATTATTAAAACATATCCTGCAGCCTGCCTTTGGGAGAGATCAGGCTGAAGAAGAGAGTTTGAGAAATACTAATGTCTTAGATTGCCTTAGGGCTGATAACAAAAGAGGAACTAGGTTGGTTATCTGAAACCACATTCCTACTAGTATGCTTGCCCAAGTTTTTGACCTGGGAATTTACTATTAAACTGTACGTGACAAAAATGCAAAAAGACCTGAAAAGCTTGTGGGAAAAAGACCATCTACTTGACAGGGATATATTCATGTTTGGGGAATTCCCAACGGGAGAGAGCTTATGCTTTTACTGCAGCTCGAAGTTGGTCTTTGGTAAGATTTTGAAGTTCAAGGCCGAGTTGTTTTCTTCCTTTTCCTGTTTCCATAATTTGGAGCTTGTTGCTGCTACACTGGTTCCTGTCACTGTTGATGATTTCCTCCTTGTTTGAATAGGGGAAGTCTCTAATGTCCACAAGCCAAAAATGATAGTGATTTCCATGGCAGAGTTTGTTTTCATGCTCATCGCTGTGGCTATGATTAACCAATCCCTCCTGGCTTGCTTGATATCCAACTCTTGTGTGCTAGCGTACAATAGCATCCTTCGCATGGAGATAGCCTAGATGTCCTAGTACATCCACTTGAGGATTTGTAAACCGTTGTGACCCTTCATTAAATAATGTTTCCATTATCCATGTGCTTTGGATGGCAAGCTCCCGCCTCGTGTCCGCTAGAGGCCAGGTGCCCCTCGGTGGTATTCTGGATGGGGCCCTGTTTGGCTCTGTCTTGAGGATGAGCAGGGGCTTCCTGAGTGGGCCCCGTATCGTCACAACTTATCTGTCGTGGGTGGATATAACAAAACTATATTCCATAGATGCAAAACCACGTTTCAAAAAGCCTCTTACAGGGAGAGCAAATAAAAATAGGTCATATAAGTAGCCTGCTCCAACAAGCACATTGAAGTAGGTCTCATAATAGGATCATTTATAAGAAAAGAAGAGAAAGATAAGTTTTAAAAGTATCTAGATAATATAAATACAATGAATACACCAAACTCAGTCCCTAGGATTATACAAAATGATGATGGAAATATTCAGTGGATTGGCCCTCCACTTTCTCATAATCCAAACACCTATAGCCAAATGTAAACCAACTTTTGAAAGCATCTTAATGTATATATAAAAGTTCTATAAAATAATTCATTGTTTATGAACAATGGATCTACCATTTCATTTCAATATACTATGTGAATTATATTATTTATATTTGAAAGCACTAGCACTATATAATTACAATTATAAAAAAATGGGAGGGATTCTAATCTTTTGATAGTGAAACTTGTGCAATGATTTTGTCAGTTCACTCAGGTCACTTAGTCATCTACAACCAAAGAATTACAAGTAATACATGAAAGATTGCAAGCTCAGCTAGGTTTGGTTTGTCTTTCCTCTTTCATGTTCACTAGTTGTCAATCATTTAAAGAATCCATTTAAGCAATGCTTTGTGGAGGATCACACCATGCAAGATTTGCGGTGACAAATGCTCAACAATGAAGAATTGTCTATTATGGCTCTTGGGAGATCAATTCCTTGCTTGGGGTTGTCCACAAGGAGGGTAGAAGATGTTTGAGAAGCCATTTTAATGGTTAAATGGGATCCATATTTAGGTTAGGAGTGAGGATTTCTCGGAGTGTATACCTGCCATAGTTTATTTGTCCATGAGAAGCAACAATGAGCAACAAAGATTATGGAGCATCATTTACAAGCTCGAGAGTTCAAGAAGGTGAGCATTACATAATAGGGAAATACACATGTACTAATGGGTTGTTGAATCTCCATTTGATCAATCTCTTGGTGTTGAACACAAAATAGTTACAATGTCCTTCAAACATGCGGAGGATAGATGGTGAGACAATTTTCGAAAAGTGAAAACAAGAGGACAAATGGTGAAACAAACAGTGGGTGGGTGGTGTTCCAAAATTGACTATAAATATTGATCGATTTCTAGTGACAAAAAATTGGGAGATGTTGCCCCCTTTAAAAACACCATTGTGTGATTATGTCTTTGTGTGTATGTCAGTGTTATTGGACTTGGACTGGAATCGACAGAATCGATCGGTTCAATTGGTTTGGGTATTGTACCAATCTGAATCGGATTCATGAACCGACAACAGCCAGTTTCGTACTGAACCACCTTTTTCACCCGACTGGCTGGTTTTGTACAGTGCTGTACGATTGCAATGGTGAGGCCAAAAAATCAAAATTAAAAAAAAGAAAAAAAACAACAAAAAGGCTAATCTAAACACAAAAAATCTGTTACCTAACCTAATCTAAACAAGTGAGTATTGCATGGCTTTGAAGATGTAATTTTTGAAAATAAATGAAGGTTAACCTAAATAATCAACAATAACCTTAAATGGTATATCAATTTCTTAAAATAAAAAGGTCAGAAAATGAAAGACAAGGAGAATGTCCCATTCAAAATTCAACATACTTAACAGAGTTAAGGGTTTTAGGATTGCAACTTTTCCACTAGACTCTATCATGTATAAGGGTGTAGGGGCTTGACATTTAATCAAGTGCACCAACCCCTCTATGTACCTCGATGTTGGTGGTGCTGATTGTTTAACTCCTTTATCGTGACCTTAGTAAAAATGTACCCTTCACTGTTACAAAATTACTTATAAGGCATGTGAAGCTTTTCTACCTTTTTTTAATACTTGGATTAGGAGGTGTTGCAGCTGCAACTATTTTCCCAAATTTTTGAAATTTTGGACCCTCCTTGTCGATTTTATCTTGCTTGGATTTATTTGGTTTCCTGAACTTGGTTGTTCCTCTGCTACAAATTTGGATTTTCTTGAATTTGAATTGAGGTAAATTGTCTCCTTCGTTTCGGAAGTTGGATGATCTAAATTTGCCTTTGTCTAGCCAAAGCTTTCCTGTTGGAGAAAGCTTTGTGGAAGGTTTCAAATGCTGTGCTATGGATTTGTTGAATGTGAACTATTTCGTTTTCAGCTGTTATCCATTAACTGTGAGATCGTTCTAACTCTTTGAACCTATGTTCTTGTTATGAATGCGCTCTAGTTTATTCTATGAAATTTCCATTGTGAGTAATGAATGCTGTTCATAAACAATTAGCTATCTGGTTGTTCATATATCTATAAATGTTCATGTGTTTTGAAATAAGTAACAGCTATCTGTGTTTTTTCTTAATGCATGCACAAAATACATTACTCATTGATGAATGATAATCTTGCTCCCTAGGGATAGGTTAGATAGTTAGTTTTATTTTCTTGCTGTGTGTGATTTAGATGCAAGAGAGTTAAGACGAGAGGTAAGAACCTGCGCATCACATTGTGACCGTTCCTCGTATTGTCTATCAATTTGTATTCTTAGATAAGCACTTGCATCTCATACTTAAATTCAAAAAACCAAAAATATACACGGTGGACCGGGCCGTAACCAGTAAAACCTTGTATTTTGTTACTTGACCTACAGTAGCCGAACCGTAAACCGGACGGATTCCCCATACCAAACAGTAACGGGCTAGTTGGGAACGTTTACTGGGGAGAATCCCTAGCTGTTGTTACCTGCGATTTTCCAGGCCTCAACAGTTTTTGGCGCTAGAAGGAGGGCCGCTAGTGCATGGTTGGCCGAGGAAACCCATTTTCTCAAGATTAGTGCATGGCTGGCCGAGGAAACCCAGTTTCTCGAGATTATTCCACTGGTGACAGTTCTGAAAGCAGTTTGTTTCCCAATCCAATCCCTGAAGAGAAGGGTAAAGATCATTTGTATTCTGTTGATAACGAAGTAGTTAATGATCTGAGAAGATATACTATGGCATATGTGAAGAAGATTGGAGGATTACCAATTATTCCTGTCTTACCCAGAAGAGAATATCGGAGGAAAGACCGCCCTATAGTGGAAGATGCAATGTTGGTTGGAGATTTTGAAGAACTGGTAGAAACAACCTTACAGGAAGTTGTTCAACCTCTGAATCAATTGGACCTGGATACACCTTCCTGTTCACCTGTTCATACCCTTGTTCACTCACCACCTAATTCTCCACCCAGACTCATGGCAAACGTAAACGCAAATCAGCCACCCAACCCACCAAATCCACCACCTGCTTGGAGGGCTAGGTCACCTTTAAACCTGACACCTCCTTTGCATGACTTACCTCAGGCTTTTGAGAAAATGTTGCCTAAGTTTGACCCAAGTGAAAAGATTTTAGTAGATGATCATTTGCAAAGCTTCTACTTGGCTATAGAAGGACTAAGGGCTGGAGAACATGAAGATGTGGTATGCAGATTGTTTCCACATACCCTGAAAGGAGCAGCAGCCTCATGGTATTTTGCTCTGTCTGCAAACTCAATCCCAGACTGGGACACATTTGAAAGGATATTCAGAAGTAAATATGCAGCCCAGAAAACTCATGCAGCTCTAATGAAAGGGTTATGCGCTTTGAAGAAAGAAAGAAAAGAGAAAGTGCATAGTTTCACCCAAAGGTTTGCTGCTTATCTTAAAAAATTTTCTGCAGTTGATAAGCCTTCTGATAAAGTTCTGATCGAATACTATACTTCAGCTCTAGGGCTTGACTTGGCCATGTTTGCTAAGATGCAAGTCAAACCTACATTATCAGAAACTTATGAAGAAGCTGAGAGAGTAGAAGCTGAAAAAGAGAGCATAGAAGATTATCTTGAGCAGTCGGGAGAAAAAACTTTTGGTAATAAAGCCTTATTACTGTCTAAGCCTAAGGAGGAGCAGTCACATGACTTTGAAGGAATGTTGAAAATGATGCAGAAACTATCTAACAGAATAATAGATTTGGAAAAAAAAAAGGAAGCTCAGAAATCTTATAAGCCTTCCTATAAAAGGAGAGAAGACAACAATCAATCTAAACGTCCTCCACATAGTCCTGCATCAATGAACTTAACAGAGGTACGTATGGATAACTTTTGCACCATTCATCAACAACCCCATTCTGAAAAAATTGCCCTCAATGGATAAATTCGATGACATTAGTAATGAATCAGCTATTGGACTCTAAACTAACAGAAGCTGATGATGAGGAAGAAAAGGATAAAAAATCCACGGAAAAACAAGAGGATGATGCTTTGGTTTTATGGGACTGTGTCTCACTTTTTGATACAGAAGACGAAGGTGCTCTGAAACATGAGGAGATATTAGAAACAAATGTGACAACAGGAAGCCAAGGTTTGTTAAACAAAGACAATTCAATACTTCCAAGGATTAAGAAATTTCAAGAGAATATGAAGAAAATACAGAAGAACAACACAGATGATAAAATACCTGAACTTACTATTAGCAGTCAAGATCTAAAACAAGTCAACATGCCTGTTAGGCCTATTGAAGACAAAGCTGATAATGTCAAGGAAAATCTCAAAGCACCTGAGATGGGGTACGAATTGTTAAAAGCACTTGAAGTACCAGAGGAGGAGCTTCCCACTAACAACCAACCTAAAGAAGATATTGTTGAAGCAAGTGTGGGAGGTAAGGCTAGGTTTAAAACCCCACCATTCCTCTTGACCTTTGAGATTTTAAACCATAATGTGCACAATTGTTTAGTAGACCCAGGGTCATCAGTCAATGTGATGCCACTTTCAATCTGCAAAAAGATTAATGGACAACCTAAACCTACTGCTTGGCAGGTTACTCAGTTAGACAGGACCAATGTGAAAGTAGTCGGGGAAATGGAAGATGTTCTGATTTGCTTATCTGCAAATAAAAAGATATGTTAGTACATTGATATTGTAGTAGCAGACATAGTTGATGGTTATGGACTTATTTTGAATTGTGACTGGTCAGCAAGACTTAATGGGTATTTCGCTTCAGATTGGTCACATTTGTGGTTGCCTCAGAAGGGAAGTCCAAATCAGATAAAGATATTAAGAGAGCCCCACATGAAGCACAATGTTATGCAATTGGAAGAAAAAAATGAACCAGTGAATTCTGTGTTGGGAAATTATCTAATTGAACTAGAACCGAGAGACTACCAAGTAGAAGAAGCTAGCATTACATCAGACACCCAGCCCGATCTCCTTTGATTTTCGCGGGCTGATGAGATTGATTGTAAAATAGTAGATGTAGTTTTTGATTCAAGTACAGTAGAATTAGATAATGGTTAGGTCTTTTTCATTTTGTAGTCAAGCCTAGCCCCTTAACTTACAAGTTGTCAGATTTACAAGGGGGGGCAGAGAACTGACTAGTTAGTGGTTTAGTTCTCAAACTTTATTTTTCTCGATTTTTATTTCTTGATTATCTTGCACATAAATAAATTGATTTTGTTGTTTATTTTTGATTTATTTCTGTTTGTTTTAGTTAGATTTTGATTGATTTCAATAAAAGAAGCAAACTTTTGGTTGCATGGAGAGCATCAGAATCCTGGTTAACAAAAATCCTTGATTATAAGACTGTGTACTATTGATTTATCTGAAAGAATTTCTTCTAGTTTAGCAGTTTTCCTAAATGGCTATGAACTCATTGAAGTCCTACTTAATCTTTGTAAAATAACTCAGGATCAAAAGGTTTGGAATACTATTTCGAGGCTCCATCCATCTCAGATTTAAAAATGTCTGAGGGGGTGACAGCAAGGACCCATGGAAAGGAAGCAGGGTAAACAATATATTATATATAAATGATCCCATGCCAAGAATTGAAAGCCAAAAGGCAAATAAGAGTCAAAAAATCTCCTAAGAAAGCAATATGTATCAAAACAAAGTACTGAACCATATGAGTACAAAATTGCCAAAGTTTTTCTCCGTCCGTGAGCTGAAAATCAATACATCTCTCACACAAAAGGACATTATGGATAGAGGAGCCTGAATAAAAAATTCAGAAAGAAAGGCATGTAGGAGGACTCAAAAGAAAGGACAAAAGTCCAAAAGCACAAAAGTGCAAAATGGCATGGGAATGAGGAACAAATGAATATTTCTGTTTACCATATGTTACAATCCTGTGGTGTCCAAGTTTGAAGCTACCCGAAGATAGAGGTAATAAAATGAAACTCATACTCCTGGCCTTAAAAGAGTTATCTAGACTTTTAAATCTTGGTTCCCATTATTCCTAAATTGGACTATCATCAATGATTAAAGTACATATGTGCCATTTGGGAAATCCAGACATCTAGAGGAATTCAACATGCTAGTATTTATTATCAAAATAGTCTGTTGCTCAAAGAAGTTTTCTAGAGATCTGGGTTCACCAGGTAGTCGCCAATTGTTGCAGCTGCAACTGTTTTCCCAATTTTTTGAAATTTTGGACCCTCGTTGATTTTATCTTGCTTGGATTTATTTGGTTTCCTGAACTCGGTTGTTCCTCTGCTACAAATTTGGATTTTCTTGAGTTTGAATTGAGGTAAATTGTCTCCTTCGTTTCGGAAGTTCGATGATATAAATCTGCCATTGTCTAGCCAAAGCTTTTAATTACGGAGTTTGTTTATTTTTTTAACATTTGCTCTGTTGATGTTTTTGTTTTAGCACTATCGGAAGTCAGTTGAAGTTTGATTCAGAACTTTAGTTATCTACGCAGCCGCCGTTGCAGAAGCCAACTAATGAACGTTCCGACGGATTAGTTCTTATCCTTGCCGATTCCGTGGTTTATTGCTTTTCATTATTTTTGTTTCTTCGCTATCGGAACGGTTTATGACTTTGATCGGAAGTTGTAGTCTGATTGTTTTTCGTCGTTGCGGCTCCTTAGTGAACTATCTCGCCGACGATTAGTGGTTCTGAGCTCCGACCTTTAGCTTTAGAGTTGCCGACCGCCGATGATTTTCATTTGATCGCGGAAGCCGTAGTCTGATGGTCTTCTGTCGTTGCGGCTCCTCAGTGAACTGATCATCCGATGCTATAGTATCTCCTCCCGTCGAAGTGGATTATCTGCCCGATGCTTAGCGTTTATTGCTTCCGACTGTCAGTAGGGTTTTCTCACCGTTTTTGTTGTGCTGTTACTCTATTTTATGGGATGGCAGAGTTTTCCCATGGGTGCTGGTCGAGTCGGGGTTTTTTCTGAGATGAAGAGCGCAGTTTGGGGGTTTGGTGTTTTGAGGAGTGTCGGTTGCATTGTCTTGGTTCATGCTTTCTTCGCAAGGTTTCGAGTTAGTTCAGATGCGGTTTGGTTTTAGAGGAAGAGTCTGTTCTATCGGGATTGTGGTTTTAGTGGGACAGCGGGCTTAGAGGTTTTCCGGACCCAACTTGCAGGATTTTCTTTGTCTTATCATTTTTCTTTTCATGCATTAATATTGTTTATAGTTCATTTTACAGAATGCATGTATTAGTGCAGTTTGTGTTAGTTTGTTAAACGCTAGATGGTTTAAAATCTGCTATGTTCATAACAGGGTGACTACTGCAAGCAAGATATGTCTAAAAGTCAAAACAGAAGGGAGGCAGCAAGGAAAGAAGAGGCTGAAGCATAAAGAAGTGAGATAGAAAAATGAAGGATAAAGTGAAGGTCTGAGATCAACAAGGTCTAAAAGGACCAGCGGATTCGATAGCAATAGAGGCCCAGGCTTGGAAAAAGTTTATCACTGATCAAGCTGGTCTCTCGTTATAAAAGTGCTATTAAATTTTAATGAAATGTAACGTATTGTATAAATCATGAGCACCCACTAAAAGACAAAATTGTGGGACTGAACGGTTGGGGGAAGCTCAAAGGTCACCGAGGGGCAACCCAAGAGTTTTGCTTGTAGTATAAGTATAGGAGAGTTAGATAGAAGCCAGGACTTTTTCCCAGATAGATTTGTGAGAGTATGTTGTAAGAAGAACTATTTCCTTTTGCAATAAAGAAATTACAAGTTTCCTGTTGGAGAAAGCTTTGTGGAAGGTTTCAAATGCTATGCTATGGATTTGTTGAATGTGAACTATTTCGTTTTCAGCTGTTATCCATTAACTGTGAGATCATTCTAACTTTTTGAACCTATGTTCTTGTTATGAATGCGCTCTAGTTTATTCTATGAAATTTCCACTGTGAGTAATGAATGCTGTTCATAAACAATTAGCTATCTGGTTGTTCATATATCTATAAATGTTCATGTGTTTTGAAATAAGTAACAGCTATCTGTGATTTTTCTTAATGCATGCACAAAATACATTACTCATTGATGAATGATAATCTTGCTCCCTAGGGATAGGTTAGATAGTTAGTTTTATTTTCTTGCTGTGTGTGATTTAGATGCGAGAGAGTTAAGACGAGTGTAAGAACCTGCGCATCACATTGTGACCGCTCCTCGTATTCTCTATCAATCTGCATTCTTAGATAGGCACTTGCATCTCATACTTAAATTCAAAAAACTAAAAATATACACGGTGGACCGGGCCGTAACCGGTAAAACCTTGTATTTTGTTACTTGACCTACGGTAGCCGGACCGTAAACCGGACGGATTCTCCATACCAAACAGTAACGGGCTAGTTGGGAACGTTTACTTAGGAGAATCCCTAGCTGTTGTTACCTACGATTTTCCAGGCCTCAACAGGAGGTTTCATCAAAATCGTAGGGTGTCGACTCATGTCCTTGGAGGATCAACTTTTAGATTTGAGATAGAGGTAAGGGCTAGAGCCTAGAGGTGGGGGGCACAGGGTGCTATTGACGAATAAGATCCCAATATATGTAGTGGTTTTGATGATATTTAGTTGTTTGTTGTAGCATGAAGTTTTGAACTTTTTGGAACTCTAGAGGCCATTTAGCGCCTCTTTGTTTATGTATTTTGGGTTAGATATGGATTGCACTTGCTGCAATTTTAGCTATATGCACCCTTACTTCCTATTTGTCACGTCCCCTCCCCTCATCTCGATGATGGAGAGGACGCGACTAACACTGTTGCTGCTGTCATTTAATTGGGCAATCTAGCCCCATAACATATAAAATAAAATGCATTGAAGTAACTACATACACATGTAGATGTATAATTCATTAAATAGCGGAAGCAAATACATTCATTGACATTCAAGCATTCAACATGTTCATGATAATTTACAAAACAAATACAGTTGTAGAGTTAAATACAAGAGATACTTATCTTGAGAAGAAGCTTCCCCGCAACTAGCTATGTTGCTGCAACGTTCCACCCAACCATAGGCCAGTGTGCTCATCAATCTCTCAGCATCACTGCCACCCTCGAGCTAGGCATGGTTTCCACAAGGAACTAGGGAACAACATGCTTACACACAGCAAGACCATACACCCATAGTGAAGCCAACACATAGTTGGGTTTCACAGATTGTCCAGCCAAGCCAATAAACAATTGGGTTTCATAGGCTATTAAGGCAACAAGCCAATAACATAGGGTCCTTGGACTTACTCAGCCAAGTCAACACCAGGATTCCCTTCCCAACAAAATACGAGTTCTGGGTCATAGAGATATGTTTGGCAACCACAACAGAAAATGGCAGATGGGGAAAAACAACCCAGGAGAGCAAATCGTTTTAGGGAACGTCCTTGGGCTTCACAGACGTAAAAATAGCCTCATCAAACCCCCAATTTGTGGATCTGAATTCATAAAAACGTTTATGGGATTACGGGAGCAAATCCACCTCCCCAAACCCACAGATTGTGAATCTCTTTTGGCCATTCACACAACAATAACAAAACCCATTTCCCAGCTTGGAGGAAAAGAGGAAGCGACAGAAGAACGTGAGGGAAGCTCCCAACTTGCTCACAGGGGCAAAAACGACCTCTTCCAAACCCCAAAGTTGTGGTCCCCTTCTTCCCATTCGCCCAACAACAGAAAAAACGAATTCTGGGCATGGAGAAGTGAAGAAAACGACAGGAAATCGTGAAGGGAAAGAGCTTAGCCACCTTCCATTGCGTGAGAGAGCCCAAACGTGAAGGAGAATGAGTGAGGAATGAAAGACATGGGTGAATAATGGCTTGGGCATGCATTTCCAAGCATTTACTTGCCCAAGAAGTCAAAAACACGCTTTCCAAAAATGGGTGGCTTCCTAAATTCGAATTTGACTCCCATACTCTTCCCATCCCCATGCATTAACTTCCCCAACCAATTTCTAAACGACTGGGCACAAAAGACAAAATGGGTAGTTGACAGTTTTATGGGTTTTCCCTTTGACATTTGGCTTTTCCCCCATTGGCTCAAGGGTTTGAATATTTCCCCCTCCCTATTCCTTGTGAAATCATGCCCCCATCTCTTTAACGTTGCCGCGCATAACTAGTTGTGGTATTTTTATTAATTTGCATTTTTACATGATGTCTCCAAATATATATTGTGCCTGGCTAACACATAAACCATCGGCATCCATTTTAATCGCCAATACATAAAACCCTAAATCGATGGTGGGGCCTTTGCCTTGAGCTCCACACCATGATCACATAAAAATATTTACATCATATGCAATTCAATACCATGGGGTCGAAACCGGGGCACACATTCCCCTCCCCCTTGGGGTCAAAACCGGGGTGTTACATTCCCCTCCCCCTTCAACAACACTGTCCTCAGTGCTTTACAAAAATTTAACAAAATGCTACACTGGCACCGCCCTCAGTGCTTTGCAAAATTGAACAAAAATGGATGTGCCAATCGCATGGCATCCTTCAGCTCCCACGTAGCCTCTTCAGGACTGTAGTGCTTTTTCTACACCTTTACCTGTCCAATGGCACGATCTGGAACTCTCCTTTGGTTCCACTACGTGGTTGTCTTGCATACGAACTCCTCCAAGTCCTTGATTGCATGCATTAGTACACACCACATGATCTTTTTCTGGGTCTTGGAGAATCCTTCTCCTCAGCTTGGAACATTTCTAATGTCTTCGGCAACCAGCAATACCTATGCTCAAGCCCCAAGCAATGAGTCAGTTCCCATGTTAGTATTCACAAGATTTTCCAAAATCATAGATGAATCACATGCCCATGTATATTGACATAAAATCAACAAGAAGTTGGCAAGTGAACCAAATACTTATCTGCATAAGTATCTTCTTTTGGTTCCACAGGTGTTCAACTGGGCTTTATACAACCATGGCACTCACAACCTTGTCCCACCCCACACTTGGGTGTGCATTAAAGGGTAGCCAAATTTCTGCAAGCCTCGGATCACCTGAAAATACCTCTCAACTGAGGTCTGACAGCTTCGTTCATGAGCTCAACACCTCTAGGTGCTCACCAAGCTTAGCTGCTTCCTTTTCGAACACCACAATGAATTTGATTCATAGGTCAAATTCATTCCTAGAGGATGCAATCTATAACAAGATATTCAAAACCATGGCGATATCATATGCTCATGTATACTTACAAAAAATCAACAACAACAAAAGTTTGATAAGTAAACCAAGTACTTATCTGTATAGCATCTCTCAACCGAGATCTGGTCAGCCCTGCTTCAGAGCCTAACACCTCCTTAGGTGCTTAATGGCAGCTCTAGCTTACGGGCCTAGCAGCTCTTCCAGTTCTCACCAATGCTCAAGCGCTTCCTTTCCAGGCACCATAACAAATTAAGTCACAAGTCAGATTCATTTTTGTAGGATTCATTTCTTAACAAGATTTTCAAAATCTTAACTGAATCATTATGCACATGTGTAATTACAGAAAATCAATCAGGATTTGCCAAGTAATCCAATACTTATCTGTATAGCATCTCTCAACTGAGATTTGGTCAGCCTTGCTTCAGAGCCTAACACCTCCTTGGGTGTTTAATGACAGCTTTGGCTTAAGGGCCTCGCACCTCCTTCAAGTGCTTACCAATGCTCTGGCGCTTCCTTTCCAGACACCATAATACCTTGTGGTTATTCTCTTCACAGAGCCCCCACTCTCGTGACAGTCCCCTTACGACGTGAATGGGTGTGGAAAGAAGTCTAATCGGATGTCTTACACCCTGGGCGTCCCCAATGATGCATATCGGTGCCTAGCTGGCAGGGGGGAGAAGCTTTGTACCCAAGCACATCCTTCCAGAGGAGCCATGTACCCTAAGCACATATTTTCATCGTCTCACCTACGTTACATATAGGCATGCAGTTCACATCAGATGTCATCATAAAATTTCAATCATAGGTTTTTCAAACCTATTCCAAACACATCTTTCTAAGAAGCTATGTACACCCAGTACATCCTTTCGAGGAGCCATGTACACCCAGTACATATTTTCATCATCTCACCTGCGTTACATACAAGCATGCAGTTCATATGAGATGTCATCATAAAAAATTTCAATCATAGGTTTCCAAACCTATTCCAAACACATCCCTCCGAGAATCTATGTACACCCAGTACATCTTTTCGAGGAGCCATGTACACCCAGTACATATTTTCATCATCTCACCTGTGTTACATACAAGCATGCAGTTCATATGAGATGTCATCATAAAAAATTTCAATCATAGGTTTTCCAAACCTATTCCAAATACATCCCTCCGAGAAGCTATGTATCCAAGTACATCCTTTCGAGGAGCCATGTACACATAGTACTCCTTCCGAGGAGTTATGTATCCCAAACACATCCTTCCGAGAAGCTATGTACTCCAAGGGCGTACTTTAATCATCTCACCTGCGTTACATATAAGTACGAAGTTCACATGAGATGTCATCATAAAATTTTAATCATAGATTTTCAAATCTATTTCATGCATACATGATTTTCCAAATATCAAATGATCAATAACATTGATTGTCAAATAAAAATATGAGTTCACAATTCTGCCTCCTGCAGAAAATCAGATTTTTGCAACCATGAGGCCATCCTCATATTGTTTGGCTTTTGCAAGTGGGAGCACTTATCCCCTACTTACGCATGCTGCCCCAACTTGGACATCCACATACAACATGTCATCTTGACACCATTTTAAATCAGCCAAACAGTCATAGTTAGCAATAGGAAACTTCAGACACCAAGTAATGCAAGACAAGCATATCCATTGTTAGCATGATTCAAAACCATCACAGGAGATCACGGTCTCACATAATCAACAGAAAAACTTGCAGTTTGAAGTTTCAAAATCTGTCCTCAGTCATGAGATCCTTCTCATGGCACATGGCAGCTTCTTGCCCTGGGTTTCATTGGGCACAACCATACTGCTCTGCTCAGGTCATTCTACCTGCAGTCTTCAGGAAGTCCTCATATGTATGCCCATACACACAAGGGCCATTTGCTCATGAAACTACAAGTTCACATGCAGGCTTCCTCAGCCTATACATAGACTCAACTTTACTTGCAGAATATCCTTTAGTGAACCTCTTGTAATATCCTGCAAGTCCCACAAAAGATCTTACATCTGTTAACTTTCTTGGAGAAGGCCAACTCATTATTGCCTCAATCTTTTCAGGGTCTACAGATATTCCTTTATCTAAGATAATGTGACCCAAATAATGAATTCTATCTTCATAGAAGTCATAGTTGCTCAACCTTGCATGCAACTTATGCTTCTTGTCCAAAACTTGCTGAAAACATTATTCATGAGGCACATGAATGTAGCTGGTGCATTTGTGAAACCAAATGGTACCACCACAAACTCATAAGATCCATACCTTGTTCTGAAGGTTGAGTTATGAACATCTTCATCCTTGATGCTTACCTGCTGGTAACCAGACCTTAACTCAATCTTGGAAAACACCTTTGCTCTTCTCATTTGATCAAAGAGGTCATCAATCCTAGGCAAAGGATGCTTGTTCTTCATAGTGACTTTGTTCAACTGTCTGTAATCAATACATAACTTGTGTGTACCATCTTTCTCTTTCTTAAACCAAACTGGTGCTGCCCCCCCACGAGGACACACTTGGCTTGACATACTTCTTTTCCCACAACTCTTGTAGCTGCATCTTCAGCTCTAGCATTTCTGGTGTACTCACCCTGTAGGGTGTCTTGGACATTGGTGTTGCTCCCGACACAAGTTCAACTGTGAGATCAACGTCTCTCTTTGGAGGAAGCCCTGGAACTTCATCAGGAAAAACATCCCTGAATTCCTGCAACACATGACAGCCCTCCAACCTAGGAGTACCATTATAGGAATTCCAACAACTATATTATTTTCTGGCATTTTGTTGAGGGTGAATCCACCCACTGTTACAAGTTTGGAAATGAAGAGAAGAAAAAAGTTAATCAATATTTAGAAGTATGCACATGACTTACATAAATAAGAGTAGGGAAAAATAATCATGGCATTCACAAGAGCATAGGACTTGCCATGAAGCTCTTATTCAACTCATAGAATATTTCCTGAGATATGTACATGTGATCAATAGAAATTGAGGTATGATGCACAATATACAATGAGAATGGCCTCACTTGTGATGATCAAGCACAATTTACAATGGTAATGGCTCCACTTGTGATGATAGTGCAAGATGAGGGGCCTCTTTATACCCATAGAGGTCCACATACACAATGGTAGGGTACACAACTGTTTGAGAACTTCCTCATGATATCCTCATAATCACCTTGTGACTTGATCCATGACCAACTTAATAATGTAATAAAGTACTTGCAAGGACGACCGGATTTTTCTCTTCTTTATAGTGCAGAATACTATTAGAACATCAAATTTTCAAGGAATATGCATGAAATTATGCAACTCCGACTCTAAATATTCTGAATGAAAAAGTACCTGCCAATAGACTAGTGAGTGCTGATTCGTCCCAGGAAGCCAGAAACTACAATCCACAATCAGGTAAGCTTACTGCAAGCTTCAAGCCCCGAATTTAGTTTGCAGCAGCAAGCTACCAGGTTCAAGATTTCTCCAGAGTCCAGACCCTCCTCAGTTGGGGTATTCCCACCTTGATAACAATAAAATCATTTCATGACTACTGAAGTGGGCGCTTAACAGCCTCTGACTAACTGAAAGTGTCTCAAGGATACTGTTCCCATTCTTAAGGGGGACTAAATTAGACTGATCACTAGTGATCCATAAATCATGGTCCATGTCTCAAGGCTTTCCCATGCAAAGGGGGGATTGGATTAGACTAATCACGAATGACCCATAAGTTGTGGTCCTTAGTTCATTCCAACTGATTAATCATTGTCTGAACTAAATTTCACTCACAGTAACTACAACAACTGTTCGTAATTTCCAGTAACTATTTTGAATTTCAGCAAAGTTAACTGAACTAAATGCTTCTGCCAGTAATTGTCCTAAAATTTAGCAAATTGGTCTGTTACAATATCACCCTTTTCTGACCTACTTGCCCTCAAGCAAAGAGAAAGCCTGGTGTGAGAGAATGGCTGCACCTTAGGATGATGCATCCTCTTTAGGTAAACCCATCTACTTAATAAGGTACGCATCCAACACCTTGTTTGTTAACCTATGCTCTCTAATTGCCAAGATATTTCAGCCGCCAGGTTCTGGCACAAGCTTTCCTTCCTTGTCCAATGGTGGTAGTTCATCAAAGACCACTATATTCTGCTCCACAACTATCTTTGAGCATGAAACATGGAAAACATTATGAATTCTACTCTCTGGAGGTAGCTCAATAGCATAAACAACCTCTCCAATATGGCTGGTCATTATTTATGGTCCATAAAAATTGGCATAGACCTGTATGCCCCTATTGTCTTCAAAGTTGCTTGCTTTTACAACTGTAATCTAAGGAAAACCAAACCATCCACCAAATATTTTTGCTATACACAGTGCTTGTCTGCTTGCAGCTTCTGTCAATCCTGTGCCACCTTGAAGTTATCCTTTTATCTGTTTATGATTATTTTCTTTTCAGCAATGAAATTCCTTGCTGCAGGTACTTTAGTATCCTACAATCCCCATTGAATTTGCTCAGGTTTCATTGTAACCATTAGGTGCTCTAAAGTGATATGCAACCATTTAGTTCTCTGTCTATTGATCATCCGTGTAGTACCTTAAATATCCTCCCCACTCTTCATTATCAACTCTGGATTAAAGTTATTAGAACTGGAAAAGCCAAATTAAAATATCTAGAACCAGACCGGAACCAGGAATAAAATCAGGTTGAGGAACTGGTCAGCTAAAAAATACATAACAAATCACTAAAGATATAATGGTTCCTCAAAATAATCAAAGTACTCATCATCATACTCTGCCTTGACTCGTATTCTCTGGCCTTGGTCCTCCAAGGACATCACTAGTGCTTGGAACTTCTGGGATGCACGTAGTTCCTCGTCCATCCACCCCCCGGTTGTCATCTGTGAACATTTCCAGCTCACTCTCCATGATTCTTTCTGAGGGAGGATTGATATCCTCCAAAACAGTAGGATGCTGGATGTGTATTAGAATTTAGGTGTTCTGTTCAGAAATTAGTTGTGCTCTAGTTGAAGGTTGTACAGCACAGACAAGAGTATTCAATTAGAATTTAGGTGTTCTGTGCAGCAATTGGTTTTGCCCTAATTGAAGGTTGTACAACACAGAGACAAGATTATTCCACGGTTGTTGTTCCAAATAGAGTGGGGGTATCATTAGATAATTAGATAAGATTGGATAAGGGTTTGGAGGGGGGTCACCTTTTTTTTCTTTTTTCTTTGCACAGACAAGATTATTCAATTAGAATTTAGGTGTTCTGTGCAGCAATTGGTTTTGTCCTAATTGAAGGTTGTACAATACAGAGACAAGATTATTCNGGGGGGGTTTTTTTTTTTTTTTTTTTTTTTTGGTTGATTTTTTTGGGCAGAATACCAAATGTGGGACTGCTTTAGGCAGGGTCTGTTTGGGACAAAACCATCCAAAAATGGTGCTGGTTCTGAATTGTTGTCTTGTGAACTTGTCTGGATTTGCTGATCCTGATAACAACTGTCTAGGAATGGTAACTAGTGCTTGGTGTGAGTAATATCTGGCATCCTGAGCAATTCCTTCCAAAATTTATTCATAAAGGTAGGATCTTGATCACTCATGAGTCGTGATAAATTTTGGAATACCACGCAATAAAAAAACTTCTTTCATTGATAGTTCAACAACATTATAAACTTTAAATTTAAAATAATTGCAAGTAAATGGGCATACTTTGTCAAATAGTTGACCATCATGTAAATGCTACCCTAACCAGCGAATTTAGGCAATCTGATGATGAAATCCATGCTAAAGGATTCCCATGTTGCAGTTGGACAAGACTAGGAAGGGTTGCAATAGGCCAGGCGCCTTAAATATTCTCACATTTATTATATTGGCATATTTCACAAGACACACATAATCATGCACATCCCCTTTCATCACTTTCCACACAACTCTATCTGGAGTAGTCTGGTAGCTCTTAAACAATCCCTTCTGTCCCAAAGAGGGAACATCATTACTTTCTCACAACACTTTCCTTTTATAGCCGAATTAGGTCATTTTAAAAATTTAAAATCCTCCATTTATAAATCAAGTCATTTTTTAACAACATACTAGCTGTCCTTAAAAGATTCATCGGGTTGCCTATCACATAATGTAAATAATTTATCATCCTTCATGTACTTAGTCTATATTTCCTCCTACCTCATTACGACTGCAGCCATAGGAGCAAATTCTCGCTTCAAGGACAATGTGTTAGTTGCTACGTTATTAGAACATTTTAAGTATTAACATATTCGATGTCAAAATAAAAAAAATGCAGTTTACTCACCTGTTTAGCCTACTGTTCATTGCAGTCTCTTTGGGATAAGAATTAGGAATATTGCAATTTGTTGTAATTTCCTCACCACAAACTTACGACACACCAGATATTGGCTAAATTTTACCAGTGCATGAATCGTGACAGTCATCTCCTTGTCATATATAAGAAATAATCACTCCCTCTTATCAAGCTTTCAATTCCTATAAGCAATAGGGTGCGCTTGTTGA
Source organism: Pseudotsuga menziesii (assembly GCA_001517045.1). Taxonomy (NCBI): domain Eukaryota; kingdom Viridiplantae; phylum Streptophyta; class Pinopsida; order Pinales; family Pinaceae; genus Pseudotsuga; species Pseudotsuga menziesii. The sequence continues at coordinate 177,234 of LPNX010778564.1, read as the reverse complement.
GATAAAACAAGACATATGCCTTTCTGAGATGTGTCACAATCTATAACAAATGGAAGGTTAAATTATGTAATAGTAAGGACGGAGCATAAAGTTATCACATGTTTGAGATTATTGAGAGACATTCTTTATGATCAATGATAGGGCACCCAACAATTGTTGAGATAAAACAACTTTACCTTTCCCAGATGTGTCAGTCTATAACAACTGGAAGGTTAAAGTCCGTAATAGTAACGACTGAGCATAATGTCATTGCATGTTTGAGCTTTTTGAACATTTTTCCAGCTTCCTCTGTCCAAGACTCCAAACAAAATTTTATTTCTGAGTTGATTGAGAAAATCTTGACGAACCAAAGATAGGTGCTATACAACCCGAGGAACCTTCTCAATTGGGTGAACATCTTTGGCTTTGGCCACTCCTGGGTTTCTTAAATGTTAGGGCAGTCCACCGACACCCTTTCTTTACTGACCACATGCCCCCAAAAAAACATTTCTTCCACACTAAATGCACATTTGCTTTTTTTTCATAGCTTAAAATTGATTGCTAACCAATAAATCAAGTACAATGTCTAGATGTTTGGTAGATAAGAGAAGATCATTTTATTAATGTCCAACAATTGACCACAAATAGGTCAATGGGACTACTAAATACATCTATGTCTAGATAAAGTGGGAGCGCACATGCCGCACCTATACAAGCAAGATAAAACAGATCTAATCTACTATACAACATCGAAGACATACAAATTAAAAAGCTAAGGGTAGAGTACAAGGCTGTGGTACAAAAGTAAGAAAGTGCGAGCACTGCTGAGAATCTGAACCCAGGGGAGAATGCCTCTTAAGTAGGAAGTTGGGAGGGAGCCTCAATGACTCCCAAAACTGCCACCGGAGGATGAGGAGGAGGAGGGGTTGCACCTTTCCTCTGAGCCAGAAACCTTAGTAATTGACGCTCTCCTAACATTTGAGGCCATAGGGAAGAAACCACTAATATGTCACTGACCAGAGGCACTGAAAGAGCTAGTCTGTAATGTGTCCCTGTCTAGAAGATGCCACCTGGTGTCTAGATCTGGAGGATGTTGTATGTTTGTTGGTGTTGTGTGAACTATCTCTCTATCTGAGATGAAATTTCCATATGGGGCTTGTTGATTGAGCATGGGAGATTCCCTGAGGTCTCATGGATCTCATGGTACTAGCGACATAAATGGTGTTGTTTCTCTTTGTCTGTTGGTGCCCTTGTTTTCTGGAAGCACCAGAAAGAAACAAATAATCGTCTTGGAAGTGTTTGGTCTTGGGGGAGGTAGCTGGAGTGAGTGAGAGAAGTCTGAGGGCCTCCTTCACAAATGATGGCAGGCATTGCTGGTTTGGGTATCTGAAGGAAATGGAGAGGGACTTCTGGGACTCCTTGAAAAGGCAGTAAAACTACCCTCTGATCTTGTAATAGATGGGGCACTGAAAGATGAAATGATCCTCCGGAAGATGGCATAGCTGGTAATTCCTGTTCGCTTGTTAGATATGATGCTTGGCGTCGATCCTATGCTGGCAGGAACCAACTCCATGAGGCCATCAATGAGGCCATCCCTCAAGTCCATGAAGTGCTATGTGTACAGTGCCACCTTAGGGGTCAAACTATCTAGAGGGGCATCCCAGGTAACTTGATTATATTGCCTATAGATGTCCTCTCTAGTATTCCTATTCAACCCTTGCTTAGTCAGTAGGAGGTGTCCAGGAGCATATAGACAGTATCTAAGTGGGGGAAGGCTGTCCATAGATATGTCTACTGACTGTAGCAAACATGCGGCTTCTGCAAATCAACAATGGCTTCTGAGAGACCATGCCTAGACGATCACTGCTAGACGATCACTGGCTGTCCTGAGAGGACTGGTTGAGGCAATGACCTCCAAGGAGTAGTAGGCAAGATAAGGGTAATGATCCTTGCTAGTGGCCGAGTCTTGTTACAAAAGTGTAACCAATCTAAAGATGGTTCAACCTGGAAGGGTTGAGCCTTGAACTCTAATTGAAAGATGGGTTGGGGAATTTCCCTCTTGCACCTGAACTTTCTCTATTGCGGCCCAATCCGTCTCCAAGAGACTAGGTCCCCAAACCTTTGAGCTGTAGAGAACCATGGGCCTGATGATATTGTCCATGAGCTCCATCTTGGATGATATATCCTGGAAGTGGTTTTGGAAACAATGCAGCTTAAGGAGAGCGAGGGAACCATAGCCCTTGTTGATCCTAGGATAGAGATGAAGATCTTTCCTTAAATTAAATCTATGTCAGTATGTCCTGGATGTGCTCTTGAAATTTTTTACTATACATCTATATATCATCAAAGAACACTAAGACAAACTTTTATAAGTAGGGTTGAAAGTTTGAAACACTATATTCTTTTTTTATTGGAATGTTTTTGGAGTGTCCACATTGCATCACTAAGAACTCATAGTGCCTCTTCTGTGCAGTGAAGGCTGTGAAGATTGTTTGTGCACATCTTTCTCTCTAATCCAAATCTGGTAATACTTAGAACACATATCTATCTTTGAAAACCTACTGCACCTTATAACTCCTCCACAGGAAAACAGGATAGTCAGTTTTGTTTTTTGTTTGTTGGGGGCATGGAATTCAATACACAGAGATTCCCATATCTCTTATTGACCCAAACCATTGGGACAACAAATAGACTTGAAGTGGGCCTAATGTGTCCCATATTATGTTTTTGTACCATATTTGATTTTGGCAATCTCAACCTAGTGGCATGAGGATGGCAGCAAGAAGTAGTCTTAATGATTTTTATGTCCCCTGGGCCCCAACATTTTGATTATATGCTCACATTCTCTAGTTGGTGGTAACCCATGGGATAAGTCTTAAAAAAACCTTTTCTATTATTGTTGAGAAATACTTCATATATTTAGAAGGAAATATTTACAACCATGCCCACTTGAGGGATTTGAACTCAGGTCTCCACTTTAATACCAGCCCGATCACCTTGCTACTTGTTTTAGACCACACTCCCATGGGCGAAACCTTTGAATACTTATCCATTACATGCCAAATTTTCGCACTCTTGGCTGGTCCTTTTATCCCTTTTACACATGTTGATTTATGCAAGACATCATATATGCCAAAAAACAAGAAAATAGACAAGATTTATTTATATATTATTCCATACTTCAAAAGTTTCGTTTAAATATATGACAGATGAGATGGAGAGGTTACATAACTTTCTTGTATTTCTTGAATTAAAACTAACGTACTTATTAATAACCTCACCATCATTAAGTGAACATGACCTAAATAAATAAAGCACTAAATGACCTTTAATTAAGTACACTAACAAGAAAATGAAAAGGAATAAACTTAGAACACTGAAACATTTGGATACCGATAGATCTCTTATAAAGGGAATAGAACTCTTATTTATTAAATTATTTCTTATTTCTCTCTGCTTTTAGAATAGTAACGCTTTATTGACTTTGTTTGCCACATTATAGAAGTTATGTTTTGTGAAATTGTTGTGTTTTTCTTCTTTCACCATGGTTTCTACTTAAGACCCTGGTTTGTCATTTGGTGTGGACTAAGGTTAAGGTATTGGTAGGCTAAGTTTTTTTGTTATTTTCATTTGCCAGGGTTGTGCTTGCTCCTCAAGTTCAAGTTATAAATGGTCAGATTGTTATCAATGAAGAGAGCCTCGTAGTTTCCCATCGTGAGTTGAATGTGGATGATACTCAAACGTATCGCAGAGTGGAAGAAACTAGTTCTAAGCTGAACTATCATACCTATATGAATCGGGCACCTGTCGAAAGATGGTCTAAGTCAGAAACAGAACGTTTTTATAAGGTAGAAGATAAATGACCAGATCCAGGCATGTTGAATTTTTCATTATTCACCAAGTATTTATTACTTTGTTTCATTATCTGTTTATATGGGAGCTGAACACAAAGAGAATTTAAGAGGCACCACTTGTGATTATTTCTTCTTGTTAGTTTTAATATTCTTTACGGAGGAGATATATGAGACTTTTGAAGGGAGTTTGATTACTAAAAAAAGTTATTCCCTGAAACCTATTTAAATGGGTGCTTTTTTTGTTTGTTCAGGCGATGCAACAGTTTGGAACTGACTTTGGAATGATTCAGCACCTTTTTCCTGGAAGAACACGCCGTCAAGTGAAAGCAAAATTCAAAATGGAAGAAAGAAAACATCCTTTGCAACTTGCTGATGCATTAATTCATAGACCACAAGGTGGGCATTTATTGTCATTGACAAGTGATTGTGTATATGATTGGTATAATGTTTTTTGCTGATCTTTTTTTTCTTTTGTAAATAATTATTAAAACTGAGACTTCAGATATTCAAATGAAAGAGTGATATTGAATTCATACAGATCTTTTTGATTGTTACTTTCACATTTATGCTTTTGCTGTGCAATTGTATTGTATCTACCATCATCTAGTAAAAGGGGATATATAGCCTTATAACTTGGCTGTCTATCCAGTCGATTGTTTCACTGAAACCAAGTTATAAGAAAACTGAGTATGTTTTCTGCAACACTGGGTTGAAATAACAGCAGTGATAGAAAGTTTATTTCAAGCTTGTCACATGCTACAGAATTGCAAGATGAAATGGTTGCATATAAACTGCGGTTTTAAAAGCTGATGACAACTATTCGTTAATGTTTGTGGTATAGGTTACAAAACTAAAAATGGCAAGCTTAAATGCTTGCTATTTTGAGCTGTGGTACAGAAAAATGGTGAAAAATAATACCGACACATTTACCTTGTATCTATATTCATAACTGATCTTTTAAATTTTGAATCTCCCTGCTAGGACTCCACAAAAGAAGCAACGATTTAACCATAGGATGCAGCATAGGCAGGCATTAAAGACATTCTTGAAAATACAAGTGGCATGGAAGATTAATAATAGAATTTTCAACTGAAACAAATAAGAAACATAATTAAAATATTTAAATCACCTGATTAAGAAGAGCAAAGCATAGTTACATAGTTACATAAAATTGTACTTTGGTTGAAGATCTATGCATACATGTGCATTAATAGTTACATGCAAGGACACGCAAGTAATGAAATTGAATTTTCTTTGTATTTGGATGGTTAGAAAAAACTTAGAGAAAAGTAGTTGTGCCTTATCACAAATTTGGGCAATGGAGTCACTAACGGACAACCTTGAGGGCGTTGCTTTCTTGAAAAGATGACTGAGAGGAAGAGGTTGCATGGGCTAACCTCAGGTGACTTAGTAGATGGGACAACTTGAACAAGTCAGTTCTAAGGCATACAAGGAGAGAGAGACCGTCCTTGGCTTCTTCTTCTATGGGTGCGACCTACAGGAAAAGAGTTAACACCATCCAGACAAAGAAAAAGATGCTAAAAATAACTTCCTTCACTATAATAGAACAGTAGATCTATGCTAGAAAAACTATGAAGCAAGATATACTCAATGGTGTAGTGATACCCTTCCAATGACAACAATAGAATTAGAAATACATGCATTAAATAACAAGATACATATTACCTCCCTAAAAGCACGAAAATCAAGCTATGCCACACAACAATGAGCCACACCACAACTAACCTCCAAAGTGTAAATTTTCCTTAGTGTAAATTCAGACTAAGGCTAAACAATATATTTAATTTGTTACTGAAAACCACACATGAATTTCTTTTACTAGTAGTGCAGCAGAATATAAATACTAAGAAACATCCACAACATCACATAAAATATAGACCCAGTATTTTGGGTATGGAAACTCTTCGATAAAACCCAAGATGGGAAAACTGGTGCAACAATCAGATATAAAATTTATATTAAGAAGATATGGAACAATTACAACCAACAAATATATTCACCCAACCTGGCGAAATAGAACCTTTGCAAAATCAATGGACAAACTCAACAACCCAGCACGACCTGTGCGCAGCTGTACGACCCCTGCGTCAATAGTACGACCCTCTTGCGTCAGCTGTATGAATCCGTATGGTGCCGACGACAGATTGTATGGAATCCATACGGTTGTACGGCTGCCCTTGCCGAATAGTACAGCCTCCTCTGCGTGATCCTGTATAGCCTCTAGCTCAGCCTGGAAACTCGGAATTTGTCGGGTGAGTGCTTCTCCGTCTTCTCAACAAATTTCTCTATCTGACTCTCTCTTGTCTATGTGTGTCTTTTGTTTGTGTGTGTGTGTCCTCTCCACCAAATCTTCTTTTAACTCAATGGCTAACCGAAAACCTTAACCCTCACTATGGATCAATGGATGTGATCCTTCGGTGAGATCAATGGCCAAGATTAGATTAGCCATGGATCAATGGATGTGATCCACTTTATAAAGGTGATTCCATTAAGTCAAAATCAAATGAGAATAGTTAATGTATTTTCCTAAGTCCAAACTTAGGAAAATCACATTAATTCATTAGGCTTCCTGTTTAATGTCTTTCTAGCATGCAAGGGCACATGCAATGCTAGAAGACCTTCCTTGTTGCCTCTTAAGGGATTCGGTAGCAATCCAAACTTGTCTCTGAACTTCACAAAATTGTGTTTGCAAAGTGCCTTGGTGAAAATGTCTGCCACTTGCTCATTTGTTTGTATGTACTCCAACCGAATGGTTCCTCTCCGTACACAATCTCTCAAGAAGTTGTACCAAATGTCTATGTGTTTGCTTTGGTCATGGACCATTGGATTTTCAGATAGCCTGATGCCACTTTGATTGTCACAGTAAATCACAGTAGCCTCTAGCTCACACTTGAACAACCCTGAAAGCAACTTCCTCAGCCACATACCCTCACAAGCAGCCATGCTGGCTGCCATGTACTCGGCCTCTGCCGAGCTCAATGCAATTGACTTCTGCTTCCTGTTGAGCCAAGAGACAACCCCTGACCCAATGCTGAAGCAACAACTTGAAGTGCTCTTCCGATCCTCTACACATCCTGCCCAGTCAGCATCTGTGAAGCCTGCTAACTGTACACTCCCCCTGCGCTGATAAACAGACCCGTACTCCATTGTACCTTTGATGTAGCGAAGTATGTGCTTTGCAGCGGTCCAATGTACTCTTCGAGGGTCCACCATGAACTGGATCAAAGAGTTGACTGCAAAGCTAATGCCTGGCTGTGTGTTGACCAGATACATGAGCGATCAGATAAGCTAGTGATATAATGTAGGATCAATTCCGTTTGACCTTGATGCATCAATCTTCTTCCAGTTGGAAGCTAGAGGTATGGGCATAGGCTTGTAATCCACCATCTTGAATCTCTTTTCCCTTGTCTAATGAAGAAGCACCCGTCTCTCTGCCAAACCCCCAAGCCTAGGAAGTAATGCGTCAACCCAAGGTCATTCATCTCAAACTCAACTGCGAGGTTGGACTTGCAGTCGCCAATTGACCTCTCATCTCCTGTAAGAAAGAGATCATCTACATATAAGACTAGTATGAGAGGCACCTCACCTGTCAAGAAGTACAAGTTGTGGTCGGCTTGACTTCGCTGGAATCCCATCTCCCATAGATAGCTGTCAATCCTCGAGTACCATGCTCGAGTTGCCTACTTGAGCCCATAAAGAGCTCTCCACAACTTGCATACATGCGTCTCCCTGTTCTCCACATCAAACCCCTCTGGCTGCTCAATGAATACCTTCTCCTTTATGACTTTGTTGAGGAAGGCAGTTTTGACGTCCATCTGATGGACACGCCAACCCATCTCTGCTGCTAATGAGATAATGGTCCAAATTGAAGAATACCTGGCAACAAGGGCGAAGGTCTCCTCATAGTCTATACCCTCCTGTGAAAACCCCTTTGCCATGAAGCGCGCCTTGTACTTCTCCACGCTTTCGTCTGCTGCATGCTTCACCTTGTAGATCCATATGGATCCCACCACCTTTTTACCTTCAAGCCTTGACACAACCTCCCATACCTAATTCTTCATTATTGCGTCATACTCCTCAACCATGGCCTCTTGCCACACTGTTGTGCATCCTCCTCGAAACTGGAAGGTTTAGAGTTAATCAACTTCGTCATCAGTGCCATATAGCTAAGTCTCTCTATTGGTTTGCTCCGCCTCATGGAGCTTTGTGGAGGATACACTTGCCTGGACTCCTGAACTGTGGACCTAAACCACTTAGGCCTTGGCCTAGTGTCTACCTGTTGCGGCTGTTGGATACTTGTCTCTCTATACACTTGACTTCATTTGACTACCAGAACTTGTGCCTTGTGTATGTACCAGTACTTGTACCTGTGGCTTCTCCAACTTGACCCTCGAGTCCTGTGTTGGTAAGTCCATAGATCTACACAAGGCCCTGTCCTCATCAAACTGGACATCCCTGCTCACAATGATCCTCTTGCGAGCAGGAATATAAACTCTGTATGCCTTTGAAGTCTCGCTATAACCAACAAGTAATCTCTTCTCCCCAGAAGGGTCCAGCTTCTTCCTAGTGTCAGCATGAATGTGACGATATCAGACACTCTCAAACATGCGAATATGGTTCACATTTGGTCTAGTGCTTGTGAAGACCTCCTTGGGTGTCTTCCTCCCCAAAGCTGTGTGGGGAAACCTGTTCTGAATGTATACTGCAGTCTTGTATGCCTCGGACCAAAGCAATAGTGGTAATCCCTGATCAAATAACATGGCCTTGGATGCTCCTACCATGGTCTCGTTCTTTCTCTCCGCCACTCCATTCTGCTGTAGGGTATGAGGCATGGTGTGCTCCTTCTTGATCCCCTTTGCTGAACAATACTCCAAGAACTCATTGGAGGTATACTCACCCCCGTTATCTGCTCTCAGTACACAGATCTTCCTTCCTGTCTGGTTCTCTATGAGAGTATTGAACTCCCGAAACCTCTCAAAGACCTCTGATTTGGCCTTCAGGAAATAGATCCAGGTCTTCCTAGAATAGTCGTCAATGAAGGTGACGTAGTAACTGTAACCATTGAAAGAATGGACACTCATAGGTCCGCAAACATCCGAATGCACTAAGTCCAAGGGCTCCTTAGACTTGCGCTCACTCCGTGGGAAAGACACCCGATGTTCTTCCCCAACGCACAACCCTTGCAGTGGTTATGCTTCTCCTCTTGTACCTGAGGAACTCCAATGGCTACCTGTCTCAAATGCCTCAGTGCTCCATGGTGTAAGTGTGACATCCTCCTATGCCACAACTCACCCTGACTACTGCCGTTGTTGACTAGAGTCTTTGCAGGCTCAAAGTGTAGTCTATACACTTTCTCGCTCTTGATCCCAATCACCTGATCTAAACTCCTATCTGACCCCTTGGGCCTGATATAAACTCTATGGTCTCGAAACTTCACCCAAAATCCCTTGTCCTCTCGAGTGGAAACGAATATGAGGTTCTTGGTCAACCCGAAACTTACAACACATGAGCAATGCTGAGGGGTTTTCCAAACTCCCTCTAAAATGAAAGAGTGCCAACTCCCTGCACTTGATACCGTGCATCATCACCCAACTCAACATGGATACCTGTTCCACCCTCCTACAAGTCCTTGAAGAATCTTCTCTGTCCAGTCATATGACTAAATGCTCCACTGTCGACGCACCAAATACTGCTGCTTGTGGTGCTTGCCATGCAAGCTATCAAGCAAAACTCCTATCGAAGTTTCTGTTGAACTCCTCCACCTCTGTAGAACTTGCCATTTGAGTGTTGTTCTTCTTCTTCCTGTCTGGGCATTGGGAGGCAAAGCGTCCTTGCTTTTGGCAGATGAAACACTTGACTTTGGACATGTCAAGGTTCTTCTTACTACCCTTCTTCTTTGCCTTACCCTTACTCTTCCCTGTTAGGGCTAGAGCCTTTTCATCCACAATCTGCGGGGCACTGCTGGATGAAGCTGATCCTTGACCCATGCGGGTCTCCTCCTGAACAAAGTCATCTCACAACCTCTGCCAATCAGGGAGCTTCTCCCTAGCCACAACACCTTTGACAAAAGGTGTCCCATGGCTTATAAAAGCCATTGAAGGCTATCCGAACTAGCTCCTCATCCTCAATCTTAGAGCTAACAACTCCAAGCTCGTCTCTGATCTGTGTGAGCCTTGTGAGATAAGGCACCACCCCTTCACCCTTGGCCATCCTGGTACTACGCATCCTCTCTTGCAACACGATCTTCTGGTTTTCGTTCTTGCTCTGGTCGAGTCCTTCCAAAGCCTTCCACATATCCAATGCGGTCTTCTTCCCGGAAAGGTGACAGACTATGTGGTCCTTCACCCCATCCAAGATAATCAACATGGCTTTGCAATCTACCTTCTTCTAAGGTACCAACTTTGCCGGATCAGTGGGCACAACCTTCGTGGAGTCAATGTGCTCCTCCGCATCATTGACATTCAGGATCCTTGTGATCCTTTCTTTCCAAGTAGAAAAGTTTTGAGCCCCTCGGAGTCTATCCTCAACTCTCAGCTGCACGGCCATAGTGAAGTGTACCTGTCAAACCTTAGATCTGAACTCTAGGTTTGTGTCTTCAATAGATCTGCCCCCGATCTATCAATACTGCTGCTAGTCTCTCAGATTTAGCTCAACTGAGCTCTAATGCCATGTAAATTTTCCTATGTTGCACAAGTTTCCGGAACGTGGGTACCAGTATCAGATACTTCTAGAAGTTTCTCCCAAATTTGCAGGAAACGACAGGTTGGGAACGCCAATAATATATATTAAAAAATATAAAAAATTTAAAAATAAAATAATTAAAAAAACATGAGAAGAGAATAAACATAGAGAATAAAATAAACATTAACACAAACCAGATGACTTAACTTATCCCTTGTATTGTGGTTGTAGCTAGAACCTCTTAACAGATGGAAATGATAATAAAATCAAGACATCGATGTCATTGGTTATATAAGGTAGTCTCTTTATAAAGTGGGCACTTTTAGAAGTTATAGTCCCTATATTTGTGGCTATATATATAGAGCACGTTTTCAGTTTTGTGTCAACTATAATTAAAATGTATTAAAATATTATATGTTTACAAGACATTCTATGCTAGGGTATTTGCGAAGGTGTATAAATATTCAAATTTAAATTATTATAAAATAAAAATCAAGATATTTTTTTATTTAAATGTGATATATGAATTTAGTTTTAAAGTAAGATTTAAAACCATTTCCAATTAGTTAAAAGTTTATTTTTATTCATAAAATAAATAGTAAATAAATAAATAAATAGATTTACATTTATTATTGATTAGGGATAACTGCAATTCATTGTAGTGATGAGTGAATACTCTAGGAAGAGCAAGATCAGTGCACCAACTTGACAAGGTAGCACAAAAAAAGTCCCCAAGTTCTCGATTTTAGAGGGTAAAAGTTCCCAATAAGTTCCCAACAATCTGGAACGGTTTCCGCTAGATTGGGAAAGTTTCCTACAAGTTCCCAAGTTCCCTGGAACGTCGAAACTTCGGGAACGAGTTTCCTAAAATCTGGGAGTGGTTCCCATGCTACATAGAAATTTTCCTATAAAATTCAAACTAGGGCTAAATAGTATATTTAATTTGTTACTGAAAACCACACATGAATTTATTTTACTAGTATTGCAGCGAAATATAAATACTGAGAAACATACACAGCATCACATAAAATATAGACACAATATTTTGGGTATGGAAACCCCCGGATAAAACCCAAGATTGGAAAAAAACCGGTGCAGCAGTCAGATATGAAATCTATATTAAGAAATGGAACAATTACAACCAACATATATATTCACCCAACATAGTGAAATAGAACCTCTGCAAAATCACTGGACAAACTCAACAACCTAGCATGACCCTTGCGCAGCTGTATGACCCCTGCGTCAGCAGTACGACCCTCCTGCATCAGCTGTACGGATCTGTACGACGCTGTCGTCGGCTTGTACAGAATTTGTACGGTTGTACAACTGCCCCTGCCGAATAGTACAACCTTCTCTGCGTGATCTTGTACGACCTCTAGCTCAGCCTGGAAACTCGGTGAACCTGTCGGGTGAGTGCTCCTCCGTCTTCTCAGCAAATTTCTCTATCTGACTCTCTCCTGTTTGTTTGTGTCTCCTGTGTGTGTGTGTGTGTGTGTGACCTCTCCACCAAATCTTCTTTTAACTCAATGGCTAAGCGAAAACCTTAACCCTCACTATGGATCAATGGGTGTGATCCTCCAATGAGATCAATGGCTAAGATTAGATTAGCCATCACTTAAATTATTTCACTTTTCACTTTATAAAAGTGATTTCATTAAGTCAAAATCAAATTAGAATAATTAATGTATTTTCCTAAGTCCAAACTTAGGAAAATCACATTAATTCATTTGGCTTCTTGTTAAATGTCTTTCTAGCATGCAATGCTAGAAGACCTTCCTTGTTGCCACTTTCTAACACAAAGTCTTTCTTTATTACATAAAACTTGGTCTCCAATAGAGACGATACTAACACCATGAGCGAGGAGTCGTCCCTTAGCTAGGAAACCATGACATTGGGATCTTCTCCCCGCATGGAAGGAGAAGGAGCCACCTAAAATGGAGATCCCAAAGTTAACTAATGAGGAGGAACTGCATGTAGAACTAAACCCTAGCTCCATGTATGAGAGGGCGCCACATGCACTTAGACCTTAACTCCATGCATGGGAGAAGCACCACACTTGAGAGAAAGGGGGCTCATGCAGGAGATAATGCGCCACCTCTCATGCAGATTGGAGTTAACTAAAGAGGAGGGGCGCCACCTTTGGGAGAAGATCCCAATGTTGAACAAAGAGCATGCATGCATGAGTGAGGTGAGGGTGCCACATTGCTCCCCTGAGAGGGGAAAGGTGCTAGGAATACTCTCCTTTTAATAATTGACCCTTTGGATCCCTTCTAACATATTTTTTTGTCATTTTTACCTTCCCAAGGGACATAAAATGTCATGCAGATTGGAGGTAACTGAAGAGGAGGGGCGCCACCTTTGGGAGGAGATCCCAATGTTGAACAAAGAGCATGCACGCATAAGTGAGGTGAGGGCACCACATTGCTTCCCTGAGAGGGGAAAGGTGCTAGGAATACTCTCCTTTTAATAATTGACCCTTTGGATCCCTTTTAACATAGTTTTTTGTCATTTTTACCTTCCCAAAGGACATAAAAGGTCATGCATGTTGCTAGGGACATGGTGACTGACTCAGGTTTAGACATTGGACACCAGCCTGATGCACCTGTATTATAATATACTTTGGCTTTGGAGGTGTGAGTGAAAAAACTAGGTTAAACTATGATCACTAGGGTTTGAGTTCATTTAGGTGAAAAAACATTCCAAAGTGGCCATAATACAAATGGCTCACTCGGGCTAGCCCTTTAACACATGTAATGAATGTCAAAATTTTACAATCAATCTCTTTTGAGTCTTGACCATGACAAAGGAAGTGCAAAACACAATTGGGCAGAAGACTGCTTGATCTGGATGAGGAACTGAAAGGTCCTTGGCTGGTGGATGTTTTCTGTCTATTGATCATCCTGTGCAAACCAGGTGGTAACAACTGGCTCCTTCATGGGGACATGTGCTTTTCATCTTTGGAAAGTGGATGAGAACTCCAAAATATCCAACCTACAACCTGCAAAAACATTTCAACTTGACAGGCAAATTTTAGTATCACATGTTCATATAAAATCCATTAAAATAAAATACCAGCTGCATATGTAGGAAATGAAACTATCTAACAAAATGAAATTACAATTTCTAAGTACATAAATGAAATGACTGAAAAGAAAAGCTGAAAGTAAATGCGGTAATTAAAATGCTGAAATGAAACTATTCTATTTTACCTGAATGCCCTTTGGGCATCAGATGTTACCTTTGAGGAATAGGTTAGGTAATTGACCATAGACTGGCAGCTACAATTTCTCACTGTCTAGGTAGCTGAGGTAGCATGGATTTGTCCCAGCCAGGTTAATAATTCTGTAAGGCCCTGTCCACAGACTGTCGACCCGTTTATGTCTTATTGATCTTTTCTTTCTGTGCCATAGAAGCATACGGTCATTTTTATGAACTGACTTTAGACAAAGTACTTTATCCCATATTTTATTGACCTTTGCTTGGTTTCTAAAAGCTTTCCTTCTGACTTTACCCATTTCTAGCATCTGATCAATACTAGTCTGCCTCATGCTCTGATTTGTAGCACAATTTTGTAATAACTGATACATATAGAATTTGAACTCCGTTGGCCATGTTATCTCTCTGCCCCATAATGCTGTATGAGGGGAGCTGACTTAGGATTTGTTTTCCTTAGCTTCCGTCTGAGAAACTTCACATCTTTCCTTAGAGGAATAATATGTTGAATGATATATGCTTCAAGTTCATTAGATGTGAAAGCAGATATACTTTTATACTCTCTTACTGAATTTTCCAAGTCCTTAAATTCTTGTGGAGATTCTTCTTATAAAGGAGCTGTACTGGTTCCTGACTTAGAGTGAGCACCATCGAAATTTATGAGCCACATTTCTTTGTCAATTTGTTCCCTTGATCTTTTTATGCCCAGTAATGGAGGGTTAGATAAAACTGTATATCACCCTAGATCCCCAAATTCATATATTGGTTCATTCATTGGGTCTTGAGGATCTTCGACATGATATCTAATTTCTATCTCATGATGAAGGGTGACAATGGTGTTTCCACCTGTTGGGATAGTAGCATAATATAGGTCCATTTGAAGGCTACCTCCCAAACATGCAACCCACTTTCTGGATAACAACATGCCCCATGCATCTGGGACATCAATGACAAGCACATCTATAGTAAGTGAGATGTCTGGATAAGCTGCCAAATTAACTGATAAATCTTGAATCATATCACAAACCTTTACTTCTCTTGAGTCCATGACACATATACTTTTGTAAATCCTGGTGGTTTTTAATCCAAGCTGATTCATGACCTTTAAAGTCATGACATTGGACGTGTCTGGATAAGCTGCCAAATTAACTGATAAATCTTGAATCATATCACAAACCTTTACTTCTTTTGAGTCCATGACACATATACTTTTGTAAATCCTGGTGGTTTTTAATCCAAGCTGATTCATGACCTTTAAAGTCATGACATTGGACGAGGCTTCTGAATCTATCATTCATTTATGAAGCAACAAATCATTTACGACCAAATTGATGAAGGGAGAATGTCTTCCATTTCGTCTATCTATTTTTCTCTAAGGTAACAGCACAGAGTCAGTCTTCCTACTAGAAAGCTAAGTCACCTGGTTCGAATTCATGTTCGAGTTCGATGACATTAAAATTCGGCAAAAAATCGACAATGAAAATTTTGGTGATAAAATTCGGCATTAAATTCGAGAGACTATAAAATTTAAAATATATAATATATATATATATATGAAATTTTTTAGTATTAGTATTTAGTATTTTCTAGTAGTCTTGGTATTAACATTAGTTCTAGTTATGCTAATATTAATAGAAGCTCTAATAATACTAATGTTAATATTATGATTAATTCTAATAATTCTAGTGTTAATATTAGTTTGATTTGAGTATAATGTTAATATTAATAATAATATAATATTGGTAATAAAATTAACATAAATGATAATATAATTAAGTTTTTTTTATATTTTAATATTTGCTTTTATAATAAGATTATTAATATTAATACAACTAACCTCACAACAAATAGATAAATAATAATAAACATTAAAGTATAGCAACGAAGAAATAATAATAAAATTTAACCTAACAATAATAAAATAATCGAATCTAAAGGAAACCAAAGTCGGCCCACAAAAACAACGGAGACAAAAGAAAATAAAATTTATAATCGCAATCATTTAAATAAACGATCTGCAAAGGGCCGACGGGCCTACGAATCAGTTTGCCCACTAACCAGTTACAGTCAATGTCAAAATGGTTTGCGACGGGCCAACAAAACGTATTGCCCACGGAAACAGTTTGCCCATGAACCAGTTCCGGTCTAGGGCGTCGGGCGATGCATAGACTCGATCAATTTTTAATTTCTCACAACAATTTAGTGACTGCAGGTGCGGTTGCAAGACGGCTATGAAGTTTCGCCCAGGCTGTCAGTCTAGTGGTAAACGTAAAGGATGAAATTTGGCGAATAAAACCATAAAATTCGCTTTCCCTTAAAATTCGGCGAATTTCGATTTTCAAGTTGGAAAATCGGCGAACGTGGTGACTTAGCTAGAAAGTGCCCGTCATTCTCAACATCCAATTAAAAAGCAATCAATCTTAGAGGGAGGATATCCTCAGAGCTATCCCAAGAAGATGCTATTGAAACGGTACCTGGGAGTCTGTAATATGCTTGCTTGGAGAATCTGTTGGCTTACTAGTTGTGTTCCCTATATATAAGGTGAAGCGGATAGACTGGACGCTGGATATAAGGTTTGCTGCCTGCTGAAGACTTCTGTGAAGCCCTATGCTTCTTTGATCTCTTACCTGACATTCATTTGACTACCAGTTTGGAATCACCTTAAATGTTTGTCTCTAATCCCCTCTTCTAAAGCAATAATCATTAAAATCCATGTGGCTTTAATTTTCATAGCATTTTTTGTACATGGGCCCAACTCATGTTTAAATGCATTTTTAAAATTTAAGGATTTCTGTTATATGTAAGTTGTTTTGTTGGTGTTATCCACTAAGTTGCACTTAGTTGGATTTCTAGTGAGCTGTCGAAGTTGTGAACAAGTCACTTGTTCATTATCAGTGCTCAAAAATTCAGAAGTCTTTTCAGGGCCAATTTTGGCTCCTTTTTAAATTTTTGCATGTTCATACCCTACAGGGAAATTGTAATAAGTTGGCGTAGCATAATGACTATCTGTAAAATACTTGGCCAACTTAGAGTTAGGTATCAATGTGATACTCTAGAGTGTTTTTTTCTTGTTAATTATATGTTGCTTGTCAACGACATATAATTTCCGAGTTTTTCACTCAAACCTCCAAAGCTGGAGTATTCATCTTGGTTGTTAGGCCTTATGATGTTATTATAGTCTATGTGTCTATGTATATTACCATGCACTTAAGTGAATTAGTTTGTCTTTTAAAAGAATAGATAAAGGGCTGATTTGTTCAAGCATGTATCTAGATTTAGAAGCATAAAGTACTATTTTTAAAATAGATCTAGTTGTTGCTAAGTACTTGTGCATATTTCCAGTCTTTTGGTACTTAACTTTTATGCCTTCAACGCTTTATTGGGCACATTTGGTGCATAATAGGTGGCTGGTTTTACACTTTTCTCGCAAGGACAAGGGGAAGTGCTGCGGGAAAATCAAAGATCCAAGCTATTCAAAGACCTCTTGGAGCACCATACTTTGATCTCATTTCATCCATAAAACCTTGTAAGCCTTTGGATCCAAATTTATAAGGACCAAAGGCATCCACCTCGAAATATTGTAAAAATAAATAACAAAAGCAAGCGGGCTACTTAGCGCTCACTCCCATCCCCATTGGGGGAATTCGTGTCGCCTTTTTCATGGTTTGTTTTTATGTTCTGTAGCATTATTTTTGCTGCTAACCTTAGATTAGTTTCATTTTTGCTTTTAATTAAGTTTTCTTTTAGTTTTTTTTTTGTAATTTGCAAAGTAATGAACCCGACCTTGCTTTCCGGGAGTACCGTAAGGGAAAAGAGATTCTTGGCCTTTAGTATTAGCAGAACATTTGTTTATCTTTGCAATTTGCTTTTCTTTTAACTGGAACAAACATTTCACACAAATCTCCGCGTAGGCTCTATCAATCGCAGGCTTGCTTGAGCTTTGAAATATCTAGAAACAGGGTTTGTTGCATTCGATAAGTTTTCACATGTAATTAAACAAATCACATTTTATTAAAAGCTAATCTCCCTTAAGGATGAAAATCCGACGTCTTTCATTTTGCCCTTTGTGGGCAAATTTCATAGAGAAATCAGGAACAACTAGATAGTGACCATGGGGTCTCGTTAGGCTACACCCTTTTTTGGTGTAGTGTTGGACACACCCCTGTGACTCTGATCTAGCCCACATTTTCTTGTGTGGAACCATATTTTTCAATTCTGTACTTTGTTCCTCGTACTTCATGATATATTGGAACCCCTTTTCGTATTCCATTTATCCTTAATAATTAAAATTGACCAAGATACACTTGCACAACATTTCCTTTTACAACATTATTTGACTCCATAGCACTGGTCTACAATCTTTACTTTCTGCTTAAATCAATCTGTGTTGTGAATGCTTTAATTTCATATGCTGTTGAAGTTACTTAATTCCTTGCAAGTCTTGTTTTAGTAATTCACTCTCGAACTCCTAAATAACTTCCCATTAGTAACTAAGAAAATAAAAGGCCTTAGTAACTCTTTTGTAGGGACTACCTCCCTTGGCTTCGATAGGAGTTAGCCTAAACGAAGGAGTTAAGATTAGGTGACAATACTTGAATTGAGACTTGTCCCCAAGGAGGCACCCTGTGGCTTGAAGATTTTTGCCATGTTAACCCCGTGGTGCGTATCCGGTGCCAACAATTGGTCCTTTAAAAACCCATAAGGATGAGTTCTATTTGCCTCAAGGTCCCCCACAATCCTTTGTTTCTTGCTTTCTCATAGCCGTTGTATGCTCCTTTTATCTCATAGAAGGTCATAATGGGAGTTATTGGTGAGATTCATAAATGATGGTGAAAAATCAAATGGAATTAACACAAAACCCAATTATGCAATAAAGAGAAACATAAACCGGCACTAGGGCAATGCAACACAATATAACTAGGCCAAGATGAGCGAATCCCTAGAGACAAAGTGGATCCATGACCAAGTGCACTAGATGAAGAAATGATCGATGCACAAGATAGAGTGCTACACTTGATAGGTGCCCTTAGGAAAAACACTTCATTATGAATAAAAGATAATCACATCATGATCAATTACACATGAGATAGATAAGATAAGATAATTTTATTAGTGTCCAACGAATGACCTCAAAGGTAGGTTGATTTGGATGGTGTGGTACCATGACACCAATACAAAGTGGGAGCGTTAAGGCGACCCCTATAGAAAGAAAGAAGTGTGCTTCTAACCTAAAAACCAAAAAGAGCTAACTCCAGAGATGGATAGCTGATCCAAAAAAAAAGTCTACTAAGAGAATGGATGTAGAGTCTGTGATACAAGGGTGTTGAATCTGTCATGGTGCATTGGAAGCATCTCTTCTAACATATGAGGTCGAATGAAGGAATCTCAAGATAATACTTTATCGTGAAGAAGAATTGGAAGGAGGAGCCATAATGGGTAATTCACCCTCTTTGTCCTGGTTTTCTATAAAAGTAATGCTCGTTCCCCATTGTGGACTAGTAAGAGTTTATTGAGCAGAGGATGGAGAATTGTAATTGTTATACTATCTTTTTGCTATTGAGAATAACAGAGGCTTTGAAGGTCCATGTTGTCTGATGATATCAATTGAGTTGATGTATTATCTCGATTTCATGAGGTAATTTGTATTTAGTCTTTGTGCACTTGCTTTATGAAAATCTAGCCTACTGGTAGGATTGGTATCAATTTTGTAGGAAGGATTACTAAAACTTGTTTGATTTAGTTAATATTTTATTTGCAATAAGTTAGAGATTCAAGATTTGTATGTATCATTTGCTTATGCTCATATTCTCTTGGTTCCTATCTTATTTCATTTCTAGATTTAATGGGCTGTGTGCAAGTATGTTGCTAGTTGCACGTCAACTGATTTGAAGAAGCAAAGAGCTTTCTTGCTCTTGTTTTTCAGATTTCTTTTGGAAGATCAAACCCTCGGTGTCCCACATGTCAAAACCTTCGAAGTTTTTTTTGCTCAAGGATCTATGCTGCTCTTCTCTTTCTTTTCATTCCTCTTTTTCTTTGGTTACCATTTTAACTTGCAAATCGAATTAGATCTATCATTTCAAAGTTAAAATCATAATTAGATATAACTTCTTTTGCAACGTAAATAGATGCTAGTTGTTTTATAAAGAAGTATCATTTGCAAGCTAGATCTAATGTGGAGATTCTTTATTTCTTAGCTGCCTTCTTGTTAAGATCTGAAGGCTAAGATGAAAGTTTCCTCTTTTGGTATTTAAAAGTTAAATTTTGCAAGATAAAAGTGCTTTCTATTGGCTCCCCTAAAACAGAGCCAAGATCCTCGAAGGACTTGTCCTTTTGAGTTATTTTGCCATTTCTTTAAAGTAGTTTAACTTAGAATTTTTTGTTAAACTTTTTTTTGAAGTACTTTCCCAAACACTCTTAAAGTGTTTGGGAGCATTTTTCTAATAAAGACGTTGGCTGTTTTTTGTCTTTTCTCAAACACGTAGAGAGGAATGCTGCTCAAATTTTGAAGTTTTAAGTGAACCAGAGACTCCCTACTTACCCCTTCTTTTCATCCCCCTTCTCTCCATTTAATTTTTTTCGAAGAAAACTTGTAAATACGTTGATCTAGATTATGAAGATCAAGGGTGTCCCAAAACGAGCTATTTTAAGATTGTAACATTTGTAATAAAAGTGATCGAGAGGGTTGTATTAAGCCTTCTCAATCCCCATTCGGGGATTGATGTGGTGTGTTTAGTTAGCTTAGTTTAATTTTCTCTTTGATAGTTTAGTTGCTTTTCATTTCGGAAGAAAAGAAATACTTACCCCACGCTTTCTCGAGTATCCCGCAAGGGGGAAAGAGATTCGTGGTAGATTAATTAAAAAATACTTCATTTACTGTTTTTTACTTTTTTGACAAACTAACCCCTTTGCTTTCCTGAGTAAGGTTTACTCTTGGGGTTTTAATAAACAAGAAAATTTGTTCAAAATTTCCTAAAAATTTACAAGGCTCTTATCCTCGTTTGCTCTACTTCCACTGTAGCTTCGTCTGATCAATTGGTTGTATCAAAAAAGGATCTGAGGGACTAGTAATTAATCTCATCTTTTAATTGATGTCCAAACGAAAATCCAACGTTTTGTCGAATATTCCTAAGTTGTGGGCAAAGTCTTCAAGTGAAGCGGGAACCACTAAGCAGTGACCGCGGGACCTCGTCAGGCTATACCCTCGTTTGGTGTAGTGTTGGACATACCCCTGCAACTCCGGTTTAGCCCACATTTCACTGTGAGAACCACCTCTAAGCAATTCCAGACATATTCCTCGTACCCCTTGGGTATATCTGGAATTCCCTCTCCCTTCTAATAATCTAGATCACTACCATATTAATAAAATCGACCAATAATTTACCCACTCCCTTAATCACTCATTAATAAATCTAAAGCCGACCAACGAGACAACTGCAATACTTACACGACACAACAACACTCCATTTTTACAAGCACTCAATATTCATCGACACTGGTCTATGCATTTTTTCATGCTTAAATCAATTTTGCAAAATGTTGTGAATGATGTTTACATTATCATATGCTATTGATGTGATCTCTGTCTTGCAATAGTTTGTTGTGATATTTTATCCATTTCATATTAACTCCTAGAATTAGTCTTTTTCTTTCATAGATTAAAAACCATAGATTTTTTTTAATTAGGGACCACCCCCCTTGGCTTCGCTAGGAGTTAGCCTAGATGGAGGAGCCGAGTATTGGGTGACAGCACTTGAATCGAGCTTGCTGCCAAGGTCACACCCAGTGGCTTGAAGATTTATGCCACGTGACCCGAGGTGTGAGTAGGCGGCAACATGCGACATTAAGATAATAATATAATTTTATTAATGCCCAACTAGTGACCACAAAGTTGGTCAATTGGGACTCAAAAGTACAGCCAAAGTACATTGGAACTGATAGGATTCTAACTGTAGTGATCGTTAAATATATACTTCAGCCTTAGCTCAATAGAAGTGATAATCGGTCATTTTACTGTTAAAAAATGGGCAAAATATTTTTGATTAAAGCAGGCTGCTTGAATGATTTATCTTGTCATACCAGCATTAACTTTACTTGTAAATTAAGTCAATGAATTTTTAATCAGGAATGTTAAAAGTAGGTTTTGGGGGTCATCCTGATTTTTGTGGGCTGTTTTCATATTTCACTTATCAATTAATAAAAGCCTCTGCTCTTTACAGGACTGGATAAGGTTTCTGACTTTCTTGTTTTTTCTTTCCTTGGAATCTCTAAGCTCGTATAATAAAGAAGTATGAAATAGCAAGTTTGATACATACTTATATATTTGGATTATGATGCATGTGTTTAAATTCTTTGGCAGATCACTCTCAATTTGAGATGCTTATTGATCGATTGAAGATTTCATCTGCACCTGTGGAGCATGATAATCTCCATCAGAAGAATTCTGCATCCATCAGCTTGGACAACGTGCCAATAGAGGTAACATGAATTTGACATGTAATGCATCCGGCATCTAATTTTACTTGCATTAGGTGTAAATGCCTGAAACCACTGTCTCGATGGATACAGATTATAAATCATAATATATGCATCATTGGCTGTGATCCTTTTCTTTGTCTGACATGCTTGAGGTTATACTGTCATGTGAAGTTTTTCCTGTTGGCTGTTCTGTTCCACTAGTTAGCTTACAGTAATGTGCTGCTGATGAGTGATAATTATCACAACTTTCTAGGGCAGGATATTAAATGCACTGAGATTGTTGCGTAAAAATGATTGTTTAAATTATCATATTACTAAACCAGCATATATTCCTTATTTCGATTGTTTAAATAATCATATTATTAAATCAGCATATATTCAATTTTGCAGTCCCTGTTGCATGCCTTAACAAATTTCTCTGTCTTTATGAAAAGGGAAATGTGAAACTCCTCTCCAGGTTGTGCAACTTTAAATGACAACTTTTTATCTGAAGTACTTCTTTCAGTAAATAGTTTCCAAATATTGCAAAACTTAATAATTAAAGATTATTTGTGATATTCTTGAACTTGTTGCATCTGTAACTTATTTGAATACCCTAATATTAGTTATGTTCATGCAACTCAGGGTTTGGTTGTCATTGTTATTCTCTCACTTTAAGATATTCTGTGATAACACTAACTTCTGAGGAGTTAATGGGGGCATCAAATACAGCTGTTAAAAATTGTATCCTTGTATTCTCCACTTATTTTCCAGTCCCAGATTGAGTAGTTTCCAAATATTGCAGAATTTAAGATAATCAAACATTATTTGTCATCTTTTTGAACCTAGTCTTGTTGTACCTTTACTTTATCTGGATATGCTAATATTAGTTATGCTCATGCAACTCAGGATTTGGTTGTATATGTCTCGCTCTAAGATATTCTAGGATCACCCTTACTAACTCCTTGGGAGGTAATGGAAGCATCAAATACAGCTTTAGAAATTGTATCCTATATTCTCCACTTATTCTCCAGTTCCAGTCACTCCAGATACTTTATTACTGTCTTATCATTGCTGAGATCAGAGAGAATTTTTTTTAAAGGAAAAATTCTTATATTATATTGGTCTTGATAAGATTACATTCAGCCAAAATATTCTCATATATAGAGTCTGTTAGAGAGCTGTCACTGCATTCAGTGTGAATATTCAGCATTTATGCATCTAAACATCAGTACTGTATGTATAAAGGAACTGTCCAAAAACATTCTTAAACTAAACTGCAGAGCATCAAACATTTTGCATCTGTGGCTGATCTTCAAAAAAGTCTGTCTTTTATTGTCTTGTATTTATTTGGACTGCCATACTTCCTCTACTAGTCAAATATTGTGATATTTCTCATTTGATTTTATCCTCATATCCAGTTTCTACAAGTTAGAATTGTGAACTCAAGAGTATGGATCCCATCAGGTGGAATTTGTTTGAAGACTGCAATAGGTTTTCCTATTTAACAAGTAATTTGTTTAATTAACAATTGAGCTGTGGTAGGGCAAGTGTGACGGTGCGGTGCAAATAGGAAGAGCCAGAAAAAAACAGTACAGCAAATAGTGGGGAATATAATAGAGAAATGGGTACATACAGGGAAAGCAATGGTTTTCCCAATGATGTGAAACGAAAAGATCTGTTTCTTACGGGAAGACCCAGTGTAAATAATATAAATATTCGATGAATGAAATAAATGTAAAATGATAAAATATATAAGATGTGTTGTTTTACAATTACATTGGTAGGGCTTTTTTTTTTCTAATTAATTAAGTAATCATTTCTATTTATTAGTTATTAATTATTAATATTAATATATATTAATATTAATAATTATTATTGATACTTAATGTTTATATATAGTTATGTCTTATTATGTTATATATTTTTTATATAACATTGCCTTACCCTTAAGAGAAGCTTTGTCCTCAAAGCTTAGAGAAGATAAGGCTTCGTTTGATGTCTTGTTTGTAATGACATCTTCTCGATATTTGTGTTAGTAACTACGACATTCGATGAAACGAAACGATATGAGTTATAGATTCCCAAGAAAAATTGTCGCATTGTTTGTGAAATCGTCCATCCAAGATCTATCTTTATTGGAGTTGTTTGTTGGCCGCTTTGTTGGATGGAATTTCTCGATTTCTGCTTAGCTTGTTCATTTTGTGTTCTTTTTCTTTTGATCACCTATCATAGCCTCAAGCAAGGTTACTTGGGAGCGGGAGCGGGAGTGAAAAGAAAATTTTTCAGAAGCTTCCGGTTTGGGGGCATTTCGGGAACGTTTTTTTAGATAATATATATTTTTAATATATTTTGATGCATATATGCCAAAAAATGCTTGTAGGATGTTGAATTAGTTATGGAAAGCATAAAAACATGAAATAAACCATAACATGATAAATCATAATACCATATAAGTTTATAACATCATTCATCAACCATCAATGATTCAATCAATTATCATATACTAGTGAATTTGTCAAGCATAGGTCCATTATCCATAACATCAAGTTATCAATCTTATAGCTTCAGAGTTCAACTTCAAACTTCAAACTTGAATTGCCATGTAATGTTCAAAAAATATATACCATAATAAATATAAAAGAGTCAATGAGTCAAGTTCTCGAATCTCAACAGTGCAGAAACTTGAAAGTACTATAAATAAGAAAAGACAAGAAAAGTATATTTTATGGATGTTTCCTCTTGCCACGAGAAATTTCTAATTTCTTTTCTCGTGGTCTATGAACAAAGGGAGCGGGATTTTCATCCCCAGAAGCCACCGATGTTGAGTGGCTTGAGCCACGTCCAAGACTTGGTCCTGCATGACCCCCCCCTCGTTGATGCAGGTGGGGGTTGTGAAGTTGAACCTCTAGGCAAAGATGGTGCATCTGGAAACAAGGTAGCAGATGGTGGTGGTGTTGCCGCCTAATTCACACTTTAAGACGCAGGAAAGTCACAACCTGCTATGTGTGTCCTTGGGGGCAAGCGAGAGCTGGGGACCACTGTCACCACAGTCTACAGCTCCTCCGTTTAGGCAAGATCCCAACAGAGCCAAGGGGGGTAGTCCCTACGGAAAGACTATGTTCCAGGTTTATTAATTAATTGAAGATTAATTAAAGGGATCTTTTATTATGAATTAAGGCTAGGACTTTAGAATATCTAAGGAATGACAAGCAGCATGCAAGTGCACAGAATTCCTTTGATGACAAGCAGACCTTGAGATAAATAAAGACCAGTGCCTATTACAAATGGAGTCTAAAGGTGGATTACAACTTTACAAACTTATAAATGAATCTGAGATCTAAGTTTAAATTAAATTACAGCTTAAGTGTTGTACAACAAAATGATTGAGCAGATAAATAATGAATCAAGATATTAAACAATGTACAAACTATTTATCAATCTAAACAAATGAATAAGATTTACAAGATAGCAGCAAAGTACTTTAAGTGAAGATTATCAAACCAACAGTATATTACAAAGGAAAGACTTTAAGTTAAATTACTTGAAGCAGTTTAATGAAGGTTAAGCATTCACCATATGAACAATTTGCAAAGCTGAAAGTAAATGAAACTTAAAGTAAAGTGTTGGAGTGCTTGCAGTAAAATAAACGTGAAAGTGCTTGTAGTATTGTGTTGTAGTAAAACCTTGAACAGCAAGGCAAAAATAAACAGTATTGATCTGTGTTTGTAGGACGTTTTGCAATGCTTCTTGGTAAATTTTAATGAGTTTTATTAGAGTTGTTCTTCTTGGATTATGTTTTAGATCCGGTGGTGTGTCTACCCCGATCTAGTTCTTCTCAAACCGAAGATGGAATGCTGTTGCGCTCAACAGGTGGGAGTAAGCCCACCCCTAGCTCACAGGTCAAACCCCAATGGCTCGGTGCTCACAAGGAGGACGTCAAAGCGCCTAGAGACTGTCCCCAGCCTGCTACCCCTTGCAGCTTCCGAGTCACCGTTTTTAATCAGCTTAAAAATCTCTAGATGGATGCCTATTAACTAGGACTTCCTCTTCCCTGGTCGTATCTCGGAGTACCCCGGAGGGTGATAACCGAGTAGAGGAGCAGGATGTTGGAAGCTTTGTTGGTTAATTTTATGGGTTGATTTTAAATCTTGGGTGATTAAGATGCAAATGTAAATTTTAAGGTATCAACAAGATCACCAAGCGATGTCCCTTATGGGAGGTGCTGGTATTCGATCTTGGACAGAAAATAAAATGTGTTGAAGATTGTAGATTGTAGTACAAGAAAAGGAGAATTAGTCTAATTACCTAAGCCCCCACTTCCCCTGCTTTTCATATTCAGCTTGAATTCCCTAAAGGGAGATGACAAGTGGATAGAGGATACACAGGATGGGTGAGTTGTATGATTACTTCCCTTTTTAAACAGTAAATGAAAGAACTGAACTTGAAAGACTGTAACTTAACAATGCTTAACCTCACAGCAATCTCTGTGACAGAGATGGTGGTCTGTCACAGAGATAGGTAGGTGGAAAGGAAACTAATTAAACGAACCTCACAACAATCTCTGTTACAGAGATGATGGTCTGTAACAGAGATAGGTGGGTGAACAAATAAACAGTAAACAGAAATAAATAGTACACTAACCTCACTTCAATCTTTGTGACAGAGATGGTGGTCTGTCACAAAGATAGGTGGGTAAAAGAAATAGAACTATTACAGAATACAAATGCTTTACAAAGCTTCAGAAAACACCCCAAGAGACTCTCTTTGGGGGGTTTACAATAACAGAAAAGTTGAGAGTTTGGACCCCCTTTGAACCGGTTGAGGGTTGAGATATTTCTGTGCTCTTTTGGACAGCAAATCTCCTTTAAACCTGCACTACCTGTCAAAAACCAGCGAACTGTTTTCGCTGCAAATCACATGAAATAAATAAAAATCTACTGTTACAATGTTAGTACAAGATTTACAATTTTTACATAAAAAACTGAGCGAAAGTATGACAGAAATATGAATAATATTTGTCAAAGAGGTATGCAATAAGTTAATCCCAAAGGAACTTGCGTTCGGCTCGAGCGATTGGGTAAACCAATTCAGACCGACTTCATTCACCGCAGATGCGGATCAATTGATACCACAAGTATTTGAGACAGAGCTATTTTTGCATAGAGCTCACAGACTGACTGGAAACTGAGTTTCCAGCCACCTAAATAATACTAAAACAGTAAATTTAAAGCCTTTAACTAATATATAACATATGGGGGCCCTAAAACAAGGGTTATATTCACCATACAGTGAATAAAACCCAGTTTCAGAATACAAAAACAGATATGGCCGAATTGAAATTCTGAAAAAACAGAGATGTTTAGAGGGCTGAAAACTGAGTTTTCAGCCACCTAAACAATGTTAGAACAGCAGAAAAATAAGTCTATACTAATATATATAAGATGGGGGCTCTAAAACAAGTTTTATGTCCACTAAACAGTGAAATAAACCCTGTTAAAAACAGCCTGAAAATGGATGGCCGAATTGAAAATTTGCAGAAATGAGGCCTTGGAGAGATGCCCTTGCTCGGAAAACCTGCAACAAATCTAACTCTGCAAAAATTTGTAAGCCTAGAGGAGAATGCTCAACGATCCCTGCAAAATACTTTGGAGAAAACGTCAAACAGTTCACAAAAGAAAGCAGAAATACTTCTACTCTCTAATCTCTCCACAAAATACTTTGTGGAGAGCTAACTAGACAAATACAAGAAATGCAAAGCTAAATAAATACACAAGTTACCTCCCAAAACTTGATCATGAAAATAGAGAAGTGAAGCACAATGTCCCTCCAAAGCTTTGCTTGTATTATGTGGCCCAACTAGGGCAAGAAAATTACAACAAGAAGAGAGCTTGAGAAAAGAATGGGTAGACAATCCGGCAGCATAACAATAGCATGAGAGAGCATGAGAAATGAGGGAGTGAGGCCCTCATTTTATAGTTGAGGGAGACCCCCAACCCCTTGAAGATCAATGGCTGAGATTAGATCTAGATCTAGGTTAAATCTCCACCACTAGATCTAGGTTTTTGGAT
>LPNX010778564.1:0-148187 GCA_001517045.1 Pseudotsuga menziesii | reverse complement strand
AACGCCCGTCACCACTTTGGAGGATTTTGAGTGAAAACCAAATCGATTAAACTCGTTTGTTCAACAAGATCAATTGGAAAGGGAAAAACACTCGATGAGTGGACTTCCCTAACAATCAGTTCCATGGTGTGGCATCCGTATCATATGATCCATACTAGTACATAAAATTACATTAATTTCCCCACGCAGGGGAGCGGACATTCCGTTTTACAAAGGGGCAACTGCCCTGCAGCAGTGAAAAAATCCTCAGATTTTTTCAAGGTATAATCATGTACACTTCATGTACATGGAGTTGCCACCTAGTCGAAATAGGTGGGCAACAGGTGGCATTTTTGTTGCTGTTGCTGCACGGTTATCCTCATCACCCAAAAGCTCATCCTCCAAGCGCTCTAAAGTTAAGGCTCCATCCTCCAAGTTATGCTCCTCCAAATTGTTGTCCCAAGTGACATATGATCTATCGGTTTTGGTCCGCTCACAGTAATGAGTCAACAACCTCAAGTTGTAGTCTACATAAACCAAGCTTTCTGCCCAATTTTCATTTAATCAGTTTCTTTTCATCGAGTGGATGAAGCTGTAGGTGCTCCAACACCTTTTTGCAGAGGAACTGTTTACCACCTGTGAAAGCAGTTTGGTTGCCAATTTATGCAAGTGTGGGCATGATGAGCCATACATGTTCCACCATTCAATAGGAGGCGCCCTATCTTGATCTTTTCTAGCATGCAAAGTACCAAACAGACCAATATCAATGAGGTATTTGCTTAATTCACTACGCAATACGACACATTCCTCTTCGTCAGGGACCAACTTGTCTATAGCAGCCATGTACGCAACCTGCACCTCTGGATATGTGTGGGGCTTTCTCCTAACCCCACCCCCAGGTGCTGGTTTGGCCAACCAAGATTGAGAATAATATTTTGGTGTTAATACATATGCTAAGGCATGCGGTGGAACGTTGAGATGTTCCCACATTTTGACCACATGTGTGTGAATATGGTCATATAGGATGGGATCCTTCGATTCAACAATATCTTTAATCTGGCCCAACATGCTATCCATCTGCTCATACACCTCCCCAATTACCGGCTTATCTGTATTTGCAAACTGAATCATGTGATTAATGGGCTTTGTAAACTGCAAAACAAACTTGACACTTGCCCAAAATTGACCATAAAAAACTGTGTTCCACATCTTGAAAATCAAGCCTGTCAGATGTGGATGTAGCCCTATCTTTCAAGACTTGCCATGATTCAATTGATACCATGCTAGCCAATGCCTCTCTTACCTTCAAAAGGCGCTTGTAGGTGAGGTAATAGCTAGCAAATCTAGTCTTTTCTATCTTTAATAGCTCTAACTCTGAGTGAGTGCGGAAAATGCCATGGGCATTGCTATGGTTGGTAATAAATCTTATCACGTGGTTGCCCTTTTTGTATAGTTCACCAATCCATTTGTATTCATTTTCCTTCAACTTAATAATGTCATGCATCAAATGGTTCAATGTGTGAACCAAACACCCAGACCAAAATATGTTGGGGTATTTATCTTCAGTGATTGCTCCTGCTGCCTTACAATTAGCAGCATTATTTGTTATGACTTGGATGACATTGTATGGACCTATAGCTTCAATGTTTTTGAGTAGGAGTTCTGCAATGTTAATGTCAGTCTTGAATTTATCTGAGTAGTCATGTGCAGAAAGGAAGACTGCACTAGTAGCAGAGACACCAAGAACATTTATCAATGGCTTACCTTTCACATTGGCCCAACCATCTGATACAATTATTACCCCATACTCATTCCAAGCATTTGTGAATTGCCCCAAAGCATTTTGGATCTTGGCGTTTTCCTTGTCAAGCCCCACAGTTCTAGCTTTGTCATACCCGGGGCTCTTGTATCCTGCTGGGGCAGTGCAGATGGCCTCTACCATTTCATGCCAATAGGGTGAGAGAAGAACATTGAATGATATGCCACATGCATACAGAAACCGATACACTTTTAAATCCACGTCATCCCTACCACCTTGATCAAGGAAAATGATATTGTCTTGCCACGTGATTGCATGGGAGAGAATCCACTGCCTTGGGTGGATGGGCCTCCAGTTCATGGTGAGCATGAAAAGGCATGGTCATCCAATGATTGTTTTGTTATGTTTTGTGCGTCAAATTCTTCCTTCTTATAGATGGTTCTTTGTGTTGATACCACATTTGGGAAAACACAAACTCCTACAGTTTTTCTTTCATCACATGGCATGTGCCCACATAGATGTCTTCTCACACGGGTGTATGAACCTGTGTATGTCTTTTTACAATGGGGGCAAACAAATTTGGTGGTTCCACCCCCTCTAATTCCTGCATGTGTTGTGACATATTTCCACAAGGGTGTGGGGTCCTCTTTGGTTTTCTTTCGGTTTTCCTCCTCCTCTTCCTCCTCCTCTCCATGGTATGTGCCACTTCCCACTTCTTCATCCTCATTCCATCCTCATTCCTCCTTCGGTTTCCAACCACCACCATCAAAATAACAAATGGAACCAACAAAATAAACCATAAACCCATCATTATGGTTGATGCTAGATGGAACTAGAGATTTAACCTGTTGCCTGCAATAGAATGAGGGAGGAACTAGAGATTTAATAATGTACGTTACTACATTCTAGTCACTAGACTCTAGAGTCTAGAATTTATATTCCAAGGCCAACCATTCATAGAAATCAAAGGTAAAAAAATTTCAAAATTCTAACACAGCAAATGACAAATGAACAAAGAAGGTTGTAGACCCTATCTCTTCGGCTCCCGCTCTCCAATGGTGACAACCTTCTCCTCTCCTCTCCTTTCCTCTCCTCTTCTCTTCTCTTCTCTTCTCTTCTGTCTTCTCTTCTCTTCTTTTCTCTTCTCTTGCAAAGTGATAATGAGGTTGGAGAAGAGGGCTTTATCCCCCAAAGCCCTCCTCCTTCCCTCCAAAAACCAACTCTCGTTCCTTTCCTCTCTTCCGCAGGTGTCGTTTAATGGGGGATGCATCGACAGGAGTGATGAGAAGCGCATGAGGGAGCGAATTCGGAAGGGGTGTGAGCGAAGTCGAAAGCGCAGGAGGGAGTGACGACGAAGCGCTATGGAAGCGTGCGCTTCTGGACAAAGCAGGGAGCGAAAAAAATAAGGGGGAATCACACTTCGGAAAACGCTTCGGATTGAGAGTGATCTAGGAAGCGTGCTTCCGGTTAGCTCTCGTAGCGCTTCCTTGCGGAGCGAGCTTTTGGAGCGGGGGCGAGGGGGGGGAGGTGGGCGCTTTCCCGCAACCTTGGCGTCAAGTAACAAGGGTTTAGATGGTGGCTCCAACATAAAACATATCAGCTCATGATTTAGGGCTTGATGCCTTCATTCGGGAGGCTGAAAAGTGCTGCAATACACCAAAGATTGCGCATGCTGCTGCCCCAAACATATTGCAGCATTAAAAATACATCCCCCTGCTGATTTTTCATACATTTAAATTGTATGAGCTGAAGATATCAATGGCTAGACTTTTTTTGCATATGTAATGTGATTATAATGTTCCTTATGTTGCAAGACATCTTCCCCATTGATGAGAACACATGGATGTTGATCAACATTAAAATATGCATCAAATACCTCTACATCTTTTGTCTGTCCAAGACCCAAGGGAATAGGATCTTCATCATCTACTTCATGCACCATGAAATGGCTCCCAATGCTGATTGGAAATGGAAAGTGCCAATTCAGATTTTTCTCCATCAAGCTCTCTCTATCCGTATTATACATGTGATCTCCATGAAAGAACCAGCGATCGACATCTCAACTGTCTCCCAATCATAAAAAGAGTGTCAACATCATCATCCTATTTGCTGCTATGTTGTTTATCACATGAGCTAGCAGATGTTCAAACACGTGTAACGATTATCTAGTGGCCCCAATTTTTGTTGTACAGCCTGCCATTATGATGGTTGTGAGAACATATTTCAGAGGCATTTGAATGTTAGTTTTGTACCTAGGGAAGTGCCTTTGTCACTTAGTGAAGGGAAATAAAGTGAACCTTGCATTAAATGACTTAAGTGAGATTTAATTTTACTTTAGAGCATTAAAGTCAGTTTTTGATAAATTAAGTGGGTGAGTGAAATCAATATTTTTAGAAATAAAATATGAGCAATTAATTTCAACCGTCGATCTAATCAATTCTCAGCGTTTGGATTAGATGCCTCTTCACCTACCTAGGGTTATGGACAAAAAGCAAGGAAAAGGCAATTGCATTCATTCTTGTGAGGAGAAGGAAGAAGACAGAGCTGAAGAAGAGAGAAGTGCATGATTTTCGAGGCAGCCTGCTAGAGAAGATTTTGGTGGGCACGAATATCAAGGAGCATTAAATGCTTGTGCAGATTTCGAGGAGGTACGGCAGCATTTAATATAGTGCACAGATTTCGAGGAGAAAGTACGGCCTGCATTTACTGCTGGCACAGAAATCGAGGAGCAAGGTACGGTTCTGCACAGTACGGATTTGGCACTGATTTTGAGGTAAATGGTGGACATTTCCCGAGGTAGCAACAATTAATTTCTGGCACGGATTTTGAGGTGTACGGCTGCATTTATTACACTGTACAGTACAGATTTTGTTTGGCACGGATTTCGAGGACAGCAGTTTGCGTTCATGCACAGAAATCGAGGGCAGCTGAGCAGTGATTTCCAGGCACGGTTTCAAGACTGAAGGTGCGCGGAAAATGAGACAGCCTTTGCACAGAAATCGAGGCAGCTTGCTGGGTCATCTTTCTGGGTTGAGATAAGTTGGATTTTTGACTGTAAATGAATGTCTGATTTTTATCCTGAAGAAATAATAAACTCTCTCTCTCTCTGACTGGTTTTCCCCTTGTGGGTTTTTCCAGGGCCATTGGCCAAAAATTACTATGTTCTGTGTGTTGAATGGCGTGCTGAATATTTATTTTCTGTCAGTGAAAAAGAGTAGTTACAGCAGTGTTTAAGTCTGAAAATTAATGTTTATTTCCAACATTTTATTTTTCTGAGAATGAAATAAACAGTGACAATTTTACTTATAAACCGGTTGCTGAAAACTAGTGAAAAATCTACATTGAACACCTATGAGGCATCATTATATTTGTGAGATTTTAAATATCTCACATTATCGGCACATTATTCTTCATTAACTCACTAATTCCTAAATCTGAGTTTATCCCACATTCATCGTGGAATTTGTTCTCTTTTCCCTCTAACCTATAAAATATAGGTGTTTTAGGTTCAATAGTGTGCTAAAGAGATTGTATAGATCTTTCCCATATGAACTCCATACTTGAGTGGGCTCATGCTATTGTATCAGGAGATTTGTTGAAGAATAAAAGGCTTAGCTTTCGTGGATGTTTCCCCATCTTGGGGTTTTACCACATAAGTGTTCTTGTTCGCTCTCTTGATTGTTATTCAATTTGCTTATATTATGTTTTTGCATCTTTAATTTCAGCAGAAGCACCTGCAATTTCTTCATCCACCAAGGGTTTATCGATGAGATCTATGCCTTCAAATACTTCAAAAATTTCATGATTTTTTGTACTTTTAAAAGGGATGCTCATCATGACTTACCAAACCCTTGTCCTCCTTGAAAATGATAATGGATGTTGGAATATCCTTAGGCAGGTGTACATAATCTTCACAAGATGCTTCTTTTTGATCAAGATGGAATGTATAGTCTTCAATGAAATCTTCCACATCAATATCTTCTTGAAGTGCTGAAATAGGATCTTCAATATCTACATCTCACTTCTCCTTTGGATTTGAAATTTGATGCACAAGTGGCACATGTGATGAAAGAAAGAGCTGGGCATACATGCAGTCCTCATGAAGCTCATTTCCAAAGTCCTCTTGGTCTGGTCCACCATATTTTTCATTGATATACTTAGCAAGGGCCTTCAGTGCTTCCACCTCCTTTTCCCATTTCAACCAAAAAAGCATTCATGTGGTTACTTTGGTATGCGAGCATTAGATCCTATATCTTCCTTTCTTTGTTATGGTAGGTATTAAATGTAGCATGAACCATGAAAATTTTCAACTGGATCTTCTTCTTCATAACAAGCATCCCAACACTTGTAAATTGTTTCAATTAGACCTACAAATGAAGATATTTGCTTTCTACCAATATTTTCAAACCATATTTTTGTAGAATCTTCCAAGGTAACTGCAAACATTTTCAACCTGGCATCCTCATGGACAATATTGGATTTTGAAGTAAATTCAATAAAAGATGCAACATTTAGTGTAATTGAATCAATTTGTCCATGAAACTTCACAATGTGGTCTTCCCAATTTTATATGGAAATTCATTTGGATATCTAGAGATACTCGACAATTTAATGGTGCAAACCCTTTGGCATCCAATTCTTCTAGGAGTGATGCCATATCTTTTCACTTCAAGTCTTCAACATGAGAAACTGATATGAAATTTGAGAAACACATCATCATGATACTTCATTTCAATATCAACGAAGTCGCCAAGTGAGTCTTCAAATGCCCTTCAATCCACTGGATGTTGTCACCTCTACAAATAGCAAGCCACTTCATAATTTTTTGGAATATGGCTTTGATTCCTTTGTGGAGTCGTCAGATGGAAATATGCCCTCATCAAAATACTGTATCCAATCTACTGAATCTTGGGGACTGGACTTTGTTCCTTGCAACAATGCCAATTTGTTATCTCCCATGCTTGCACTCAATAATTTTCAAGTCCCTGAACAAAGTGCAACTCTTAGAGGCACTTAGGAAGGTTGCCCACTGTCACCACATCAACTCTTCCTCTCACTTTAGGCTGGTTCTTTTCCATCTCAATTGAGGAAGCCCTAGAAAAGATAATTTATGATGTTCTTTAAAAATAAAGGGATGTTGTACAGCCAAGGCCAGTGACTATCAAATTGGGTGTTGGAGTCAGATTCAATAATTAAGAGGGTTCAAACAGTATGGAAGGATGCGTAGTTTGGTTGTTATAAACATGCTCCAATCAACCACATGGATGTACTTCAATATATAGAAAATTAAAGTTAAAGGACAACTACATGTGAAATCATAAATGAAGTAGATGAATTGGGATAACCTTCATATTGAATGAACAACCAACACTAAATCAAGTCTTAAAGTTTGATTTCACCACAAGATCAATATGACCAAAATTTGTCACTCTTAATCTTCATCCCTAGCTAGGGAAGTCCTCAAAATATTGCAAACAACCTTAACCAGAGAATTACAACAGCAAATATCCTTCTATAAGTACAATGACTAAAACAAGACAAAGGGAGGGTTTCAACTTTCACCTCAATCCTAATGTCTTCTTTTTGGAGAAAACTTGCCCTTCTTCAAAGATTACACCAATGTATTTGTACAGGTAATTTCAAGCCATCAAATCAATCCACGAAAAACAAAAGAAAAATAAAGAACATCACATTGAAAAGTCCCTTAACTTAATCTGCCCAAATAAATTTGACTAAGCTAGGAGGGGAACTCCCACACTTCCAACCATGCCTCTAGCAAATCAATCTCTTCTCTATTTATACCTTTCAATCCAAGTAGGGTTTCATCTCTTCAGGGTTTAGAGAGGGGAAAATGATAATTTAATCTCGAAAATTTCAATCTAGGGCACCCCTCCCAAGGCCTTCATCTTAGGCATTTAGGGCCTCTTTAACCCTAGTGCTCCCCTTGAAGGGCTAGAGTGAATATGATGTACCATTTGATCTCCGTTAGAGTGAAATATGTCTCCAAGTGAGCTTCCAGCAAGCCATCAGCTATCTGAGTTTCTCCCGCACCATGTTATTGATTGAATTCCACAGATCTAGCGTGCTCGGTAATAGAGGAAAATACATGAAAATGCGGGTTTACCCCTTGCATTTTTAGAGGGTAACAAGTTCCATTAGATTCTCCTCACTCTTTTGAATCTGAACAAGTTCTCTGTGAGGTGAGGCACAACTAGGGGACCTCGCATGTGGGATCAATGGATGCACAAAAAAATAAAGAGATTAAAAAACCTAAAACTACAACCTTCTGCCCTTTCTTAATAGTTCCCACCAACCCTCCTACCATCTATTAAACCCTAAATCAAATTACATTCTCCATT
The DNA here is from genome assembly GCA_001517045.1 of Pseudotsuga menziesii. Lineage (NCBI taxonomy): Eukaryota > Viridiplantae > Streptophyta > Pinopsida > Pinales > Pinaceae > Pseudotsuga > Pseudotsuga menziesii. The sequence goes on along the minus strand of LPNX010778564.1, from coordinate 140,090 downwards.
TTCTCTTGTTTGTCTATGTTGGGTGTTTGTTTAGAGCTGAAAACTCATAACAGCAGTTGATTTCCAAGTGTATCGTTGTATTTTGTTTTGATTGAGTTTACTATTTTACAGTTTACTTTTGGTTATGACATGAGAAAATATTGATTAGATATTGAAATGTGTAAATGGCCCATGCGAATTGTGATGTTATCATGTTATTGTTTACATGATATTCATTGTTCAATGTTTAGTTTGAAAATTGAAAGTTTAATCATTAGTATATTTTTATATATCTGGGGCAGATCCTGCTATGTTCTAAATCTGTGCTGTATGTTGGCGTACCTTGAATTGTTTTCTTTTCTGTTTTGGGAGGGGGGTGGGTCTCCACATACATTGGGTACACGTCCCTACATACTGGAAACTTGGTGTAACAGAGTTGATTAATGAAGATTGTTTATAACATGACATGATGTTTATGGAGGATGGCCTGCGCAACAAATATGACCTAAGATGACCTCATTGGGAAGCCCTAATTAGTTGAATGAACAGATGTTCCCTGATGGTCATGTAAGTGATCCGAGTATAATGGCCCCCCACATCTTGATTTGAGTTATCATAGATGGTGGAGCCTGGAGGTATTTTAGTTGCTTTTTGTGTACTATGTTAGTCATGTATAGTTTTTTTTATGGAAATAGACTGCAAGTTGGAATATGAGGTGTATGATAATTCCCTAATTATGTTGTGATTGTTTATATCCTTTCCCTAATATCTGTCATTGCAAATATATTGTTTCTTGATTACTTGGTTTCATTGTCATTCCAAAACTGTAGCTTTTGATGGATTGCAGAGTCAACGCTCTTCCACATGATACTTTCCATATTTGGATGTATTGATAGTTTTGCAGGAGACTTTTTAAAGAACATACAGTAGTGTATTTGCAGTCAAAATTGTATTTTCTTATTTCATCTCTGCAGATTTCAAATCCAAGTCAAGCATTCATTCGCCATGTCTTGTAAACTGCTTCAAATGAATGTATTTAATATAAAAACTATGCGAATTTTGGAATTTTGTCAAAATAACTATTTTTGTACTGTTCTTTTGCCTTACAGGATTTGGATGAAGCCCGTGAAGAAAGGGTAACCGTGATTAACCAAATGAACTCTACACTTGATAGTCCTAAAACCCATGAAAGTGAGCAAAATGAAGAGATGAGGGTGCCAGAAAAGGATTCTGTATTATATAATGACATTTATCTAGATCCGTCTAAAAATGATGGAGAAAATCCGAGTTCAACTACCCACAATCACTTAAGTATGGAAGAATCCAATGTGGGCAAAGAAGCTTCTCCAAGTCCAGAAAATGGCAGCGATGAGCCAATTCGAAAACCTGCTAAATCTCTTTTTGCATATCAATCCGCAGCATCAAAACCAGTCAAGTCACTATTCAGTTATCAGCTAACTTAACTTTCAATTATATTTATGTTCTTTTGGTCCCCATTTTTTATTGTAATCTATCAAGAAAAGTCGTATCTGGAACATATCAGAGGGATGTTTTCAAAAGGTTCACTCCATTAATTCTAAGTACAAATCCAAATATAAATTGATTCCATATATTATTTGTAGGTTTGATTTCATTCTTTAGCTCTTTAGCCGATTATTTTCCAGGCCTCTTTGGAAAGGAGCTCGAGTCAAATGTTATGCATAACTTGAAACATAAACAAAGTGGAATTTCTACAAGTTTATCAATAAAAGCCTTCTAATGACCATGCGTATTTATTTTGAAGTCAAGAGCAGTTGCAGGTTATATCACATGCTGGGATGTGAGGCTGTGACGAGGCTTGACAATATTCACTCTAAATAATTGAACTATTTCTGACTTTAATATGGGAGCACTTTTGTGGATTCATGTTTCTTGACATATTTTCCTATTTGGGGTTTGAAAGAGTAATTAGAGAGATTGAAATTCACTAGAAGAATATGAGTGGCATTAACTAGAAGAAGCCTGTTCGGGGTGCAGAACTCTACTGTTCAGGTTAACAGTGACAATGATTTCTTCTGAGAGCTATACTCTTGCAGAGATATAAACTGCAAAAAAATGAATATGTTTGTAGCTGGTGGGAACAGGTTAAAACATAAAATTAAACGTTTACACAAAAGGTGTTGTCATTGTGCGACCCTGAATGTAGCTTGCTGTTTATTTTACAGATCTCTAAGACATTTCTTTGAAGTCGTAGTCATTTGTAACTTGATGTCTGTGTAATGTATACATGGAAAAAGTATGATCATTCATGTATAACTTTGGAAGAAATTTCATTGAGTAAACAAATTTGTGATTGATATATGTCATACATATCAAGAGAGAGATACCGGGAGTAAATATCTGTTTTTGGGTTTTCATTTGATATTGTTTTTATTTTCCAAACAAAAAATTGTTCTCTTTTGTTATCTCAAGAAGAAACAGGGGGAGGTACATTCAGTAAGTCTTTCTAGATATGGAACCCACATGCTGCTGATCAACTAGTCCTGCACTATAACCAAAAAGTTATGAGCCGGTTTTAACAGTCTGGCCATTTACCAGTTCAACTTCAGATTACTATCTCAAGACCCAAGAAAGAAAACTTCCCAAAATAGGACAAGACGAGAACAAAATCAACATTAGTTGAAAATCTTCCTGTGGAGGAGAGAGGAGACCTCATCTCCTTAGAGCTCACTGGTCACCATTGTTCCTAACTGTGACTTAACTGCCCTCTTTGCAATATTATTAGCGTCTCAATTGTTTTCTGTGTAAATATAAGTGAATGGAATTCTTGTGAAGGAACTCTATTCATATATCAACTTTATAGCATCACGAAGAAACAAGTTTTGATTGTTGTAGCCATCTCGAGCCACTCTATGACAAATATTGATTCTTGAATCTCCCAAAAATTGAATTTCCTTTGCCTTTCTTTCTTTTGCAACAGTGAGCAGTATGTACACAACTATGAGCTCTGCCTTGTTTTTGGTACCTTGACTAAGGCCACATGGAATTATATCCGGTGACTTCGAGAAATGGACAGCCACCTGCACCACAGAGCTCCGAGTTCACCTTGGAGGCCCCATCAAAGAAACCCCTAGGTTAAGTAGTGTCCTTTTGGAAATGCTCCCTGCCAATTCCCCTTGTCTATGTTTCTTTTTGGCTGTTTTCTTCACCAGAAGTTGTGAATGTTCAGCAGTGTCCTTATCATCAAACTACTTTTCCAAGGCTTTCTCCAGAGTTTCTTGACCAGGTACCTTTACCTCCTGTAATTGTTTTAACAACATCCCAAATTGCTATGGAGAAGTTAAGAAAATGTGATGTATACTCTCACCATTCTCCCTATACCATAAACACATGCTGGACCATTCTATAACCTTTTTGTAGGTTTTCCCAAGTCAAGATTTTGTTGGCCAAAACAAGCAATGGGAAAACCTTTGCTTTTAGTGGCGCTTTTAGTTTCTAGGTTTTGTCTCATTGTTATTTTATTATCAGATTTATATGAAAAAGATACATGGTACCCTAATCTAGCACTGTAGAACCTTCCAGATGGATTTGGTGGCCACTGTAATGTACCAAACAGGAAGTTTGGCACACTAGGCAGAAGATACAAGAAAAACAAAGAGACAATCTCGAATCCTAGATTAGTAAATGGAACATGTTTCAATTGGATCCGAACCAACACAATGATATGGTCTGCAACGGGCATCTACAGGTCTGGAAAAACTCTGATAAGAGAGGTTTATAGTCCCTACATACTGTGGTGGGCACATTTTTTGGGTACGTCACACTTGAGATGGTCCTAAGACCACATAGTGTCAGTCCCCGAGATTTCTGTGTAAACCCAATGACTCCTGGTGCTTCAGCAGATGTATCTAGACTCTCTTACAATTATACTTGCAGTCGGAGACATTCGGTTCAGAGTTTGGAATGTAATTTTGTGGTTTGGATGGATTTGAGAAAGGTTTGACAATTCAGGACTACACAACTAGTCTAAGTTCAGGACAATTGAAACAACATTAGAGACCAACAAATCTTCAAACATAGACATGGAAGGTGTTCATTATGATCTTAACTAATATCAGGAACTAAAAGAAATAAAATTCGTAGGGCAAAAGATAGTGAATCAAGGCTATACTAAAAAATAGTGAAAATACATCAAAATCTAGAGTAGGTATTGGAAGTTCATATGAAATTCAGACTTTGACATTATAAAAGTTCAGGAATGACATCAGAAGTTCAATATAACAGAGATTAGATAAGATTGAAGCCAAGAGGCCTTTAAGAAGAGCTTCATGCTTGACATCATTCAGTACAAACAACCATCATTGAAAAGAACTGGAAACATCATGAATTCGAATTGTTGGCTTCACAATAGTTTCTCTAACATACGAACCAGACTTGATCAACATCAAAGCCTGCAATTAATGCAATGAGAAAGGCTGGATGCCTTCTCCACAGATCTAATTGAAGAATCAGCTAGCTGATGAAGCAACAAGGGCACATCTCCCAATTGTGACTAGGGGGCACATCTCCCAAGTCGAATTGAAACCTTAGAGCTATCAAATCCAAACATAATTGACCAAAAGATGTGAATGGTGTGCTCTTCCTTGTCTTTATAGACTGATTATCTCTTTGTGCAAGCTACACTGGTCCAATGCACCTTCATGAGCCAAATTAGGAGTTGTTGCTTTGTGAAGCTTTGCTTTGCTTTCTGGATTTTCCTACTTTAACTTGCTTTACTGCTTTTGATATGCCTTATTTGTTCTTCCACAGTTTTTCTGCTTTTCACTGCCTTTTCGCCTTTCTGCCACTTGCCCGCTTTTCCTTGCTTTATCTAATTTCCTGCGTTTCATTGATTTCTAGCTTTGGCTGCTTTCTTCTAACTTCCCTCTTTTGTCAATTTTTCTAATGATCAATATCTTATCCCTTATGCGCTCTAGTCATCAACACTTATCCAAAATTTAATTTATTCATGAAAATAAAATTAACTATAAACCCTCTCAAACATTAGAGTTATTAAATTTCTAGCTAAATAATACCTTGTCCAAAATTAATCCCAACAATTAATGAATTTTTTCCTAAACCCATGGGGACTGGATGGGTTAATAGGATGATCCATATGTCACTAAAATGAGGACATTACAGTCCTCCCCTCCCAAAACTTGCATTTCCTCAAGCAAGGGAAAATATGAATGATGAAACATTTGGACACTTACCCATAAACTTTTACAAGCTGCTGCATACACCATTTGAACTTCATCTCCTTCATAGATGACTCCTTTGGAAATCTTGCATTTGTCATCCTTCACCATCAACTCATGAATGTCCCTACTTTTGAAATAATGCATGGCTAATTGTGTTGCAAGGTTTGGATTGAATTTCAACGAAACATGCAGAATGACCAACCTCATCTTATAATACTTAGGATGGGGATACTCATGCATTGGTAAACTTCCATTCCCATTTTTGCTCTTGAAGTGGTAGAGAGTGTAGAAGATAAATATGGTCCACTTCATATTGTTGGCATGTGCTGCAACCATTTTCATAATTCAATCTTTTATCATTGAGGCATTTCCATAGAACCCTCTCACTCACCCATCTATTAATCTTCAAGCAACCAAGGTGAACATTCTGCAACAAAACCTCTTCCATGCCTTCTTTGGAAGCCTCATCTCCGAGCACAAATGATAGAGCGAAACCAGGTGTGCAAACATTGAACAAGTTCCTATCACTTTCTTCATTCCTTTCAAAACTCTCCCAGAGTCCTCATCACCACATGAAACTTCTTTCCTTGGGAAGCCATATATATTATCTAATGGAGAGATCCTCTACAAGGTGCATCACATCCAATGGCTCTTCTTATCTTGGTCACATCTTTGGAAAAGGGCCAAACCAAGGTAGGCCAAATTCTCTTCGTGTAGGCAGCAACCTTGCCTTACTCAAACATAAGATCAATATATATTATCCTAATCCCACCAACTTCACCTTCAAGCAATTTATCATACAATGACTATTCTACCGAAGTGTACAATACGATTTTCAAATTGAGATAATGCCTCTCCAACATTCTACAATGAGTGATGTTAAAGGAAGCAAATACAAACTCACCAAGCTGCTTGTTGTATGCTCTGCTCATGTAAGATGGTGAAGCCATAGGTGTGCTAGCCAAGCCAATGCTCATGCATGAAAAATCCGTAATGATCAGAATGGCAACAAATGAATGTTTTTGGCAAAACCTTTTCTCCCTAGAGAATATGACGATGATGGCCAAAGTGGAGATCGATTTTGGGAGAAGATTTAACCTTATGCATCTCTTTCCTCTTAAAAGGTGTCTCTGTCCCACAAACTGCTACATAAATCTTCCCGCTGAAATAGTTGAGACCAAAGATTATCACAGGGTCCTAAATGAATCTTAGATTTGAGGAAGTGTCTCATATTCCCTCCTCTACACTACTTGGTATCTCCGTCAAAAGCTTCAGGAAAACTCCCAACCCATAAAAGTAGGAGAATACTGAGTCCATCCACCATATGATTTTCCATGTAGGAAGTCAAACCATTGCTCCTCATGGATGAACTTCTGGAAATGAAGGCTAGCTCGCCTTCCTGTATCCCACTGAATAAGCTGCTTCTCCCAAACTCACATACCATCAGGAACACTCTGTCACTCCATAGAATGCATGGATCCCATGGTTTATGCAACATTCCACTTGACATCTTGGTCATCTGGAACAAGTTGGTGTTCCAGAGGATTCCATGATCCCACAGCCATGTTGGAAGCCCATCACTTTCCATGCTTTTGAAAACTCTTGCCATGCAATTGCACACCCAATACTCATGTGCATGTGTATTGGATGTATCTAATGGCTGCAAAATATATCTTTGTTGTTGTTCACACGATAGGGCAATGCTAGTTATAACAAATTTTCATTGCAGAAGCAAAATGAACATTTATCTTCTAACGTATCCAGCTCAATGGTGCCTCTATCCACCCAATCAATGAGTGAATGAACACCTTTGTTTGTTGATCCATACGGAATGTGATCAACCACCTTATTCAAAGCAAAAGAGTCTTTTCATATAAAAAACTCACAAGGTCTTTCTTTCACGGCATGCATGTCAAACAATTCCTTACAGATGCGAACAAGACTTGTGCAATCCTTTGGCCTCCATTTCGATGATATATTTATCTACCAAATCCATGAATAGATAATCACCTTTGCTTGCTGATTTAAATGGCACGTCCTTAGCTATCTTTCCCATAGCTAAGAACTCTTCAATGTCCTTCTGAAGCAAGACTGGTGTGCTTGTCACACCACATGGTATAATGCTACAACCATCAACATAGAATGTTGGAGCCTCCTGCTCCTCATGTGGCACCAAAAGCAAAAAAATCCCTTCACCCAACCTTCATTTCCATGTGCCATGGCTTCCATAAGTGTGTGGGATGAAATAGAGTGAACCAATATCATCTCCATGTGAGATGCATCCATCAAATTGGTGAATGCATGTCCTCCTCTACTAGTTGGTTTGACAATGGCGTGCTTCTCTGCCTCCTCCTTGAAGGTGTGACTTGCTCCAAATGGAAACTCAAATGCTCGTTCCTCCTCAAACATTAGCAAATCAACATGTACCTCATGTACCACCATCACATGAGGTTCCTCCTTTGATCAATGAATGCAATCAACCATATGAGAACCATTGTCATAATTGTAGGAGGGAGAATCTAATCTTGGAAACTTCTCATGCAGCTACTAAATCTGAATCTTAGATTCTTGAAATGCACTATGAGTATTTTTCAAAGAATCTTGGGTAGTATCCAACTCCAGAGTGAGCTTGCTAATATCCTCTTCATGTCCCAATGAAGCACTATGATACATCTCCACAAGCTCAAGAAGATGATCTCTATCAGAAATCAAATGCAAAAAGTTACCTTTCATGTTGGTCATTTCCTTTCGAATCTTCTCCAAGTTTTCAATAGAAGATGGCTCCTCCATTAATGCATCTCTCCAACAAGAATTTGACACCAATGCAATAGTGTCATGCAAAGTGCTCAAGGCCTCATGGATCTTCCTTTCACTTATTTTCAAAGGCCCTGCAAGAAAGTGCAGCTCTTGAAAGAAACATCCTCTTCTTCCTTCTTTGGATCAACTTTAAGATGAAGCTTAGGTGGTGACTGGGGAATTGATCCTTGTCCTTCTTCCTTTGTTGCAAGATCTTCTTTCTCATGCTCATGGAAAACTTCTCCTGCAGTAGGATGTCCCAAATCGATCTCTATGTCACCAACATAGAGACTTGTGCATCCTTCATTAGATGCTCTACTATCTATGTCTAGAATGTCTAGATCTTCTTCTGCACATCCTTTTCCTTCACTGCCAACATCTTGCAATGACTTCCGTTCCTCTTCATGGATCTTTGCTTCTGCTTCACCACCTATAGGACTAGGTGATTCACAGCTCTCCTCAATGACTGGGGATGGCTGATTTTTTCTTTTCTCTTGCTTCTTCAAGCAATTGGATGTAGCTTCTTCGTCTCCATGGCTGCCACAATTAGGATGATTTCTACCCTCTTCATGCTCCCCCAAAGGCTGTTTTTGATTGCGGATTTACCCTTATCTAGATCACTTACTTCACAAAAATTCCTTGAAACTTTCTGTTTAGACAGACCAAGGAAGCGTCTCTCAAAGTTTTGCATTGCAAGTGGCGTTGATAAGAACTTTGTAAACTGCTGCATACTCCTCTCAAGATTTTGTAGTGACTCATCCAATGGATTAACCTTCTCTTCCTCTTCTTCCCATACATAATCTTCAACAACAACTAGTCTCATTTTGTAAGCTTTTATTCTTTAATTGAGCAATGGATCTTGGTCTTGCTGCTCACAAGCGCAGAGGGCCATGCTCTGATACCACTGCAATGTGCCAAATAGGGAGTTTGGCACACTAGACAGAAGATAGAAGAAAAACAAAGAGACAATCTTGAATCCTAGACTAGTAAACGGAGCATGTTTCAATTGGATCCAAACCAACACAAGGATATGGTATGCAACGTGCATCTATATGTTTGAAAAAATCTGATCAGAGGGGTTTATATTCCATACATTCTGTAGTGGGCACATTCTTTGGGTATGCCACGCTCAGGATGGTCCTAAGACCACGTAGTGTCATTCCCCATGATTTATGTGGAAACCCAACGACTTCTGGTGCTTCACTAGATGCATCTAGACACTATTACAGTTATATCTACAAGCATAGACATTTGATTTAGAGTTTGGAATGTAATTTTGTGGTTTGGATGGATTTGGGAAAGGTTTGACAATTCGTGACTACACAACTAGTCTAAGTTTAGGACAATTCAAACAACATTAGGGACCAACGAATCTTCAAAATCAGACATGGAAGGTATTCATTATGATATTAACTAATATAAGGAACTAAAAGAAAAAAAAATGCGTTTGGAAAAATACAGTCAATCAACACTATACTGAAAATTAGTGAAAATACATCAAAACTTAGAGTAGGCATTGGAAGTTCATATGAAATTCAGACTTTGACATTATAAAAGTTCAGGAATGACATCATAAGTTCAATATAATAGAGATTACATAAGGTATAAGCCAAGAGGCCTTTCAAAAGAGTTTCATTCTTGGAATCATTCAGTACAAACAACCATCATTGAAAAGAAGTGGAAAACATCATGAATTTGAAGCTGGACTCACAATAGTTTCTCTAACGTACGGACCAGACTTGAATCAACATCAAAACCTGCAATTAATACAATGAGAAAGGCTAGATGCCTTCTCCACAAATCTAATTGAAGAAATAACTGAAGAAGCAACAAGAGAACATCTCCCAACTGTGACTAGGGGCACATCTCCCATGTCAAATTGAAAGCTTACAGCTATCAAATCCAAAAAATAATTGACCAAAATATGTGAATGGTGTGCTCTTTCTTGTCTTTATAGACTAATTAACTTTCTTGTGCAAGCTACAGTGGCAATGCGCCTTCATGAGCCAGATTAGTGGTTGTTTCTTTGTGAAGCTTTTCTTTGCATTCGTGCTTTTCCTACTTTAACTTGCTTTACTGCTTTTGACCTGCCTTATTTGCTTTTCCACTGCTTTTATGCTTTTCACTACTTTTCTGCCTTTCTGCCACCAGTTAACTTTTCCTTATCTAGTTTCTTCCTTTTCATTGATTTCTAGCTTTGGCTGCTTTCTTCACTTCCTTCTTTTGTCAAGCTTTCTAATGATCAATATCTTATCCCTTATGTGCCCTCTTGGCCACATAGTTATCAACATTGTCATGTACGCATACCCCGATTATCATGCAAAATTACAAATTTCTTACAGAACCTTTGTCGTTCTTTGAAGCACAGGGCATGGCCGTGAAACACTTCTTAACATTCATGTTTTGATACCACACTGTCATGTCCCCTCCCGTCCACCATTGATTAATTCGACGATCTACGAAGAAAGATCTTAGAGGGGATCGAACGACGGGAGAAAAATCGCGATGGAAAACGACAGTCACAATTTGTTCCGTATCCGGGGACAGATCAATGGCTGAGAATCATCCCGCAAGAATCAATGATGTGGAAAGCTTGAGTTTGCAGAATCGGGAAAATGGAAATTGCGATCCCGCATCCCGCATCCCGCATACGAAAATAGTCCATTGCTGAAAGGAGAGTTGTGGAAGGAAAACTGCGAAGCCGCATTCCGCATACCGCAAGTTGCGGAAGGAAAATTGCGGAGAACAGGATTTACAGAATGTTGTTTTTGCATCCCGCATCCCGCATCCCACAAGTTGTGGAAAGGAAAGCTGCAGAAGGAGATTTCTGCGGAAATTTCACCTGCTAATAGAAGTCTTGGACCGATTTGATCATTCATGCCATCACCAATCTGGCCAATCTAAGCCTCATAACGAAACTTAGAAATGCATTGAAAGTAAACATACACGGCTGCAATTATACAACGAAAGCAATTCATCAATTCAACACATTAAGCATGTTCATCATATTTCATTGAGCAAATACAAATGCAGAGAAATACAAATGAAGAGATTAACATAGACAAGAACACTTATCTTTGAAAGAAGTTTGTTCCGCAACCAGCTATGTCGTTGCAACGTTCCACCCAACCATAGGCCAGTGCGCTCATCAATCTCTCAATAGCACTGCCACCCCCGAGCTATGCATGATTCCCCCAAGGAATAAGGAAACACTAGTAGACTCACACATAGCCAATGATACAACAAGAACTCAGCCAAGCCAACCCAGTTGGGTTTATCAAGCTACACACAACCAAGCTAGCTAACAGTTGGGTTTATGAGACTTCACACAGTCAATCCAACACTTACATAAAGGACCAACCAAGCCAACATATGGGTTTATTAGGTTACACAACCAAGCCATCTCACTACTAGGTTTATCAGGCTACTCAACCAAGCCAGCATTCACAGTTGGGTTTATTAGACTGTCCAGTTAAGGATCACACATGGCCAAATGCATAATAAGACACAACCAAGACAATTACTAGTTGGGTTTATCAGGATGCAAGGAGATGGAAAGGTTGACTGCTAAGCTAGTGAGCTCAACCACAGAGCTATGGACACCTGCACTAGATATAGCCTGGCTTCTAAAACATCTACGCAACTAACACCAGGAAGCATCCTCTTCTCTGCTACATAGTTCCTCGGGCTATGCCTTCCCTTTCCAATGCTATTCAGGGTGTGCAAAGAAGAAAACCAGCCCTCTAGATCTGTCTGTGAGGTTCCTTCTCACACTAAGTTTATCATGCTAGTTGAAACCCCCTTTCCAGTCCCAAACCAGTTCAGACCAAAACAACAGAGGCATACACAACAAGATACGAAATTCACTAAAAATCGTAATTCCTTGCTGGCGATTCACTCCATAGCACCCAAAACGGATTTCCTGGACATGCACACTGAAGAGAACAATTGAAACATGAAGGATGACACACAGGAAGGTTCAGCTGTGTGCGAGAGCTCCCCGTGAAGGAAGGATCGATGATCAAACATCCCCCCAGCTCCTACAAAACATGAGGGAAGATGAAAACCTAAATGCATGAGGGAATAAGCATACGTTTCTTGGGTGTTTTCTTGCCCATGGGGTCAAAACACATTCTTCAAGAATGGGTGCTCTGCCCAATTCGAATTTTGCCCATACTCTTCCCATTCCATGCAATAACTACCTCAATACAATTTTGGCAGAAATAAATGGTTGGAGAAAAAGACAAGAAATGGGTAGTTGGCAGTTTTGATGGGTTTTCCCCAATGGCTCAAGGTTAAACATTGCCCCCCCTTATCCTTGGGAAATCATGCCCCCATCTCATTATTTGTTGCATTGACATAGCTGGTTGTGGGTTTTTGATTAAATCACATATTTACATGATGTTTACAAATGTGCTTGCCTTAGCACATGAACCATAGGAACCAACCATGATCACCTATACACCAAACATTAATCAATGACAGGGCCTTGGCCTTGAGCTCCTTGCCATGAATCCATAATATTTACATCATATACATTTAATGCAAACGGGGTCAAAATCAGGGTGTTACAGACATTTATCCAAAATTTAATTTATTCATGAAAATAAAATTAACCGTTAAACCGTCTCAAACATTAGAGTTATCAATTTTCTTAGCTAAATAATGCCTTGTCCAAAATTAATCCCAACAATTAATGAATTTTCTCCTAAACCCATAGGGGCTGGAGGGATTAATAGGATGATCCATATGTCACAAAATGAGGATATTAAAGCCACACTAACTCATCTGTTTCCTTGTTTAGGTTGGATGAGGCCTCGACAAATGCCTCCATGAACATGTTCCATTCCACTTCCATCTTTCTTCTAGTTCCAAAATTAGCCTTTTTCCATCTTAAGTTCTAGATTCCCTAATTTTGAATTACGGACCTACTAGGGTTAGACATCACTTTTGGTGTATCATCCTTCTGAGATCATTTGAAAGTTTATAAGCCTCTTTTCCATGTACCCATGCGTCTAGACCCAACCTCACCCTTTGACCATTCCCTATTCTCTATCTCAGAGAGTCTCCAACCAAGGGAAAGTCCAAAATCAAAGCTTGCCCAAACAAAATGAAATCATTTTTTGCTTATCTTATTTATAAGTGTCTTTGGGATGAAAGACATTGAGATTAAGTAAATTGGAATTTCTTTGAGAATAAACTTGACCAATGTTAAATCTTACTCTGAAAGAGAATCATCGATTGCACTAGGGTTTAACTCTCTTATCTTTTGATAAGTCCACAACCCACCTTTGAGCCCATAAGCATTTGGATGAAACTCAAAACCTATAGTTTTTTTCAGACCCACGTGCACTTGGAGGGCCTTGTAAGGAAAAACTATTCTTATAGTATGTTCATGCCAAGGTAAGATCCTGTTGATGGAGATAGAGGAGTTTTGTACACTACTCACCATCCATATTGTTTCCAATCCAAAAAAATTGAGACATGGTTCATAAGTCCATGTGCCATTTCTGAAAATATTTACATCATCTACAAATAGTAGATGAGTAAAGCTTATCTCCCTAGGAAAGTTTATTCCTTTTAATTCTATGTTCTTAGATCAACAATATATCTAATTAAGCTCTCTGTCACCACGAGGAATAAGATGGGAGACGAGGGCATCTTTGTCTCAAATCTCTTGTTGACTTGAAATTTTTGAGGCCTAACCACTAACCATACCAATAAAAGAAACATGATAAATACATGCATGTATCTCATCTAGGAAAGAAAGCTTGAACTTGACATCAATGAGGATTACCTTGAAGTACATTGTGCTTACCTTGTCGTAGGACTTGGAATGATCCAATTTGATGATGAAGGTGGGAGGTTTCTTGGAATTTATTATGTGCAAGGACTCTTTAATGATTCCTGCTTGATTACAAATTTGCTTTCCACTAAGAAACCCAAACTACTTTGTTGAAATGGCTTTTTCCAGTATAGACTTGATGTGCATTGCAACCACTTTGGTGATGATCTTGTAGATAGAATTATGCATGGATATTGATAAAAATTCCTCAAGGAAGAAGGGTTGCCCTCTTTTGGAATGACCATTAGGAAAGTAGCCTTATTTACCCCCAAGATACTTCCACTTTTCTTAGACCCAACTATCTTTAGCAATAGATCAGATTCAAAAATGCCATATAAACTAATAAATAAGTCTAGGAAAAGCAATTGCACATGAGCTTTTATCATGTTGGAAATATTGCACCATTTTTCTTAGCTTCTCTTGCCTAACTTCACTGAACATATCATTCTGTACATCATTTACAAACTAAGGAAGAAAGAAGAGATTGCAACCATCTGTACCATTGATCCTGGGAGGTTCCTCGTATAATTCTACAAAATATCTTACCCCTTGCTCACCCGCCTTTGAAAGAAAACACATTTTCTCCATTGGCCCTCTTGAATTCCTTGATGGTATTGTGGTTAGCCTAATTGGGAAAAAACCTAGTATTCTCATTGGCTTGTCGCAATCACTAAACCCTAATATTATTTCTCCATGCTCCCCCTTCCCATTCCAAAATATCATTTTCTTCTTCTTCAAGGGATTTCAGATCCCTCTGCTCCTCATCAATAAAACCTCCACTCCCATTATTCCTATACACCAATTTGCTTTCAATTTAAAGAAGGGATTCCTTTGATCCATTAGATTATTTGTTTGCACATTTCATGGTAAACTTCTTGATATTAACCAAATTGTCTTGGAATTTCCCATTACATATTTCCTTCATCATTTTATGATTTCCATTCTTGTATTACCATCTCTCTATAATTTTCACAGGCAAACTAGAATGGATTGAATTTGAAAGGAGTTAGAGTATTCCTTTTTCCTTTGTCAATTTGAAACAAGATGGATGTGGTCCAAGGATCCCCCAATTCCTGTCCAAATTCTGATCCTCCTTGTTTCATCCACCAAATCCTAAGAAGACAAGAACCTATCCAACATGTTAGCAAGGCCTTAGACTCCTCTCTTATTGTTACTCAATGTAGGAACTACTTCAATGGGATGTACATAACTCACCTCTCTTTCTTCCAGTTTGTAAGAAAATAAAACAACGAAAGGGAAAACACTTCCATTCCCTACCACATTTCTCCTCTCTTGATGACATAGTTCATGTCTTGAAGACATTATATCTCTACGGAAAATAGGATTGTCTACCATGACCTCCCAAAATTCCTATGTATACATAAGAGCAAAAGGTATTTACAAGGATAAAACTTCTATTGAGTGGCGTAAAGAAGAATTTGGTAGAAATAACCAAGCTTAGGAAAGTTGTCTCTTGATTCTCTACAAGGTTCTTCTGTCACGTTACTGAAACACCTAATATATTAGGTTACCTCCAAGAATTTTTCATTAATATCTAAAAATCTCCCATCTTATTACCAATGGCCTCAACACTTCTTTCTTGCCACAATTCAATGAGAGTTAGGGTGGTTTGATCCCAATAGAATCTATTTTATTGTTGTCCTTCTAGGGATAAAAAACTAGTCTCACTGTTTTAGAGATATAGGATGATAGTGTATTGATTACCACTTCCCCTTCACTATCATGCCCTTACCCCTGTCTTTCTTGAAAGTTATCCAATGATTAGTAAGAATATGAAAAATTGAATTATATCCTAATTGTTGTTTTTGGAGTTTACTGGACCATTTGTAAAGGGTTTTATTTGAGATAGTCCTCCTATGAAATTTCCCAATTAACATTGCTTCTTGGTAAATCATACCTTGATTTATTACCATATCTTCACCCATAACCAACTTCAAATTTTCTTTCAGTGGCTTGATACAAGTTGTTTTCCTCATAAAACCTCTTTGTCTTCTTGACTATCCTTATTCAATTTACATCCCTTCCCTCCTATCTCCCCTATTCCTCTTGCCAATTCTCTTATGACAAGTTCTAGGAACTAGACTCACATAGGGATGAAGATACAAGGGAATAAACATAGAACTTGCTATAATTTGCTTCAATTTCCTTTGTGCAATGTGCATGCAATGCTATTCTTTCCTCTTCAACAAATTTTTTTTTGACTAATCTTTTTATAGAAGACGATCTTGGAAATAAGCTTGACACATTATACACTTGGTGAAGAATAAGATTTTTAGATACTTTTTCAATGCCTTACAATAATTTTCTTTAGTGCTCATCAACAATATTCAGAATAGCCAATAACCACATATGGAAAAACCCACATAGGGGGGAGCATGTCACTAGATTTGAACCAAGCTCATTGTCACAACAACTACCTCCAAAGTTTCCACTAGAGCACAACCCAACAAACTCCTCTTCAAAATAGTCAAAAATATTTTCTCAGAATAAATTATTAAAAGATGCAATCCACATAATTTCTTGGTTTGTGAACCGATGGCTTGCTCTTACCTTCGGAGTATCCTTTCATCGCATGACCCTAAAACAACTATATGCATGCATTTAAATGAAAATGAGAGTGGATTCAATGTTTTACACACTTAGATTTTGATTGTAGAGTTGGTGTCTTTTGCAATAAAATGCCAAGATATTATAGGAATTGTGGACATTGCAGTTATTTCTCTTGATTGTTTAGATATGAATTATACTAGATCACATTTTTTATAGTTGCAAAGAAATTGTTTGTGGTATTCACAACCATGCCATAATTAACTTCTAAAACAATGGAATATGATATTATGATGTCTGTAAATGGGGAAATTTACCACTAGAAATGGTTGCATGACAAATTTTGTTTTTGGTACTTGCCTCTTGGTTATCCATTTTTTTTAGGATTTACAACAACAATACATAAACTAGTGTAAAATGGTATAGGACTCGAAAAAAATATCTCAACATTGTTGCTGTTTGATAAGTATTTTCCTCTTAATATGGGTTAAATATAATTTTAACCAATTCACATTCTATAGTATTATTTAGAATGATTAACAATAAATAATTTATTGGCAAGTCACACTAACCATTAACTAACTCTAGGAATTAGATAAATATTTTAAAGATTTAAAAGTTGCTAGAAGTGTACTAGAAGTTTTTAGAGCACAATTGTGTCATGTAAGTAGGTGGAGTATAAGAAATGTTGGTTGCATCTACCATGTTGGAGCGACCCACCGAGAAGGTAGTGTAGTACTGTATGGTTTGCGTTGACATGGTGCAGTCTCTTGCAAGTGTCATGTGTTAGCAATATGTTTTTGGATGAGAATCTCCACCGTATTATCAATTGCGGGGATGCAAAAAATGATGCACCATTCATGCCATATGTAGTGATCAATATGCATTGCATTCTACATTCCATGTGTATTGATTTGTATGACTTGCGTATACAATTTACACAACTTAAATTCCTACATGACAAACTTTATTATCATCCCACAAGTAGCTTGGGCCATAAGAAACCAATGTACATTATTAATCATGTTTGAAAATGACTAGTTTGAGGGAATTTCAAGTGTTGATGGTATTATAATTTTATATCAAAGAACTTTATGAAATTTTATAGATGTAGAAATAACCACATCAATGGTGGATTTTAATTCTTCTCTAAATTCACTACCATAAAAATTGAGCAAGTGGGATAGTTTCATATACTAATACTACTACTACTACTACTACTACCACTACTACTACTACTACTACTAATAATAATCATCATCATCGTCTAATTTTTAAGGTCGTGCCCTAGCTAGACATCAAATTGATGTATGAGATCCCTTTATTTTTGGGATAAATGACTTTTGTGATACGATTTGATTGCTTAGTTTACATAGGTGTACATACCCTAACCCCTTTACATTTAAACCTATAACCTCTAAGAAGGAAACACATGTTCGTAACTATTAGGCTCACTCATGCTAATATTTGGGACAAAAGAATCTAGAGGCAGTTGCTATGAGTAATTGAACATGCAAATTTAGTGCTCAATATAGATGAACCAATGAATTGGAGATCTTTTCACCTAGTTGGACATTACAGATGATGAGTGTTGCAGATTCTTTTTTTTTCCTTCTCATCACTCTTGTACCATTTTATATCTGAATCCATTTTTGATTTTCCCACAAATACCATTTTTGTTGGGCTTAGGGAAGACCCTAGTTCTTATACTTTTATCTTTATACCAACAAACATACCCACAGTGTTGGCCCTTTTGGCAACAACCTGCGAACAGGTTGCAGTCTCACCTGAAACAGCTATGGGGTGTCGCAGAATCAGGTTTCTGCAAGCGAAAGAGGGATACTACTGTACCTTTAGCCTTAACAAATAATAATCACGCAACACAGAGCTTCGACATTCACTTAAATAGCTTCGCAGTTTAGATAAAAGACAGTTTCTTGCTTAACCCTTAACTGGGAATTCACAGTGAAGTTAATACTTAGCAGTTTATCTTACTTTATCATTCATCTACTTATCAAATGCATAAAAACATAACAGAAACAACATAAAAGAACCACCACAACACAAGATATACGTGGTTCACCCCCAGTGTAGGGGCTACATCCACAGAACTGCGTTTATATTCAACTCTTTACAAACACACAGTTATGATCTGCGCACTCAGCTGTAGAGGTCGTCCATGCACTCAGCTGGGACTTAACCTTTCTACAAAAAACCCTCTACGTACTCAGCTGCAGAGGTCGTCCACGCACTTAGCTGGGACTTAACCTTTCTACAAAAAACCCTCTGCGCACTCAGTTGCAGAGGTCGTCCACGCACTCAGCTGGGACTTAACCTTAAACCCAAAATAGACCTTAGTTTCTCCACATCAAATTATCATCATAAATAAAACTAACCTGACTCCTTTACATAAGTGCCTATTTATACAAGTGCACTATTACAATACCATGGACTTAAACCATGGGCACCCGAAAACCATGGGACATTTACAAAAAGAGGGGCTTCGACCCAACCCCGAAACCCCTAAGACTATTTTGGACCGCAACTCTGCTTACAAGCTTCACGTGAAAACCGCGGAGTTGCCAAAATTAAGGACCTTCAAGGCCCGAACCCCAACAAGCCCCTAAGACTCACTAGTGTTCCGTCCTGGGACACTCTGCTGCTTTTCTGGTGGGAGAATCTTATTGGCGAAGATAGTAAATTGCTTGTTGAGGCTGCGTATGATATCTTCGGCTGCTTGCTCCTTCTCCACTATCTCCTGCAATGTTGCTGCTGATGCTTCGCTGGCCTTTTCCTGTGCAAATGCATCATACTCCTTCAGGACTTTGAGCTGGTTGTCCGCAGTAGTGCTCAACTCTAAGGCCTCGTTAATAAGGGGCTGCACAGAGTTCACCAACAATGTTTCTTTCCTTCTGCAAGACTCAATTTCTCACCGGAGCTCATTGCTATGCTTCACCTTAAGCATCTTCTGCATAGGAGGCAATGTCTTAATTTCTGCTTTCACTGCGTCCAGCTCTGTTTGTCGCTGCTTGATGGTTTCTTGCAGCTTTTCGACTTCTGGGTTGTCCTGCAGGTTTTCCTAGGCCTCGATGCTTTCGTCTAGCAGCTTTGATGCACTGCTCACAAGATCTGAGATCTTCGTTGCTGAGGCCTGAATATCTCTGCGACGCTATTCCCTGACCTCTGGTGGACTCTCAGGAATGATGCGAAGTTGAAGCTCCGCAATCTGAGCCTCATGTTATGCTTTCAGCTTCTCTATTTCGCTTCGAGACTGTTTTGCATAGTCTTTCAGCTTGACTATTCTTTGTTCCGGTTCTTCTTCAGCCTGCATGTCGAAGTCAGGGAGACTTCGACATGCCTCATCCAACACTCGCGCTAGTGTAGCCTGCTTGCTTTCTGCTTCCCTCTTCTTCTGTTCAGCTTCTTCCAACTATGCTGTGAGGCTCTCACTCTACTTTATGGTATTCTCTAACTGCATGTGTGAGTAGCTGTTTCGTTCTCGGATCTCGTTCATGGTTGCCAATTGACAAAGATGTAGCTCCGGCATAGACAACTTGGTGTAGTCTATCTCAACTGTCATGCTCATCTCCGATCGAGATGCTGCGTCAGTTATTATAAGGGATGCACTTGGTACTTTCTCTCTGTTGTTTCATGCTGGCCATTGCCTCGTATCTGGCTGCGCGCTTACTGGGGCACTACTTGCTGCAGCGCCAGTCGCTGATCTTTCTGCTAACGCCTTAAGTTCTTCAATTTGCTGAGCTACGCTAGCGAGCGCATTAAGGTCTGTAGTTGCAAACTCTACCCACTTGCTGGATAATACTTCTGTGGAATTCGTCAGAGCCTGATCAATCTCTTCAGTCGTCAAAGCGGGCTCTTTGACGATATTCTTTCCCTTCGACGGCTTAGCTTTCTTTCGGGGTTGAGGCTTAGTAACTTCCTTTGCTTCCGGAGACTTGCGCTTATCTGGCTGATTGGGGTCTGAGATGGTTTTGACCGATTCTTCTTCTTCTTCATCAGCTCCATCATCGCCACCCTGGTCATCTTCACTCTGCTGTGACTCACTTTGTTCTTCGCTCTCTTCTAGTGGGTCATTCTGCTACGGCTGACTAGGACCTGCGCCCACATCTGTCACTGGGGGGATTGGTATGTTGGGCATTGTTCCCACGTCCTTCATCCATTCAGCCGGCCACTGCTGGACTACTGCGACGATGTCTTCTTGGTTCACCACGTATGGCAACTTCGACCATTTATGCATGTTATCTGCGTGGGCTTGGATGAAGACATGGTGCATGTCAGCCTTGAAGTTGGCCACTCCCGTATGTTGAGAAAATAGCTCATTACTGAGCCGCGGTGTTTTTAGAATCTCATATGAAATATTCATTGCATAGAAGGCAAACACGTAGTTCGTCATCTGCTGTAAGGCTTTATCCTGCGAGACCCAAAGAGATGCATACCTCGCTGCACCAGGCATCTTCGGAGGCACATCGACAAACTGCGCCTCGGTAGGTTCTCTCCATCCTACCAGTGCAATAAGAACTAACAACCATGAGTAATGAAAGGGTCTACCTTTCTCCTGCACATCGCAGACATCTTCGAGGAATTCCCTAGCAATGTACTCTGCCCATTTGTAACTGTAGCCTTCGGCACAGTTCGCAGCAATACTGACAATCGGGGCAGGTACTTCATTCGGTCTGCACTTCTGCATTAATTTGCATGCTAGGAGCTCTGCGGCGAAGCGAATGTTTTGGTGCCGAATTGTTGAGGTTTGATACCCTCTCTTTCCTTTCGTCAGGCCGAAGCGATCCTTCATGTGCTGCGCCAGCTTCGTATCCTCGTGCTTTCCAACGAATTCAATTCCAAGATCAGGCCCTTCCTTCGGCAAGCCTGTAATCCTATGGATTAGCGCTCCATCAATGGTAATTCTTTGGATTCCTATCCATAGGTGCCCATCATGTACCAACGCCAATAGCTGCTTGACCACCACAGTAACTTGCGTGCTGCGACCAAAGTGGGGGACATTTAGCATCTTCAACAAGCTAGCTTGCTCCAAGCCAGCAGCCCACTATTTCACTTCAAGCAACGTCGTCCCAGCCTCCGGATAATTAATGGGGTGCAAGTATTTCCCTGGTGCAAACTGCGGAAAATTCCCATGATCATTCGTATCGTGGTCTGCGTACTTGAGCCGGTCTATCTTTCCTGTCATTGTGCCGACCAACTTTACACCCTGTGGTAGTGAAGGGGTGCGTAACGTGAACTTGGATGTTCGCCGAGGTGGCTGAACTCCAGGTCAAATAGGCGGAAGATATGGTGGACGCTGCGATGCAACGTTCTCATCCTCACCGAAGTCTTCAAAACCTTCAGGTGGGAGCTCTACCGAACCAGAGGGATTCATCTCTGGATCCTCCGGTGTCTTTCCTGATGGCTTGTGCCTTTCTTTGTTCCGCTTAGAACGAACTTCTGCCTTAAATTTTTTTCTGGTTGATCGTGCCTGCATTGGTTGATTCGGTGCTAGGGGAGTCTCTTCGCAAAGTGCATATGCAGGTGGATTGCTCATAAGGTTTTGCAGACCCCTCTGTCTGAATTCTCTCAACAACTCCTGAACTTTGCGATCGGCTGACATGGACTGAACTGTAAAACTCAAGAAAATGCGTAATACGAAATTCGCAGGCCTGGGTGTCTTCTTATAGAATCCAATGACCAAATCTGCCATAACTGTGCACCAAATCTGACAGAGCGGCGGTAGATCTTGTCCAAACAGCGCTAGATTTCCCAAAATCTCATCATTACAGGCAGTTAATCTAGTTAACGTACCGGCACCGCCAAATCTGATTTTTCTCAACGGTCGCATTTTAAGCTTCGACACACCTTTCTTCTTCGGCACGACCACTAACTTCAGCTTCGCCACAATAAGGACCTTCGACACAGTATAGACCTTCGACCGATCCTCTGGGGAACTTCTAAGCTGATGGTAACCTGAAAATCCATTAGTGAAGGAATACACTTCTTGACCTCTAACATTGTCTAAAACTTCATTTGTAAAGGGAGTAGGAAAAGGATTATGTAAATAGGCATCATTCATCTTCCTCAGGTCAACACAGATTCTTATTTCTCCCTTGGTCTTCTTTTCTTGTACCACCATAGGGCTGACCCATTCGGACTCTTCGAGAGGCTCAATGATTCCTGCAGTGAGCATCTTATCTAGTTCCATCCTGACTTTTTCTTTATACCTAGGATTCAGCCTATAAGGGCGCTGCTTCACATGCTTCGCATCAGCTTTCAAAGGGATTTTTATCACTCCTATATCACCAAGGATACCTTTCATTTCTGAGAACTTCGTCGGAAATAAGTCCTGATACTCATGGAGAAGTTCAGTCACTTTGCTCACCATTTCTTCATCCCAATAATCTCCAATGGTAGCATAATTAGGCATTTCTTCTGATCCAATGTTTACTTTCCTTGTCTTCAAGGACTGAGTTACTTCAGGTGATTCTACTGCTGGTCCATGTACTTCGCAATGTCCTTCTGACTCAGGAATATTAATGTTGCGAGGGTCATCATCTTCATCAATGGTGAGGTTATAGCATTCTACTGCATTAGCTTCTTGTTCCTTCCAATCAGGTTGGTACTCAGCTATTTCTTTATCATCAAACACCGTAGTATGGATCAACCTAACAACTGCGTCCAAAGAAGGGCAAACTTCATTAATAGAAAATGTGAGCACAAAACTATCAACAAGGCTATCCCAACTTACAGTACCATGGCGAAGCTCAACCTCCGCATACCAGTTCTTTGCTACAGGTTCCATAGTGTGTACAAACCTATGTACCCATTCTTCACAAGGTACATGCTTCCATGCTTCATAACACTGCTCCAAATGTTCCTGAGGGCTAGTCTTACCATTAAATCTGCTTCGTACCTCCTGAGGTTGATCTATGAATCTCAGGTGAAGAAAATTTTGACAAGCTCTCCAACTATGAATATACTTTTTATGACCATTCCACCATCTGGAAGCTGTGGCTCTGAATACTGAATCTAGAGTCTCCATTTTCTGGGAATCTGGTACTTGCTCTGAGAATTGGACAATAAAATTTTCTGGGTCTGTCAAGCCATCAAAAGTAGGTAAGATTCTCGTCTGTGAGCCAAGCCATCTGATAGACTTAGTAATTCTTGCACATCGATGTCCATGTAGCTCATAAAGTCTATTCTGCCAATTCTCTAGGCCTTCATCTGAATCAGTCATGCAAGAACTATCACACTGCCAATCCATTATAACTTCAGTAGTAGGATTAACATAGTCTTCTTCTTTAGCTGTGATGTTTTAGAGATGATCCAAAACATCCCGATCTTCATCTCTGACTGGCTCTGTATACCTTTCTCCTTGAGAAGGGTCCAACGGTACTATGACTCTCAAGCCTTTTCCTTCAAAATTCATCTGTCTGTTCTTAAGGTTGATTACTGCATAATTGTCTATTGCCCATTCAATTCCTAGAAATGCTGGATAGGGGTTGCTATCATCAATTATTTCAATGACTTCAAAATCTGCTAAGGTGCTGACTCCATCAATGTCCACTGGTACACTAGGGAATCTTCCCAAGGGCACAATCTTCTGCTGATTGGCTAATCTCAACTGTATAGGGGACCATTCAAGCGTAGGTTTTCCCATTTGTTCCCATGTCTGCTTAGTTAGGACATTCACTTATGATCCCAGGTCTAAGATGATATCAGTCATGTCATAATCTCCTATCTGAGCACGCAATCTCATTTCTCTTCCAGTCCTTCTAACTCTATTAACAGTTTTTCCTCTATCAGAGCTTCGCTGAGGTTCGCAAGATGCAATAAATTTCTGTAACTCATTCAAAGCATTCTAATTTCTTAATAGCTTCATACAATTCTGTAAAAATGATGACAGTGTACTTACTTGATTCGGCGAAGCTTCTTGATACTGTAACTGCTGTTGCTGCTGTTGCGTAGTTGCTACTGATGTTCTCGGATCAGCAAAGTCTTTTTTAGCTTCCATAAATGTTCCTTTTTCTCTTCCAACATCGAAGGCTGGAATTTTATCTGGGGTCTTACGGACCCAAGCCTCGTCAGGCTATTTTCCCTTATTCTGCACCTGCGTCGTAGCTCCACTCCTTGTAACAACGTTAATGGATGGGACATGTCTTTTCTCTACAGCAATCATTTGAACATTCTGAGTAGGAGTGCCATTTATTTCTTGTATCTTGGCTATCAACTGTGGGCATTGCTCAATCACATGATCGACTGATCTACAATATCGACATGTCATAGTTGGGTTCTGGCAGTCTCGAGCTACATGTCCTGCCTGATTACAGTTATAGCAAACAACCTGGCCTCGACCTCTTCCAGGCATACCACCACTACCTCGACCTGTGAAATTACCTCGACCACGGTAACCATATCCATCATTACCTTGTGCATCGGGTTGTACCCTATAAGCATCATAGGTTTGCTCTCTCATGAGGTCAAATCTGCGACATTCGTCTTTGTTGTGTCCAACTTAATTACAAAATTTGCAGTAGGGATTCTTAGGTACTTGAACATATCTTTGCAGCAGATAGCAATCTTCAGGTCGATGCTGGCCAGTTGTTCTACAGATCTCACAATATAGGACATTAGGGTTAAATGGGTTTGGTGCACCAATATTCAGGTAATTTCTTAATGCAGGACACTGTTTCTTGTCATGACCTTCTGTCTTACATCATGTACACCAAACCTCTTCTCGAATAGATTTCTCTTTTTTCATGTCGCGAAGCTCCAAAGCCATTTGTGCTAATTGTGCTTGTATTTGGGCTATTCTAGAATTATCTCCAACAGGAGCTGTTTCAAGTTTCATAGCAATTTCCAAAGCCTCTTGTTGATCAGCAACCTTCTGTTGCATAAGTGGAGTCCTCATATGAGGCAATAGTGCTGCAATGAACCATTATTTATGCTGTTTTGGTCCAATGGTGAAACTAATTTGATCCAACAGAACCTTGAACCTCTGATCAAAGTCCCAAACTGATTCACCTTGCTTTTGCTGAATTTCTTTCAGTTCAGTTATACACTGTGACTCTGATTTAGGCTTCTTGAATATCAGCCAAGACATGGTTCTGAGTACTGGAAAACTTCATAAACCAGGTCAAAGCTCGGTCTCTGAAAGAGGTGACCAGCTGCGCTCTTCTTGTATTTTGATCCATAATATTCTTAGCAGTCCAGACAGCTTCGCATAAGAACCAAAACTGTTCTAGATCCTCTGATCCAGTTCCTTTAAAGACGGGGAGCTTGATATCATCATTCACATGGGCCATAGTGGATCGAGGGGGGGGGGAAGGGGAAGGAGGAGGAGGAAAACTGGTAACAGGAGGAAGGGAACTTTCTGAGGTAGACTGACCTGCGACAGGACTACTCGGGCCAGGGTTACTTTCAGACTACGACGGGTTCTCAGGGATAACAGATCTTTGCTGCGGAGTTATAGGAGGGTTTCTAACAAAAGGGGTTTCTTCAGATTCATATTCTTCTGGACTTAACGAGGTATAATCGGTATTCTGGCCAAGGGTATAGGATCCAAAATTTCTCTTGTATCTTTTACCGCTTCGCAGCAAACCACTTTGCTTGTCGAAGTCACTTTCACTTCCAAACATAGGTTAGTAGCAGTAAATATAGCAATCTGATTCGATAAGCAATATGCCTTTCTCAGCCAAGAGCATTTTAATTTTTAGACTTAATGAATTCAGGTACTTACCCCTTGGTCCTTTGAAAAACTGGCGTTCTACTTCGCTGAAAGAAGTATGTGTGTCGATAGCGAACTCCGTCACAAATGCGTTAAGGGTTCGCGTTGTCCAAAAGTCAACAGCTCTTGATACCGCGTTGTTCACACTTTTCAACAACTTAATTCTTTCAGAGGTCTAGTCAGAAGACTGATCTTCTTTGAAGTTTGTCTTTCTTTCTGTGAACCTAGATAACCACTGGTGCAATTCTATGTGGATACTACCAAAGAAAATTTCATAAATATCAGAAAAAACGTACCTTTGCAAGAAGTCGTCTGAGCTACGACAAGGATCCTTATTTTCTTGTTCAGCAAATTTTAGATAGGTATCTTCGATCCAGTCATTGATTTCTTTTACTGAAGGCCTCCAAAACATATCCCTCCAGGTACGACATAGATCCCTCTTGAAGTAGATACTGGTTCAGCCGGCAACGGAACCAATTTGTTGGTGCTTAGGGCAGACCCGGGTTCTTATACTTTTATCTTTATACCAACAAACAAACCCACAGTGTTGGCCCTTTCGGTAACAACCTGCGAACAGGTTGCAGTCTCACCTGAAACAGCTATGGGGTGCCGCAGAATCAGGTTTCTGCAAGCGAAAGAGGGATATTACTGTACCTTTAGCCTTAACAAATAATAATCATGCAACACAGAGCTTCGACGTTCACTTAAATAGCTTCGCAATTTAGATAAAAGATAGTTTCTTGCTTAACCCTTAACTGGGAATTCACAGCGAAGTTAATACTTAGTAGTTTATCTTACTTTATCATTCATCTACTTATCAAATGCATAAAAACATAACAGAAACAACATAAAAGAACCACCACAACACAAGATATACGTGGTTCACCCCCAGTGTAGGGGCTACGTCCACAGAACTGTGTTTATATTCAAATCTTTACAAACACACAGTTCTGATCTGCGCACTCAGCTGCAGATCCTTCCTTCAAAAAATCCTCTGCACACTCAGCTGCAGAGGTCATCCACGCACTCAGCTGGGACTTAACCTTTCTACAAAAAAACCTCTGCGCACTCAGCTGCAGAGGTCATCCACGCACTCAGCTGGGACTTAACCTTTCTACAAAAAACCCTCTGCGTACTCAGCTGCAGAGGTCGTCCATGCACTCAGCTGGGACTTAACCTTAAACCCAAAATAGACCTTAGTTTCTCCGCATCAAATTATCATCATAAATAAAACTAACCTGACTCCTTTACATAAGTGCCTATTTATACAAGTGCACTATTACAATACCATGGACTTAAACCATGGGCACCCGAAAACCATGGGACATTTACAAAAAGAGGGGCTTCGACCTAACCCCGAAACCCCTAAGACTATTTTGGACCGTAACTCCGCTTACAAGCTTCGCGCGAAAACCGCGGAGTTGCCAAAATTAAGGACCTTCAAGGCCCGAAACCCTTCAAGGCCCGAACCCCAACAATTTTCTCAATCAATTCCTAATATTTAACATCCATAATGACAAATATTAGAAGTGGACAACAAAATCTTATTCAAGATTAAAATTGAGTCAAAACACTAAAGCGAAACACTTTTCTATGGCATGCTAACTACTTTCCTTGAAGAAAGGTATGATTTTCTATTTGACGACTTAAAGGGCCGAACAAGGTCATATGGTTGCTAGTTTGGAGCTAATAAATGTGACATTGAGCTTAAAGCTAACGAATATACATGAAAAGTGAAATTAAAACTCAGAATAACGCTCAACTATGCATAGAAAGTGATTATTTGCATGCACCTTGGGATTATCACCATTTTTAGGATTATCATCATTCTCACCAAATCCAAGGCTATAAAAGAGACCCTTGGGTAGATATATAGGAGGATACATGGATAGAAAAGAAAACACCAGAACGATATAAGAAGAGAGAGTAAGAGTCTCCATCATCTGAGACTTTGGTGATTAAGCATACAGGTGAAGGAGAGAACCTTAATGCCGAAGGAGGACAATGCCGCACATATCAACCATAATTGTTAATATTGCATGTATCCTTTGATTTAATATAAATGGATTTGATTTCCCCCAATAATTGTTATTGTGTAATTGTTGTGGAAACAAATATAATTTTAAAGTTCGTTTATGCACTACATTAGTTTTCTATTTGTGGAATGAGAAAGTATATTTGTATGAATGTATGAATATTTTTCGAAGAGATTCAAGGGAAACATGAAAGGATCCACAGATTGAAGCTCAATGGATATCCATTGGTTCAAGAGGTATTTCCCTTACTTCTTCCCCAACTCTTAAACTTTCGTAAATGATGAATGATAATAATTATGAAAGCATGTAATTTTCCATTTATATCTATGTCAGTGAGATTCACCCACTCACCAGGACAGAAACGCTTTGATATTTGTCATTGTGACGACTTTCCTCATAACAGAGTTGGTGACTCCACTAGGGAAGAAATTATTTGAATTTCTTCTTATAGATCAGGTTCTTTTACTCTATTTTTTTAGTATTTTAGAGTTCCCTTTTTGTTTATCTTGCCTTTAGACAAGTAGAATAAGTTTGAATCAATTTCGAACATTTTTTCTTAATATTTGACTCAAATTTCTCACATCTACCAATCCGGTTGTGCTTGTTGACCCAACAATGGCAACCATGGTTCTTTAGTCATGGGTTTGGGCATAAAACTAGTGACTAGGGTCATTGTGTCTCCCTTATAGGGATGATATAAGCAAACACGAGTGTAAGGGGACATCCTTTGCATTCAAGATCTAATTTTTCCTTTCTTTTTTGCTCTGTTTGTTATCCGCATGTTTGATTTAACACATGTAGATAATCAGAACCCTTGTCCATTCCTTATTTATCAAACACCTTTAAAGATTAGTTTGCGACTTAGTATTTGAATGAAGCCTTTTGTTTTCATTGAATGCATGCAATGTTTATGTTAATAAGATCAATTGCATGTTGTAAAGCGAAGAGAAATATTATTTGAAGAACTATAAGCTTGTTTGAATATGAAGAAGTGTGATAACCATAGTGAAAGAAAGATAATTCTATTTTCAACTAGAAATCTAGTTACAAGCCATTTCCATAGCCATTAAAAAATTGTGTAGTAATTGGAAGATGTTTAGATTTTGAAAACTTTGATTGATTTCTAGAGTTTCTTTTTAAAAGATCATTGTTGAATATTTGCGATTTAAAAAAACCTAGTTAGGTGTAAACTTAGTACCTTTTGCATCAATTGTTTTTGCATTAAATAAAAAACTACGGAATTGCTTACATTGCATTTTTAGAAATTTCTTTATTGATTGAGAAAAGTAGTTAGGTGCATTGAAGTGTCAGATGTTGCATGAGTGATAAAATAAAAAGAAACCTCTTCCCTTCTCATAGATTAGAGGATTCATCGAAAGAAAAAAAATTCATTTTCGTTAGCATTTTGCATTGTTTGGTTCTAACTATCGAGTCATATCATATCATATCAATTTCACTTCACACTCTTTTTAGATTGCAATGAACCATTAAACAAACAATTAATTAAAATTGATCAAACATTCATTTTATAGGAAACCAACAAGTCTAAGTTTAGGGCCTTGGTTCAGGATCAGAGATTGAACATCTCCAAGCCCATTAATACTTTGAAACTAGGATTTGAATAAACTTGTGAAAAATCCATTAGTAATAATGAAAATTTGTTAGGAAAGCACACCTTACACATGTCAAGCATGATTTCAAGAAATAAGTAAAGTTGGTATCACCTCTTTCTTGTTTGGCGGGATTTGAGTGTGTACATGGTTTTTATTAAAGTGACAATTCCTTGGGGTGGCAACACTTTGTTAGAGCTTTGGGTTAAGGATTTATGTCTTACATTCCCTGCCCATATGCCTTATCTTGCTTATGCCTATTCTTCCTTGTCATCGATTGTGATGTGGTAACGTTAGTTGCTCTTCCTAGGAGATAACTCGGGTGACTACAAGTGGGAGTGTTTGTGGTACATGAGACATATGCCGAATATCCATTTCAGCTCCTTGGTAAGGTATCCTCCGAAGCAAGGTACATTCACTCTCAGCGATTGTTGCATGTCGATTAGAATAACCGTTTCATTCACACCTTCACCTAATAGTTGTTAAGACTTCATATCTCACAGTAGCTATTTTTTCGCAAGGAACCTAAATTTAGATTTTAAATAATTAAAACTAGGTTTCATCACCTAACTTTGGCTTACAAAAAAGTGGTTTGATTGTGAAAATATCTTTAAGACATTTTATACTAGTGTTCTTTTATGATATAATATGTCTAGCTAGCCTTGAATATTGTTTGTTTGATTTTATTTCCTTAATTATCACAAGTATTTATAAAAAATTTCAAAGAGGCTAACCTACCAAACCACCAATCAAGGTGGCGACGAGGTGAATCACAAAAATTTGTTGGCCCAACCACTTTGTAGAGAAACATACAATTATAGGAGTCAATTCCCGGCGACTCATAATAAGAACCATCCACAGATCCTGGTAACATTATTAGAGAATACAAATATCAATATGAATATGGACATTCATCATCACATGATGAGTTAAACAAAAAACTAGTTGACAAACTTGCTCCTATTAAAAGTTGAAATCATTGAAGATATATCAAACACCTACTCTAATCCACCCTTGATAAATCTCACATGTCATAATTTGTGTTAGTGAATAATATGTAGATGTAGCTTCTTTTTATGTCACTTTATGAAACATACAACATGTCACGTTTGATCACATAATCTAGTCAGAAGCTTACAAACCCACATCTATTACACCTCAAATGGATACCAAAAGTAATCACACCTCCACCATGACTAATGCACAACAAAATCTGAGTGCAATTCCTTTCAGAAAGGCATTGGTAAGCGCACCAATCACATCAATTACTATACTTGTCATTAACATGACTTCAACTAACACTTTAGTGCTTGTCATTACCCTATTAAGTCTTAATCCAATAAGTATGTTGCTTCATCATCATACATCCTTATTAGCGGGTCTTATTTACCAAACATGTGTTTTCCCCATGGTTGAGTTGGTCAATCCCACTCCACACACACACCTAGAAGCATCAAAATCCTCTTGACATTCCCATTTTTTGGCCAGGTCTTGCTTCTAGAGGAAACCCTTCATCGTAGAATGTTAATATTCCCAACGAAAGCTTTGAACCTTGGAAATGAATGCTGCTAGGATTTTTTCTTCGTAGATGGGCGATAATGTCCCTAGGGGTCATCCTTGACCATAAAATATCACAATTTCTGGGGGAAATCCTTCCTTCAAAACATGTACAATACTAGGGGTGGTAATCTAATCATCAACCCCACTCCCCCACTCCATGATGGAGTGGATTTTACCTTGGAAGTAACCAATCTTCTTGGCCACCCCCTCCTTAGAGGGGTCATCCACCTTGGAATACTAATAAATTCCAAGGGAATAATCCTAATCTGTGGGGCTAGCAAGCCCCATTCGTGCAAAACACGTCTGTGAAAACTCATACACGATCACCATTTTGGCCACTTTGAATATACCAGATCTATCTTGGTACTCCATTGATATCATTCTACATATGCATGGGTGCCTCACAATACCAAATTATGAAACTTCCATCAGATATACCCAAATTTGATGGACAATCGATATATGATCCATCTACACACGTGATGAATTTTCATCTATGGTGTTCTTCCAAATCCTTAGTCGATGATAATATTTAGTTACATATTTTTTTAGCAAACCCTCATGAGAAGAGCTGCGAAATGGTAGACTAAGCTCCCTTATAACATATTTCCAAATTTATCTTCATTTGCAATAATTTTCTTGACACATTTCCAATTACCTATACACTATGAAACATATATATAACTATTGACTTCACTTTGAAAAACCACATCTATGCATATCTCTGATCATATTCATGAGTGTTAGAGGCGTCGTCGACTTATCAAATCAATTATCATGGATGCATTCTTAGCATACCGGTTTGTGATCATTGTTTTCTAGTCTTGCTTAAGACGTAGTGATGTAAGGAACCTTGATTGAAGAACAACTCATATAGAGTTCTCAACAAATGAATTTGATGTATTCATCATTCGAGCATCCCTTATGATCTAATCTCAGATGTTGCACATATTACAATGAACCTAGATAGGCCACCTCAAATACCTCATGCCGACGACATGATCGCTTGTGTTAATGTACTTAATCAAATTACTTAACAATTGGGAAAAATGTATGTTAAGAACACATGGACCACATCTAGATAAAAATGCAACAAACCAATTCTCTTACCCATGCTTCTAACATGCTTATGGTCCAAGCCACAAACTCCAAAGGAAAAAATAATAAATCCAAGAAGAATTCCAACACTACTCCTAGGAAAAGTTGCTTTCAATCCTAATCCTTCGGCCAGGGGCACTAAAAAAACATGGAAATGCAAATACCCTTAGAAGGGAGGCCATTTGAATCATCATTTTCCTCACATGGAGGAATTTCATCGAATGATGTCTCAATAAGATGGACTACCACAACCCTTTGTGTTGTGGAAAACCATTTTGAAACAACACCAAGAAATGATTTCTACTGCGCCAGTTCCTCCACAAGGAGGTAACTAGGCTAATCCATCATAAGGGGGAAACATTCCTAATGCTATTGTCTTCATGTGACCTCATGAGGTGAATATATAGAATTTTTTTTGTTCTTATGATGGTCCTCTAAGTAGTTCATATTCTTCCACATCACAACCTAGTGGTTCTCTCACCATCGAGAGTACCATCCTTGATACATTACCCTACCTTCCCAAGGGTGTTTTATGCAGGACTACCCATAACCCCAATATGTGAGCTTCTCACAACTACAATGTTGTTGAAGATTTAGCTCATGCACTAGGCTCAATGCCGAACTTATAAGTCTTGTAAAATTTCCCAGTGCAACGAAAGAAATTGCTATCCATTGTCGACACTGTCGATCCATGTAGTACTCGCTTGAAAACATTTGACTTAGACCACTTGACATGTAGGATCCCTTCATAGATCACTTTTCAGATCGAAGTAGCATCTCACAAAAATAATATCTTTCAGACTATAGTTGATGAAGGGGCCTTGACTTGTATTATGTTTGGTTGTTCATGACATATAAAAAGTGAAAATATTCATAAAAGGGAGCATGGGTGCGTTGATATTGGAGTAATCTTGACATTTCGGGCCTCAGAGTCAGGCTCATCATCAGGAGAAGAATGTGATTCAAGAGATTAGGTAAGAGAATAAAAAACCTTAAATATGAATTGAAACCTTAAAAATATTAACTAACTAACTATAGATTAAGGGATAAATGATAATTCAATTATTTTGATCTTCAATAATTTTTTTATATTATCCTAAAATAATAAAAAAAAATTCAAAATTAGGTATTTTGAGAATCTAAAATTATTTGAAGACCATTAAACCTTAAAACTAAGTATTTAATTTCTAAAAATTCTAAATATAATATAGTAGGAACCTTATTTGTCAATACTATATTATAAATTATTTTAGAAATTAAAATTAAAAACAAGAACCTTAAAGCTAAGACCTAAAACTTAGTTTTTTTTTGGAAAATCTTAAAAAATTTAAAAGTAATTAATTAGGTCTAAAAATATTAATCTAATAAATTAAAAAGCCTATTATAAAATAAGAACCCTACTATATTATAAATAATCTTAAAAAAATACCATTATAAAATTATAAAAACAAAAACCTAAAGGCTAAGAACTAAATTCTAAAAAGACTTAGAAACTAAACTCTAAAAAGACTTATGATAAGATTTCAATGAGGGAGATTGGGAAGGAAAGAAGATCTAAGTGAAGGAATTAACTTCACTCCAGAAAAATCCGAGCGAGGAATTAAAATCTAAATATTTTAATGAAGGAGATTGGAAAGGAAAGAAGACCTAAGTGAAGGAATTAACTCCAATCCAGAAAAATCCTAGTGATGGGTATTATTAATTATAATAATAATAATGTATTATTAGTGGTATTTTTATGATTAGTGTTTTTAGGGATAGTATTAAAAAGTTTGCTTATGTCAATGTTATTTGTTTTTATAAGGGTATTATTATTATTATGTCTTCGATAGGGGATATATATGATCCGCGCATGTAGATTAATTCACGAGGTAGGTTTGATTTTTTTCTTTTTCAATGTTTTTGTAATAGTTTGGAATAATTTTTATTTTTGGCATTTTTAAATTGTGATTTAACTTGGCTCTTATTGGTTCTGTGTAGGTGACGTCAATATGGGATTTTGTGTCCCAAGACCCGACGGCGAGCTGATGTAAGCAACCATTATAATAATTATTATACCTTACAAGTAGAGAATTAGTTTTTGGAATTAGAACTTTGACAAACCTACATTGTTGGCTCTGACTTGACAGAGATTTGTGTATTCGATGCAGTCGAAGTGCATGCATGCATCTACCTCCATGCAAACTTCCACGTGGAGTGTGCGATTCTGAGTAGTTGGAGCAAGGTTTATAGATTTACGGTATTATAAATCAGTAGCAAACTAGTAAAAGCATCCTGTAACTTAAGATTTTAATGTAACTTAATATGTTAATGTTGCAGGTAATGCCCGTTGCATTATGGTTTTAGTTTTGGTTTGCAGGTCATGCTCGTTGCATTATGGTTTTAGTTTTAGTTTGCAAGCCTTAAACGCATGGAGACTTAAGATGTTAATGTAACTTAATATGTTAATGTTGCAGGTAATGCCTGTTGCATTATGGTTTTTGTTTTGGTTTGCAGGTCATGCCCGTTGCATTATGGTTTTAGTTTTAGTTTGCAAGCCTTAAACGCATGGAGACTTTATGTCTTGGCATATGTGATCTGAGGTGGCTTTTAGTGTTTTAGTTGTAATTGGTATTTACAAATTAGAAAATTGAGAACCAAGTCTTTGTCTACTTTTATATCAGAGATATTAACAAATGCAAATTGCTTAATTACTTACTTCTGGTTGCAGACGAGCCTGTGCACTTTGCAACTTTCATTCTATAACAAGTGCCTCTCTGCACCAGCAAGCGAGAAAAAGGTAATTCACAATCTTTATTTTATATATTTTTAGATAATGCACTGCATATATTTACTTTGCCGAATGGTTATGTATCGAGCAATAACAAGCGCCTGTCTGCACCAACAAGCTAAAAAATGGTAATTCATAATCTTTATTTTATATATTTCTAGATAATGCAGTGCATATATTTACCTTGCTGGAATGGTTCTGTCTCGAGCATCACCATATCTGGGTAATTGCTCATTTAGGTATGAGGAATGCTAAGTTAGGTACTTGCAATGCCGAGAAGATAGAAAATTTATTATTTAGTTAAAAAACATTTGTTTATATATATATATTCACATTCGGAATGTTGACTTAGGTAAGAGCAATGTTGGGAAAATTTATTATTTAGTGAAAAAACATTTGTTTATATCTATCTATCTATCTATCTATATATATATATTCACATTCAAGCTCGGCAATCTTTGGCGTGCGAAAATAAACCGTAAGTTATTAAAATTCAATTCAGCATGTTTACAAAATTTACCTATTTAGAGCGAAACACAATCGAAGATTGTCTTCGATTTCTTCTTCATATCAAAAGCAGCTGTGCAGGAGAACTCCATTAGAAACAGACGTCGTTGTAATCCGGTTGTGGTTCCCATTAACATGATGAACTGCATGCTCGGTAGCAGTTCCGTTCCTGTTAAGATATGCATCACTATATGAATGTCCATTCCTGTTGTGGGAGAAGTCAAAAGAGTGATGGAATGACCAATTCTTGTATTTTTTACTTGTTCTTTAACCATAAACCTACAATATAAATAGCCTCCTTTAAGATACATAGACAACATGACATTGAGAATGCCCATCTCAAACAATCTACATGATTTGGAGGAAAACAATTTTCATGTGTGCTTAAGCAAATTGGATATGGATATCTGTTTTGAGATTATGATCCTGGTTAGAAAATGGAAACAAACAAACCACCTGTGTCCTCTAGCAAAGCGTTTATGCCTCTAACTTTAATTATGATCTAACTTGTGACTTTAATTATGATTAAAAATCGAAATCTTTTAACAAAGCAAATGAAATAAACATCATCAACTATAATTATATTCACAAACAAAGTCTGTTACTTTACTAAATAGCCATGTCCATAAATATATTCCTTGTTAACATGGTTAATAATTTCGGAGCCACCAAATATAGAACCACATTGACTCCACAAATTCTGGATAGCTTTCATACTATGAAAAGGGATTCCAAGCAATTTTCAAGTCACGATGCCTTTAAATATTCTGAAAGTGTGTCGCGAAACAACAACTACAATTTCATATAGCTTGATGGATCATAAATATTTCAAATCTTTCACTATTGGAAATCATTCTTTTAGTAGTTGACATTTGTATTGAATTGATAGTAATTCAGTTAATGATATTGGACTCAACTTGTGCAAGTTATTTACAACAAAATGACTGTCAAGCTCATTTCAGGCTTGGATTTTCTGCTTTCAAATGAAAGACTTTTCTTGTTTTATTGTGTTTGCCTCGATTTGTTTTTTGGAATTGGTTGTTTTATAAATTCAGATAAGTATAGATGTTTCAGATAATTACCTTCCGAATTAAAATTGGTGGTTGCATGGTAGAATAATCCTAAATTGGGAATTTTCTTCCATTTGGATCCAAATTTTTCCCAAATTTGACCCGAGCCAGATTCTATAACCAAGATTTTAAAAAATCCATGCCTCTATGTTATAAAAAGGCCTACTTAAATAAAATGAAAAGAATGGAGACAATTTCACATACAATACTAGCACATCTACGTTATTAGCCTCATGATATATATGATTCGTGTTCTCAGGGAATGATCTGACATCTGATAACTGATCATGCTTCTCTTTCTGTATGGCACTGGTTTCTATTCGCCATCTCGATTCTCGCCCTTCAAATTTCCTCCAATTTCTACTACTGATGCATCAACCATTTTCTTATCCTCTCTAGATATTTTCTCCACAGAGAAAATAAGTTTTTAGCTATGCTGAGGACGACCAAGAGGAAGCAATAGTGATTAAGTCGTGTAGACATGCATTGCTTTTATATTGAGTACGTTTCGTGGGTACAAATGTCCCTGGTCGTGCAGGTGACCAGCAATTTTCCGTGGTAGTACGCCATGCCAATGTCCATATCCACTTCTCCCTTCAAATCCCCATTTTCAACAACGTCTCTGTGGACTTGAAATGTATCTCCTCCATACCTACTCCATTTTCATCAATCTCTAGTCTAATCTAATCTACTGGAATGTTGACAGTTCTTTAAATAAATTATGGGTTGCTGAAAACCAAGAAAACATTGAATGCAATGTGTTTAACTGGATCAAGTCCAGTTCATTTTCTTTTGCTTGGCACCCCTGGGGAATGTGTTTAATATATACACTCCATTGTTGGGCATCATATTTTATTTGAATTTATTGGAATGTACACTGAAAAACCATTCGGCGTGACTGTCCAGCCAACGACCTTTCCTAATTGGTTGAAAAATAACAATAGCTCACACTTTCTCAAGCGGAAATTTTTGAAAATTTGGGTGACTTGTGGATTTTAGTTTTTTAAAATTCAACCGTTTTTATAACATAGGTAATATCAAAGAAATGTTATTTTTTCCTCGAAAAACATAAGTGGGTACAAAATATAAGTACACTTTTATCATAAGATAGTAGTAGTGTCTTTTCTAAGATTATATATAAAACTAGTTCATATATATAAAGCTAGTTTTCTTTATGAAAAAAAAGGTTGTTTTTCATAAAGTTGGTTTTCTTTATGAAAAAAATAAATTGGTTCATAGGTTTTTTTTATAAGACCTTTATAAGTTAGTTAAAAATACTACCATTTAGCTACTCTAAAATTTATTTACTATTTTTTTATATTGTTCTATGAACAATATGTTTGCTTTATTTAAAATTTGAAGTATAAAGAAGATCACTACTTTTTTTTACAAGTGTGCAGTTTCTTGTTAATAACATTTTCTTATAATTATTAATGTTTTTTCTTATTAATAACATACTTTTATATATTTATACTCAGAAAAACCTTAATGAAAAAACTTGTTATCAATATTTGGTGTTCCAACTATTTTTTAAAATTAATATATATCCCTCATTTTACTAATATTTTAGTAATAAATTTGTTAATATTTAATATTTATGTTAAAGTTGTGTTTTTAATATATATACTTAATGAAAATGACTAAATCTTTAATAAGGCCATAAACCTCATGTTTGGTCTCTTCATTTAATATATATAGTTTTTTTGAGTTATTTTGGATCAATTTATAATTTTGATTTTTTACAAATATATTTCAAATGTTTTAGTCACTTTAGTAGCCATTTGAATCCACACTTCATGTTTCTCATATTTAGAAGAAGTATCTAACCACTTAGAAAATATTGATAGAGATTTTATATAGGTTCTAATATATAATTATCCTTATGTAGAAAATGAATGGATTTGTAACTCACTAAATCAGTAACTCTAATATCGAGGGAAGTTTTAATGGAGTAGATGTAGTGCAGTGCAATCGAGGAAACTGACATGTTATCCTGCATTTGCATGCCCTGCAGCTTTAACATCAACAATGGATAGAGGATCTCCAACTATTAAAGATTCTTATTTACATTAGTTACTATAGACTCCACCACTAAATGCTCTCTCCCGAAACGAAAAAGAAAGTTACGTTGACTCAAAAAAAGTGCATCGATCGATTCATTTCCCGTCTACAATACTGATCAAATGATCTCACTAGCTATGGGAAACTAACTACTCAATTCATTTCTTATTGATATGTTACCTCGATAATGGACTTTATTTTTCGGGGTTTTCTCTCCCTTAATTGGTGAGCGAGTGCACTCACATTAGTGCTTTTTCCCCCAAGTTTTTCCATGAAAAATATTGTTATCTAGTTTGGCCTCATTGTTTTATATAATATAAAATGTTATCCAATATTTTAAATAGGGTTATGGGAAATTTATGAACGTGAAAACAAATATAAATTTTAATTTCTTATTTTCCTCACTAGGAAAAATTATATTTGTATGAAAATTAGTTTTGATTAAATTATATACATATTGGATATAATTATTAGTTATGAAAGTATTGCAAGAATATGGTTTGATTAATGGATTTCTCATTGGCATTTACAATTTTTTCATATAACCTTAAAATTTGGAAAAACAATATTATTATGATATGTTTCTTTCCCATTCTAAAACTTTCATATCTAAGTTGTTCGAGGTTCTATTGCATTTATTGCATATAACAAGAATTGAACTAGTGTCCAATTTACTCTGGGCATGGTCTGCATTTAGGCAGGGCATTCTGTTCGATGCATCTATTGTGTCCAGAAACCTCAGCGTATTGTTTTTTGCTTATGCCTATGACTGTGTTCACAATTGGGAGGGTGGTTTGTTGTTCCTGCTATTCGATTGTTCTTGTCAATCTAGGGTGTTTGAATCTCCATCGAAAGACCATCGACCTTGTTTTCTTAAGCTCGGTGTTTGTTTGAATCTCTGTTAAGGGACCGTTGAACTTATTTGCTTGGCTTTGTTTGAGCTCAGCCTACTACGGAAGAGGTAAGACACTGACCAAGGCTTTACTTAATTTGTCAAAAAAATGGTGGCATCTAAACTCAGTGTGGACATCCAAACTTAAACATGTGCTTTTTTTATTGCATTTGCATTTTTCTTTCATGTTTTTGTTTTTACTGCATTTGCATTTTTCTTTGGTGTTCATCTATTTACTTAGGTTTGTATTAAGTCATTTACATATATTTTTAACAATTTCTTATATCCTCATGCAATTAGCTCAAGTAGGAGACATTGCCACTTTGTGGCTCTTGTTATTAATAATAATAATGATGTATTATTATTAGTGGTATTTTTATGATTAGTGTTTTTAGAGATAGTATTAAAAAGGTTGCGTATGTCAATGTTATTTGTTTTTATAAGGCTGTTTTTCTTGTTAAGGATGTGGATTACTAAAATATATTTATAATTACTAAAATTATAATTTACATAAACAACCTTAGTAGTGCTATCATAAAAACACATTAATATCACTAATAATAATACCTGTTAATGTTATTTAACTTTATAAAATTTCTTTGGTCTCAAGAATATGAATAATAAATAAAAATAAATACATCCTTTACAATCAAATAACATTATATAAACAACCCTATTAATACTATTCCTTCAAACATTAATAATAAAAATACCATTCATAATAATACCCGTAACACTAATAGTGAAGACACCACTCATAATAATACCTGTCAAGATCAATAATTCCGTCTGTCTTGGAGTTAATTCCGTCACTCAGGTCTTCTTCCCTTCCTAAATCTTACCAAAGTCTTTTTAGTATTTAGTTCTTAGCCTCTATGTTTATATTTTTATAATTTTATTTTCTTATATTTTTATAATTTTATTTTCTTATTTTTAGAGTTATTTATAATTTAATATTATGTTTAGGGTTATTTATAATTTAGTATGAATCTTATTTTATGATAATTTAAGAGTGAAGTTTTTTAGAATTTAAGCTATAGTTTTATTTATTAATTACTTTTAAATATTTTTAGGACTTTGTACACAAAACCTAATTAAACTTTTTCCATAGTCTTTTAGGTTTGAGTTATGAGGTTTTTGTTTTTGGTTTTAATTTATTTATAGGTTTTAGTTTTTAATTTTAATTTCTAAGATTTTTTATAATATAGTATGGACGACATTACATAATAATAAGATTTCTATTATATTATATTAAGAATTTTTTGAATTAAGTACCTAGTTTTAAGGTTTAATGGTTTTTAAATAATTTTAGGATTTCCAAAAATACCTAATTTGAACTTCTTTTCATTACTATAGAATATTAAAAACTTTTCATGGAAGATTATCATTTATCATCTAACCTATAACTAACTGGTTAAGATTTTTAGGGTTTCAATTCATATTTATGGTTTTCTATTCTCTTACCTATTTTCTTGAGGCACATTCTTCTTCTAATGATGAGCTTGACTTAGAGTCATGAAACGTCGAGATTACTCCAAGATCAATGCAACCATCCTCCCTTTTGTGTTATGTCATGAAAACGTTGGAAAGATTTGGGATCACCCACCTTAGTCCCATCCCATACTATGCTAAAGGAATTTGATGGAAGTTTGTTCCCACCTCACACACTTATTGCCACCTCACCAATTGAATTGGGCGGTAAGATAGTTACAATTAAAGTTCAGGTAGTGGACGCTCCCATACATTACAATCTTCTATTGGGATGTAGTTGGATAAATGCAATGACGATGGTATTATTTTTGTTTTTTCAAGTGATCCAGTTTCTTCATTAGGGGAAAATAGTCAGGATTGACCATCTAGATTATTGTACGCTTAATACAAGTAACCACTCAAGTGTACCTTTCATCAGGGATTCACAAAAGGTACTTTAAGATGTTGGGTTAGCAATGTTTAAGGACACTTCCCTCATGGGAACTTTTACACTTCCTCCACCAATACTCACCACTCAAGTTTCTCTAGTGTTCACCATAATATCTATTGCCTAATTCCCATTGTTGGTTTTTCCCAAACCCATTCCAACGAATGACTCTACAACATCACATACGGTCACATTAACATGCTTATTAGTGGAAAATAATGAAGATGTAATGACCAATTACTTGAAATGTGGTGAATATGAGATTGTTATCATGAAAAACTCACACACATGTGACAATTTCATGGTTCACATGGTAAAGCATTGCCAACATACAACATGCACACAACCGAAGACACCTTCAAAAGTTCTAAAGAGAAGAATGAGCTCAAGATAGCCTCAAAACAACCAAAAACCAAAACAACGATGGTTAAACTCTGGTTACTAGTGCTGCAATGCAAGCTCCTAGAACAACACTCGTGCTGTAGCAAGGAATATCCTTCGATACCTGAGCTATTGACACAAACGACGAGATATCACCCACCAATGGTGCATAGATGGCTCATGAAAGCTCCACTTACCCATTTGAATTCGAATTTGGCCTCTCACACAATTGGTTGCCTTAAATGGCCTCTTGGTGTACTTGGGAGTTCAAACCATGAATCAATGGGTTCACATTGTGATCTTCTCATTTCTTGGCCTATAAAAGAAAGCCATGGGCATGCCATTTGTAAGAAGATTTGGAAGCAAATTTATGCTGCAGGAATTGTGCTTGAGCTCTCATCCTACCTTTTCCCTCATTTTCCAACCATTTCTAGAGCTTCCTTGCCTCCTTCCATCAAGGGGCAAGTGTTCTTCCCATTTTTACATTGGTCCATTAACCATACTCCAAGCATTTTGTTGGACAAGGAGGACCTCCCTGAGGAAGAGTGTTTTCCTCCATTTGGAGCTCACCTCTCCAAGTTGTTTGTATTAGATTGACCATTGGGAAATATACAAGTGGTTTAACTCATTGTGATTGTTGAAGTTTGCATACTCTCCCCCTCTTTGTTATTTCATTCAAGTTTTACCATTTTTTTTTGCATTGCTTGCTTCTAACAATCTCTTGCAGGATCACTTGGGGTCATCCAACCTCATTCCACCCCCTAAAGGGGCTCGATATTGTGTCCTTACTGCATCCTACAAAGCATATCCCCATTGTTGGTGTCGTTTCCATTAACCCAGGTTCAGAATTCCCTATTTATCCAACAAAGCCCAAGATATTGGCTCGATAGGGAGTCAACCCATCGGCAACACCTGCAAAGATGAAGTCTCACCCAAGATATCTATGGGGGATGCAAGAACCATGTTTCTGTAGTTATGGAAGGGGATTTCTTCAAGACAATATTAACAAGCAACTCGATCGAAACATAGGGATGGATTACCGATGACATATACACATAAAGAAATAGACCGATCCTTCGATACATATGCAACATCTGTAAATAAACAAAACCACTGACACATGCAGGATATATAAAGCATAGACATCTAAACCATAGTTGTTGTTGACATTCCACAATATGATATCAATATAAGTGTGACAAACTCATAAATTAATAATGTGGAATATGGGTTTATTTTTGTTTGAAGCTCAACGTTTCCCTGCGTAAGCATGAATAAAACTCATAAATATTCACACACAATATACATAGACATCAAAGACACAAATATTTAACATAGAAACTCATAAGGGAAAAACCATAAAAGCGCTCTTCATCTGGCATGAGTAATATTTGGAACTCTTTTGGTTTGCGCACGCATCTTGCAGACTTCTCTCTGATTATTCCTTACAATGAATTCATTTTCTCTGTCTTTCTCATTCTCTCATGCCTTCTTCCTTCTTTCTTGTCAACCTCTTTGTCGAGCTCCTTCTCATAATCATCTTTTTGTCGATCTCTAACCAATTAGAGTCGATAAATATTGTAGTCTAGGATCTAGCATCATCCAAACGACAAGGAATCATGCCTTTAGTATTAAGCGTCGTCCACACATAGCATGGTTGGACCCTATATATTTCTTACAATTCTTGTTCCAACCGTAAACTAGTTCTGAACTGACAATTGGCTGGTTGTTCTAACCACCCAATGAATCCTGTTACATTAATAAAGGCGCTAACATCCCAATTTACAATCATTCCCATTCCCCAAAATAGACTATTAGTCTAACTCAACTCACCGTTACATTTATTGTTCCCTCAAAACATCTCGAATTCCCAAGTTCGACTTACTCTTCTCCCTTTTCCGTCCTGGCCTTGCTTTCCTTATGACCAGATTCTTCATAATCCCGACCAAAACCACTATATACTTTCCTAGGGCC
Organism: Pseudotsuga menziesii; assembly: GCA_001517045.1. Classification (NCBI taxonomy): domain Eukaryota; kingdom Viridiplantae; phylum Streptophyta; class Pinopsida; order Pinales; family Pinaceae; genus Pseudotsuga; species Pseudotsuga menziesii. The sequence continues at coordinate 96,076 of LPNX010778564.1, read as the reverse complement.
AACATGCCCCCAACACTCACCTGTGGCTTGTCCCGAGCCACTTTAACCAGAAGCTTCTGTTGCATCGATTTTACTCAGAAAATCCTGACAAATCTACCTTTTTTGCTTCTCTCCGCAAATCTTCTTTTACCTTCTGCATTTGTTCGACACATTTGGAACTGACATGTTCCAAAGTTTCGACTATTGTCTCTCCCATCACTTGTCACACCTGTTCATGGACCAGGTGGATGGTTCCTATAACTTGCTCTACTTCAGCATGGAGTTCCGTGACTTGTTCTGTTCATCTTTGTGGTTGTGACCGCAGTTTAGTAACCCACTTTTGTAATGTTTTGAAATCAACAAAATTCTTAATCTTCTCAACCGATGGAAATTTCTTTAATTCATTTATTAGCTTGTTTATATTTGCTTTAGCAATATGAAGTTGCTCGGTAACTAGATCCAACTCCGCATCATCCATCAACGTTTCCCACGACTGAGAAACCTGCGCATATGCTTTGGCACAAAGTCCCTCGACCTCCTGAATCTTTTGCACATGTTTAGTTACCACCTTCTGTCATGCTTCCAATACCTCAAGGGGTGTACTGGGAGTCAGATTTGTTTCTAACTATGCAATTTATTGGCAGAGGTCAACAACTAACTCCCCAATTCGAAAAACTTTAGCCTCTGGGAGCATTTCAGTTGTAATTCTTTCTTTAGAGAATTCATGGCAAGCGAGTGCGACAACTTGCTCCAATATTTTCCTGTCCTCCTGCCATCTCTATGATTTATGATCCATCTCTTTCACTTTGTTCTTGAGCGATGCGACCACATTCTTTGAATGTTTGATCTACTCAAACACTGCATGCTCTCTTGCATTGAACTCTACTGCAGCCTGCTGAATAATATGCAGTAGATACATAGGAATTTCAAAAAAATAAACACTTACATGACCAATGTATTTGATAATGAAATTATGATCTAGCGTTCCCAAATTAAGTGCCTTAGGAGACACTTGAATCCTTTTGTGTTTTTACGGTGTTGGTACCTCAATAGGTCAGTCTTCGGAAGGGACGACTTCTTCTCGCGACTTACTATGGAATGGTTCCCACACGACCGCTACTCTAACTTCTTTTACTACGACACAAAGAGTTTGCAGTAAGTCTATAATGCCTCCTACCAAGTCAGTATTCCTATCATTAATCCTCTTACAAGTATCACTGGAAACTTCCTCCATTTGATCACCAATGATATTGTAGTCATCATTGGTAAGGCCACCAACTCTAGCTATTTTATCGGCCTTCTGTTTCTTTCGACCCTTCTTTGATTCTTCAGATATTTTGTGCTTGTCGCCCAATTCCCGATCCATCGAGGTCGTGTTGGATTCTTCTTTTCTTTCAAAGGGGGAGCTTCATGGTATTTCTTCTCCTTGTTGATATCCTCCTTTATTTATCAACGTTCCATTCTTTCACATTTCAATATCAATAGATAATTGGTCATATGCGATAGGTCATATCCACTCTTCGGTCCAGTCCCAAAGAGTGGATATAGAACCATTTGTTGGAATTGTTTCCACTAACCTAGGTTCATATTTCCCCATTTATCCAACAAATCCCAAGATATTGTCCCGAGAGAGCGTAACCTATTCGATAACACCTGCAAAGGTGAAGTCTCACCTGAGATATCTATGTGGACTTCCAAAACCAGGTTTCTACAGTTATGGAAAGGGATTTCTTCAAGAAAACATTAACAAGTAGCTTGACTGAAATAGAGGGATGGATTACCGGTGACATATACACAACAAGTAGTAGAACGAACCCTCGAGACATATCCAACATATGTAACTATACAAAACTATCGACACATGAAGGATATATAAATCATACACATCTAAACCATAGTTGTTGTTGACATTCCACAATATGATATCAATATAAGTGCGACAAAATCATAAAGATTCACACACAAGATACACATCCATCAAAGACACAGGTATTTAACGTGGAAACCCATACAGGAAAAACCACAAAATCTCTCTTCATCTGGCATGAGTAATATTATTTAGAACGCTTTTGGTTTGCGCACACAACTTGTAGACTTCTCTCAAAATATTCCCTACAATGAATGAGTTTTCTCTATCTTTCTCACATTCTCATGCTTTCTTCCTTCTTTCTTGTCGACCTCTCTATCTATGTCCTTCTCATAATTTTCTTTCTTTCGATCTCTAATCAATTAGAGTCGAGTTTGTTAGTAGTCTTGGATCCAACATAATCCAACCGTCAAGGAGTCATCCCTCTAAGGTCAAGCGTCATCCGCACACAACATGGACCGACCCTATATATTTCTTACAATTCTTGTTCCAACCGTCAACTATTTCACAAATGACAGTCGACTGGTTGTTCTAACTACCCCAATGAATCCCGTTACATTAATAAATGCTCTAATGAACCAATTTACAATCATCCCCATTCCCAAAAATAGACTATTAGTCTAACTCAACTCAAGGTTACATTTATTGTTCCCTTTAAACATGTCGAATTCCTGAATTTGACTTACTCTTCTCCCTTTCTCGTCACGACCTTACTTTCCTTACGACCGGATTCTTCATAATTCCGACCAAAATTGGTATATACTTTCCTCGGACCAACACCCATACCAAAAGTGGGAGGCACTCTTGTGCATTATTTACCACAATATTATTAATGGCGACTCCACTCTATTCTTGTTCATTTTTATTGGTTTAGGTTGTTTCTTGGAGTATAGTTAATTTCTGGTAACTAGGATATCACCCTCCATTCTATAAATTTGGCCTCCATTTGGATGTGCCAATCATTTTACAAAGTAGTGCGACTCCTGTCATTTCTTGGTATTTGTAGCGCGAATTTTCCTTCTACAGTCGTATGGATCAGTGTATTTTAATAGTCTTTCGTCCACGCAGTTTCTTTGTCACAATTCAGCCCGACATTTCCTCGCTGTGCCCGCACTACAGTGTTCTAGTGAGTCTTTTTTCTGCACTCCAGAGCAGTTGTAAAATTTATTTCTGCACTGTTGTTCATTTATTTTCTTTTTAAGAGTTTGTTCAACAATTTGCAATCCACTAGTTGCTCACTAATTAACTAAGAACAAATTAACTGAAAATGGTTACTTGTTTTATTAGTAATTAACCCACCGAGACTAAGATTAGGAAGTAAAGGGGCCATTCCCCCTTGAACTTAACTTATTTAACCAACTTTGAGGATCCCCAAGGATCTCATTGTTGTCACTAGTGTTCGAGATCATATAAGATTGTTGTTTTTCACTTTGAACATCAATAGTTTAAAGTAGTGTAACATCCACTATATGCACACAAGCAAGGACCTAAAGCCCCTTTCCTTCCCAAGTATTCTCTTCACAATATCTGTGAATTAGAAAAGGGAGGGAAGGCTGAAATACCTTCTATGCACACATATCATTTAATTTTTTGCAAGCATCACTAGTTTGTTTAGATCTCAACTTAGAATCATTTTGATTTGAGAAATTTACTTATTGAAACAATATTATTTTATTTCATCACACGTTTATTCCCACTAGCACACACTAAGTGACCTAAAGACTCTATCCAACTGAGTATGCTCTTCATTATTTATGTGAATCAAAAAGGAAGGAAGGTGTGAAATACTTCCCTTACACTCATTTAATTCACAACAAAATCCTTAAAAGAAACCATTATAATATAATAACCAACTAAAATCCTCAATAATAGGTTAAAACACAATATTTTAGCTTGGTAGGCTGATTGGGATACACATCCAAATACTACCCAACAACTTAGTTTCATTAGGCATATTTTTGAAACATAGCATTGTTGTCTTCTAGGGTACTTTAAATCTTGCTATAAGCAAGTGTTCTCAATCTCATATTGGATATGTGCACCTTGACGAAGGAGGTAAAATCTGAGGTATAGCTTCCTTGCTCTCCCCTACGAGGCACTCACATTGTTGTTAGGGAGATGACATTATACCTCCTAGGACTAACTTCTGATCCACACTTGACACAAGGTAACCATAATGGCCAAACTTAGGATACCGCCAAGGAACACTAAGGAGTGCAAGTGATTTCTGAAGTCAACTATTTTCATTGGGGGGTGTTTCCAAGTCTTCTCTATTGAAACATTGGACCCATCACTGATATAAATGGATCTTTGTTACTTCCACTAGTAAGTTGGTGTGTGGATTCCACTAGTTACCATCAATTGTGATTTTGGGAGGCCCAATACAATTGATAGGAAGGACATTAGGTATTTTTAGGGAATTTACACTTGTTTTTCTTTTCTAAAGACAATCTCATTAAACTCGTAATTAAAAAAAACCAACATGTGGACACCATCGCGCTAAGCCACATTTGCACATATCACTCACATATTGCACCATATTGCATTTGTTGTGGTTGGCATAATTTTTGCATTTTTCTACATTGTGTTTATTTCATCACCCATCACTCTCACTTGACAATTAGAATTCCACTTGTTATCTCCTAAATAAATTAATTTTCAATATGTCAAACTCAGACAATTTATTTTTGCATAGTAATGAAGATTTCAGGGTATATTATGAAAGATGTTTGGGTGATTAACAAAATTGGGATGCCTGGTGTTATGTTTTTCAAGAAATTTGAAAGTTTAGCTTTCGGTGGCTTAGGCGAACTTTTCAACAGTTCATTAGCCACCAAAAATCCCAGTTTTCGGCAGCTAACAATTTGGACTTAGGACTACGTTAACCACTGAAAGCCTGTTGACTTCGTTTTTAATAAAATTTTGGAAAAGGAGCTTTGGGTGGCTTAGGAAAACTTACCAATGGTTCATTAGCCACCGAAAATCCTAGATTTCAGCAGCTTACAAATTAGACCCAAGATTTCCTTAACCGCTGAAAGCACCAAAAGAGGAAAACGGTTCGCATATCCATCGAAATCAAACACCGTTAGCATGAGGAACGTCAGGATCAAGCACTTAACCGTCGAAAAGAATGGGGATTGCAGAAAATCATGAGTTGGGGAATAAAAGGTCATTATTAAACTAAAGTGACTGATAGAGACCAAAACCCTAGCCTACCCTCCATCTGTCCCATGAATGCAATATAACCACCACAAGACATCAAGTTCCAGTTAAGATGATTACTGCACTAGCCATCTCGAGTTTCCCACCAGAGTTTATGGTTACCCTGCTCAAGTACCAATCGCTGCTCAGCCCCTCAAAATAAACACCCTATCCTAAGTCTATTCTCCATTGTCCTGCATGCATCCTCACTAATCTAAGCTCTCTCTAGATCGAGCATTGTAGTATCCTTCCCCAGGGTTTGAATTTCAATTTTGCAGGCACATCAGAACATTTAAGAAGACGAAGAGAGGAGGAGGACCTACTCAAAAATTCAAAACATAGGTTTCCATGGCTAAGTGTTGTTTCAAAACGGTCTCTAAGCCACAAAAAGTGGACTTTTGGAAGCTAAGACCGAAATTTCAGGGTGCTCCAAGCCACCGAAATTGGTGTTTTACTATGAAAAGACATAATTTTAAAACGGTCATTCTGAGCGACTGGAGAATCATTTTTCAAAACTCTTGGAGGCTGTTGTTCCTAACATGTCATAGAACAATAACCTCTCTTAGTTTTCCTACAGGTATAGCATATTGGGAGAATAGAATCCATATCTGAGCCCTAATTTTTGGATCTTAGAATTTCCCTGTTTGAAACATATTTTTGAAATACAGATCTCTGGCAAATGAAAACGAATTTCAAAAAACTGATAGAGGTTTTTTCTCACAACAAACCAATATACAAAAAATTATTTCTATTTATACAAAGGTGTTACATATTTGGAGAACCAAATCCATCTCTGAGCCCTAGTCTTTTAGCAGTTTGGCCAAATATTTGGGGCAAAAGATGACCTGTCATCTCACTAGTGACAGTGGATCAGCCCTCTCCAACTACTAATACCAACAAAGCCAAAAGAAATATGGAATTTAGTGGAAAGGAGAAGGAGGCCCCATCACATGTGAAAATATACTTAACCTACCCTACTCAGACTCAGAAGAAGAAAAGGAGCAGGAAGTTGACCTAACAGAGCAGGTTCCAGCAATTAATGAAGAGTTTCCCTCACCAACACCAAGGGAAGGTCAAGAGGAACCAATGGCAGATACTTTCTCAAGAAAACCTAGGTCTCAGAGAATCAACCAACTATTAGGGTAAATACATGAAATTGAGATCTTAGACAGAGAGATCAAAAGAAATAATGCAATATTAACCAAGAAGAATACCGAGTTGCACAATTCTCTTCTAGAAATGAGAGGGATGTATGTTCTGCTGAAAAGGAGAAATCTAAGATTAATGAAGGACAAATCCAGGCTCTACAGAATGATTAGACTGGTGAGATGGAAGAAGAAAAACTCAAACCCTAGCAGAGGCAGCTATTAGCCTTTGGAATTCGGAGGTAGCCCATGATGTTGATGATATTCCAAATCTTATGCAGGTTGAAGAAGTACCAGAAGGACATGAGTAAAGTGTAAAAGGATGATTAAAGGCTAATAAAATTTTGTAGAAAACAGAGCTTCCGGTGGCTTAGGAGAATGTAACAACTATTCATTAGCCACTAAAAGCAGAGCTTTCGACAGATTATAGACCCAGGATTCTGCTTCCTTAACCACTGAAAGAAAAAAAGGGTGTAGAAAGGTATTTTTACACACATAACTAGTTTTGGAGGATACAAACACCTAGGGGGTGAATTATAAAGCTGAAAATTGATGAAAAGCACCAGTGGATGGGATCTATTCCAGTTTTGAGGGTGCGATCAAGGAGAAATGGGTCACAAACCCTACTTGTCTTTAACAAACCGTGGCTTGTCTTTCATATAATAGGTTATATCTCTAATTCAGTAATCACTATAGTTATCAAAGAGTTCAATGAGTGAAAAAGTATTAGAGTTAGATAGACTAGAACTTAAATTAGGGTTTTTGACCTAAATTTTTGCAAAATAGTTATGTTATCTATTTTTAGTAAATCAGATCCAACTTTTCAGGATCTGAAGATTTTTGTAAGGGCTATAAAGCCTAAGACTTATTTTGAAGCAAGGGTTCGACTTCGAAGAATTTTAGACCCTTATTGTTATCAAGCTTCTCATGTTACTCATCATTTAATATAAGCTCTTTTGCTATTATATTTTCAGGTTCCATATCTTTTCTGTTCTATACTTGTGCTTGAATGTCTGATTCAGGTTTATTCTTTTTATCTAATGCCAGATAGCTGTCATCCTATCTATGTGTTGATGAGTTGAATTGCAAGTATTCTTCCTTGTTATGATTAGCCATTCATATGTGATTGTTTTATGTATGAATCCGCTAGCATAGTAAGTTCTCCATTTATTCACCTTATTATCAACCCTCTGAACATTGGTGGTTAAAAGCCTTATATTTTGATTGAGTTTTATGCATGTCTTGGGAGAGTGAGGTCTTGTAGGTCATCTGACTTGATCCATTTAGAGAAACCATTAAAAACATTTAACTTACCAGGAATGCTTGAGCTGCAACCTAGAGGAGTTTCCTGGAGTGATAACACCACCATTGAGGAACAAAAATCCCACCAAGGTAGTCCTGTAGACTCCAAGGCCTTTCCCCTCTCTTGAGGGGTGTTTTTCCATTATCTCCATGTGGCACACGAGAGAGATCACCAGGTCGAAGCCACTCCTTAGCCACTTTTATTGGGTCATATAGATGAGGATACACCTTAGTTGATTCACTCTCTCCCCTAAAGGATGGTGTTTATCCTTTCCCATCCTCTTCTCAATGAAGAGGTTCACCATTGTTTACTCCCCCACATAGAAGTACTCCACCTTCTTCCCCCCCATTTGGAGGGAGTCAAATTACATCATCATATTCCCCTAGAAGATAAAGATCACTACCACATACTCTAAGGTCTCCCCCTTAAAGAAACCACATACAAAATAACATGGCGGCCCCCCTTGAGCCTACCATTCATGGAAATTTTGAACCTCCCTGACATAGCCAAGTTGGGAAATGCTCCCATAGATCACAACGCCACTTAGATAGATATGCCGTAAAAGATACCTTTATATATCCCCAAGTTTGAAGGAAAACATGGAGATGATCCTGCTAACCATATTATGTCTTTCCATCTATGGTGTTCCTATAACAACATAATGGATGATTCATTCCACCTCCGTCTCTTCCAAAGAACCCTAAACGGTTTAGCCATGAAAATGTATGTTAGTTTGGAACTGTATCTCATGCTACATTTGAGGCTATCTCCACATAATTTCTATATTAATTTTAGTTTCTCATAAGTCATGATCTTGGCCTCAAAACTCTCACTTAGTTTAGACAAAACACATCGACACATATAGCAGACCATATCTACGAATGGTGTCATTGTCATGTATTATGAAAATTCGACATTCAAGCTCCCTTCCTCTTGGATTGGTTCCTCAAATCACTCCAACCAACTATCACAAAGGATGTGGATACCTCCATGCCACAAACTGAGGAAGAAGTTATTCTCAAAGCCCAACACTTTGACCTTATGTATGCCCAATCAGGGTATTTTGTACACTGTACTACCAGATGCCCCTAAGCATAGATCATTGGATCCTCCCATAACAAGGATGCCACATTCTATGGATGGGATTATTTGGTTGATTTAGTCCCAAAGTAAGGTTCCCCCGTAAACAAATCCTACACCACCACCACTGGTCACGCGATTCCCACCTATCCCCATATGTCAGCTCCCACTCATACTGCACTAAATCATTCATTTGGTCAATATCAGCAGGGAGCATACAACCCTATTTACCCAAGTACAATCCAAGTACAATCAATTCCTTATTTTTTAATGCCACCACCTATGTCGACATCCAAATCTTACATGACGCAATCTACTTTTGTCTCACCCTTAGGATATAATCCTTATTACCCATATCCATGTACTCCTAGTATGAGACCATGCCTCATATGGGTGTCAACTTTGGTCAACCCTCTATGCAACATCAAACTCAACATTTCAAGCAACTGGCTATTATCAATCCCCCGAACCGAGGCTAACCAAACCCCACAAGGGGGAAATATCCCCAAGCAAGGAAATAACGCTAACTTGAGGACCAATATCCCTTATACAATATGTGGTGAGTATGGCCACTATTAGTGATTTAGCTCTGGAGGCACCCCACATGTTTTCTCTTGTATGCGGAAGTGACCATGCACTAGCTAGGCTACTTTACTTTGTAATGGTCTTTAATAAAGTTTAAAGTGACTCTTATGTAATGGGAATTTTTATAAAGTATTACCTTGTTTTAATTTTATAAAGTGATTTTATGAGATAAAGTGTACTTGTTTCATAAATTAAAAGGTGACTTTATTAAAATTAAATGTAACAGCTTTTGGGGGGGAAGTTTCTCGACCCTTGATCTTGTAAAAGCAAGATTTAATCTTGGCCTTTGGATTTAAGGAGTGGGGAAGGTGAAAAGTCACTCTTAAGTTATAAGAGAGATCCTAGGTTAGTGTGCAATACAAGTTGAAGGAAATCATTTCCAAGAGTGAACATTTTGGTTGGGTGATTTGCAGAGAGAGAGGGAGTTGCAATTTTTCTCAAGTGGGAATGAATCCCAAGGGGATGGGAACGTTTCCCAAGGCATTTATTGTTGCTGCAATGTACAATATTGTACAGTTTGTAATGTACCTTCTTGGCACATTTTTTGAAGAGGGTTGTATAAGGTACGAACTGCCGGGCACACATTTTCGAGGTCTGTTGGGAACAAAATTCGAGGTAGGGTGCTGGTATGGAGGTTGTACAGTCAGTTGGGAACATTTTTCGAGGTGGGAACACAAATTGAGGCATTGGTACAAATATTTAATGCTGTAATAAATGCTGCTGTAAATAAATTTTCTGCTTGATAAATGCTGCAATAAAAATTATCTTGGTTTGGTTTTCCCCAGGGTGGGGTTTTTCTAGGGTCACATTGACAAATTTTTTGTTGTTTTATGGGTTTCTCAGTCTGCTGTTTTTTATGTGATTTTCCGTTGCTACAAACTTAGTTTCAATGTTTCAGATTGTTGTCTTGTTGATTTAAATGCATGAGAAGTGTTTTTATTAATGAAAAGTATTAAGTTTGAAATCTAGGTAAACTAAGTGTTTGGCAAAAGTCTGAATTTTTTGTCAATATTTCTACATGGTATCAGAGCTGAGGCTTTGTGATTACAAGTGATTTTGGGTATAACAATAGTGTTGAGTTGTTGGGAAAGGGTTCTTGCTATTTTTTTTTAAACAACTCGTGTATTGGAAGACCTTATCTAGATGTGACTTGCAGGTGGTGGAGAAATATTGATCTGTTGTTCTTTTGGTGGTCTATTCTTTTCTTTGATAATAGAGATGGCTGCTTGTATCAGATATGAGGATCGGTTGGATGGTATGTCCATTACTTGGAGTGGAAAGTCAGGATGACTGTCGTTCTCAAGGAAAATAGACCATGGATCATAGTTAGCACCGTGGTAAATCCTCCTCCTGATACTGATCCTGTTGCTTTGGATATTCATGAGGTAAAAGAGGCCAAAGCCCAAAGATTGAATCTTGATGCTATAAGGGACCTTATTCCACATGCAGATGAGAAGAAGTATGCTTATGAAATGTGGACTACAATGAATGGATTGTATGAGGCTAATAATGAGAATCATATTATGGCTCTCAAGGAAAAATTGCAAGGAACCAAGATGGCCAAGGGTGAGGGTGTAACATTTTTTCTTACCCGGGTGGATGTTGGGCCAAGAAAAGTGCATAAGGAAGAAATAAAAGCACAATTGCAAGGTAGGAAGAATAGGCGCGTGACAGAGAAAAGAAGGTAAATGATGGAAAGCAAGCGCAGAGTAGTGAGATTTGAGACGAGGATTGGTGCGACAAGGAAAAATAGACCCAGAGTCTGTGGGACATTAGTAGGTGGAAGAGTAAAGGATGGTGTTACGGAGAGAAATTACTATGGGTTGGGGTACCACAACAGACAACTTAACTCCAGAAATCAATCCTTTCCTATATGCAAGAGAAACCAAACAACTAACACTAAAGGATCACGATTCGTACCTTATTTCGGACGGTTGATGTAGATCCCCATTGAGATTTCCAAATACAGCTTGAATTGATAAATTGCTTCCTCAACATTCAATAAACAAGACAAGCATACTATATATAATTGTGTTAGCTCTACTCTAGCATATATAATCAATACCATATAAGCATTTGAAATCATCCATGGATAAAATATTCATTCAAACACACATGATTGGACAGGAAAGGATATTTCTATTAATATAAAATCAGAGATTACAATGAATACAACCTCTCTCGGCACGTCTGCGAATCAGATAAATCGAGTCCCACTTGGGCCTCCACCACTTCAACCCTCCATCTCTCGATAGCAAGCTCACAAGTAAAAGACAACTTTGGGAAGAACACAAAAGTGCTCCAAGGGACAAAGGGGATGCAGACTCAAGCACAAGTTTCGACAACAATGGACTATAGTTCTCTTGCTCTCAATTCCTCATGCCTTCAATGTATCCAAAGGGTTCCTTATATAGCTCTTCAATGGGATAATGAAAGGTAGAGTCCGAGCGATCTCAAGGCATATGGAAGTCTAGGAGACAAGTGAGTCGGATCCACATCAAGGAAAACTCCAAAAGAATTTGGCCTTTTGCACACATCCCTATGTACATGGTTTTAGGGTCAAACCTGTGTATATACGCAAGAAAGGGTTTAAAAGTCGCGTATGGCAATTTTTGCATGTTTTTAGGGATGATCTTGGAAACATCAAAGGAACAAAAATGGTCCATGGGGTCTAAGGAGTCTGTAGAGGGACAGGGAAGGCCATAAAAGTGTGATTCACCATGTGTGGTAAAATAAGCTATAATAGACTCCCCCCTAATGTGTGAGGTCAGAGGGGTCATACGATGGCTGAAATACATTATAAGTCCATCCCAGAAGTGGAATGATGAAGAACCCATTGGAAGAACCAGCCATCCAATCAGCACTATACAATGATACAACTCTGCACATAACTGCAAATACATATAGCAGTCCTGGATACATAAGAGTACAATGGCCATGAATAGGCATGATACAATATGACATATGTGGTCATCTCCACATACAATATACATAGATCAGAATCTCCATGATGAAGATATACAAAGGATCATGATATCCATGAAGACTGAAGATATATAATAGATCAAGATCTCCATAATGGTTGGAAATGTCTGACATATCCTGGAATCAATTCATGAGAGCTGAAATCTCATGAACACTGGCACGATCAAGGAGGTAATGTATATGAGATGCCACCAATCTGGAAGGTCTTCTACACAAACTGCTACGAGTACATGTCCTACTATGTGAATAGAGGTGTCAAGGTCGAACATAGTAGTCCATTGTTTGATTACCGGTCATTGATGTATACCGTTAACAGACACGAGATCACCCACCGATAATGAAAATGGGAATCAAGGTACTAGAGTGCAAACTAACAAGTGTGAATAAATGTGTTGAGGTCGAACACTTGAGAGAATCCATCGATCAGGGGATTGATGTATTCCCAAAAAACTGTCGATGGCGAGAGAACTTGCCACTGATGACTGCAAGTCTCAAGGCACTCAAAAATGGCTCTAGATTCCTATCCCATAATAAATGATCTGAAGTTGATGGGATGAAATATGCTGGAAGGAGGGCATTGAGGCATCCCCCATCATCCAACACGAGGTACTCAGCAAAGCTGTATAATGTGGAAGGACTCGATCATAAGGTGCACGGACCAGTAACTGTATCGGGAATGGTCGACATGCAAAGTCAAGATAACTGAGGAATGGCCGACTCAGGTTTCAAATTCCTTGGAACAAGAGAATAACGGTGAATGGTGACTAAATGTTGGCAGCATAGACTCGATATGAAAAATTGGGACATCTCTGCGACACAGGAGGCATCGTCAGAGGCTCCATAGGGGCTGGAAGCTTAACCAGTCAGTGGAGATAAAGTCAGATAAACGAGTATAGCTCCTAAAGTCAAACTATTAACCCAACCTACGGATGTGATATACAGTGTTCTGTTCAAAGGCGACATGACTCGACTGCTGCCAAAGATAACATCTTTCCTTGTCCGGCTTTTTGGTTTTTTAATTTTTTTGGACCTTTTCAAATATTTGAAAAGCTTGAAAAAAAATAAAATTTCTTTTAAAGTTATAGACTAGGAGGAGACGAGTGTCAAATGGGAAAACAAACTAGTTCCAAGTAGTGGAACATACCTATGCTCAATGCAAGGACACGTGTGTAGGATAGTGACACTCGGGGGAAAGTCCCCTCCCGAAAAAAATAGGGAATCAATCTGCAAAGGATATATAAAATGGCTCTATGTGGCTAGACATGAGACAAGCTCAAGCTATATGGCTGATACTCAAAGTCAGGGAAGCCAACATAAGGCTCAATAAGGCAGGCAAAGGTCATGATAATGCAATTACAACTTGACATAAGGGAGTCCAGGGGAATAGGCCAGCAAAAGATCAAGAGTATGAGGCTCTTGCGAAATTTCATGGGAATACTATACAACGGACTCCCACACCCTAAAGGAAAAAACTGTCGTCATGGGCACCAAATGCAATTAAGGAGCTAACTAGGGTACCCATGTAAGATCAAGCTCTACCATTCTAATCATGCCACTTCTAAAAAAAACAAGAAGGTTCTGTGACAAGACAGAATGGGTTCGTACCTAAGGTTATGATGAAACAATCATAAGGTCATGCAAAATGAAAATGGTGGTGAAACCTAACCTATAAGCTAGTTTAGACATGATAGCTGAAATCGGCACGAACGGGTCAAAACAATGGTCGAAACGGCGCTCAAAACGGTCTCCTACATCATATATTAGTCAAAAACGGTCCAAAACTATAGAAAGGGGGGTAAAAATTTGAAAAATTTCTATAAATAGTAAAAAATTCAAAACATTATATAACATTTGAAATTTTTACCCAATTGAGCTCAGAACTTCAAACTCGAATTCCGGGAGATCCAGCCGACGGAATCCGACAACGTTTTTTCTAGGTAATTTCCCATGCCCTGCTATTTAATTTTCTTGTAAAATTTTCAATTTTCCATGGTCTATTTGGATTTCTAGGCCATCCTAAAGTGTGCACCTCGGCCCACGCAGAAATCAAGGATTTTTTCGCGTATAGGGTTGGATATACGTGGAAAAAGCCCTCAAAGTCACGTACATACGCAACTGTTTAGCAAACAGTCGCGTATGCGGCCGTGGTCAAGTTTTTTAAAGACTTCTAATGACCCAAACTTGATTTGAATGTGCAGGATGGTTCTAGAATGGAGAGAACGTGAGCATGGGGATGTAGAAGAAGCCGTACGTGGTGATCTAATGGCACAACAGGCTCTTCGTGCATGTGGGATCTACAAGTTTTGGTGTCTTGGTGGCTTAAGAGCCAAACCAAGATTGCTGCAGATGCTAGTAGACTATTGGGATCCTGACTCAGAGTCTTTCTAGATCGATGGGATGCCCCTCACCATAGAAGTGAAGGACATATACTTTATTACTGGACTTTCCCGATGGGGGGAAGTGGTGAACCTACGATCCCGCAGGCCCGGAGGTGGCCTCACCATAGATGAGTACATAGCCGTGTATTGTTATCCGGACACGGAGAAGGTTGGGAGTCAGATCCCAACTAACTCCATACAGGTGCTAGGCCTAAAGGCCATACTAATAACACTAGGCAGGATAGCAGGGCTAGCTTCACTCCACCAGGCCTCGCGGCCTCTGATGTTCTATGCAGTGAAGTGCATGAGACCCATGGTGTACGATTGGAGCACTGCACTACTGGGCAACATGAAACACCAGCTCAGTGAGTGCAAGATGGGAAGAGTACAAAAATTCAGTTTCAGTAGCATACTGAGCACATTTTTCTTTGAGTGTGTTCCGAGATTGAGCCCTAGCGTAGATGTTCCTCTTCACGGGGTTCGAGATCCGGCCCAACGACATTGGGTAGATGCGATGCGTAGAATGGGTGGAGGTAGGGTGTCCAAATCCTATCCAGCTGACTTATTTCCATGGTGGCGACGACAGATAGTTGCCATCGATGATTACCCCTATGTGGGGATAGATTTTCGGGGAGACCCCGACATGACATTACCACCAGGATCGACAGATGGTGACATTGGTAACGAATCCCAACCCTCTTTTTAATATTTTTGAGTTAGTTAATTTTTTTTCGTGTTTTTTGATATGTGGAATAAAAAAGACATGTTTTTGCGTAACAACACATAGTGACATCCTATCATATGTATGCAGATGTAGGACCACGGCGGCCTGAAGGAGTCCCTTGTCATAGACGGAGGGGAAGAGGAGATGAAATTACGGGTGTGGATGCGGAGCGGACGCTCCAAAGCATTCATACCAACTTCGTGCGACTGACACATAGGGCACCCATGACGCAGGTCGAGGACCTGCCTGAGGCCATGCAGCGTCAGGTGGTGGGTGTGCCATGAGCATGGGTGCGGTTGTTTAGATGGATAGCTAGAGCCATGGTGATATTCCACAATTAGAACCCCCCTCCTCCTCCCCAGGCTTAGATACCTGGGAGTGATACATTTTGTACTACCGTGTATTTATATTTTGGTGGATCAAGAGCCCCCTTTTTGTATTATGACATATGTATTATCGCATTTTGGATGTTTTAATGAAAAACTTTTATGATGATCGGTTTATTTATTTACATGTGTAAAAATGTATGTTTGTGATGAGCTTATTGTCTATGAAACAAATGCCAATATAACATGTAGTTAGCATATGAGTCAACAACTTGATTATAAATTCTTGAAACATGTATGTATGTTATGTTTTGAAATTTCCGTTCTAACAATCTCACACGTAAGAATCTTCGTAATAATGTTGGATCTCTAACATGATACAAGACATTAAGCTGTGACACTACTAACTCTGAATCAAGACGTACCTCAAGAGATAGAACACCATGTGAAATGGTATCCCATAGAAGCTCGATAACGTCACTATATTTAGCAACATTGTTTGAAGAGGGTCGTAAACAGACGCCTCCTGAAGACAATACCTGACCCGTAGGAGTGTAAATCACCCAAGCAACAGAGGCTGAGTGTTGAGTGTGACGGCTTGCACCATTCGTGAATCCTATATAGATGGAAGACTCCATTGACATATGCTATAAGAAACATAAGCTAATCAACAAACCTGATCACCATAAGAAATACCTATCTATGCAAAATGCTGTACATTAATATACAATAGTCAGCCCTGGCTGAAAATCACGCATAGTACTTTTTAAGATAGATCCCATTTCTAGGCTCCGCCAAGGCCGTCTCCTCATAATCTACTAGCTCATAAGCACCCTTCTCTAACACACGTTTAACCACGTAAGGACCATGCCACATGGGGTTGAATTTGCCTGCCCCCAAGGGTTCTTTAGCTTGACCCCACAAAAGGACCAAATCTCCTTCACTAAACCTCCTTCGATGGACAAATTTATCGTGCTGGACCTTAACGCAACGCTTAATCACTTCTAGAGCCACTAAAGCATCTTGGCGCTGCTCTAAATGGACCAAACGTTCCTCCAATGGAGAAGTGCCCGGTAAGAGCTCTATGGCTAGCTTCAAAGAAGGGATTTCGCACTCAACTGGAAATACAGACTCCACTCCATGTACAAGCTGATATGGAGAAAAACCGATGGAAGTCTTAACCACTGTCCTATAAGCCCACAAAGCAAGATATAACATAATATGCCAATTGGTCTTGCTTTGTGCGACGGTTCGTTGGAGAATAGACTTGAGTGATTTGTTCACTGCTTCAACTTGTCCATTTGCTTGAGGGTAATAAGAAGAAGAATGCTCCTGCTTATACCCTAACTTCGAGGCCAAATATTCCATCATGCAATATTGAAAGTGCCTACCATGGTCAGTGACAAGCTCTTTCAGAATACTGAACCAAGTAATAATCTGGTTGAATACGAAGTGTGCAGCCGTCTCACCATTAGATTTAACTGTAGGCATAGCCTTAGCCCATTTCGTGAAGTGGTCAACAGCCACGATAATATGATGATGCCCCCCAGCTGAAGCTGGGTTGCAATCCATGAAATCAAGCCCCCACTTAGTGAAGGGACCGATGGTGATAATTGGATGTAATGGGGTAGGACGCGAGTGCATATTACGCGCGAACGCCTGGCAAGGGTGTCACTTCTTGACTGCATTGACACAATCTTTAAAGATCGACGGCTAGAAATAACCTGCTCTAAATATTTTTTGGGCTGTAGAAAGCCTAGATAAATGACCACCACATGCCCCTCTGTGGCAATCATTCAGCACAAGCACAGCCTCCTCATGATTTAAACAACGACGTAAAATGGAATCTACCCCATGGCAGTACAATGTGTTATCCATTATGAGGTAATTCTTGGATACGTGACGTAATCGTCGTCGTTCATCCCATGAAAGGTGAGTAGGGACCTTCAATGTTTGTAAATATATGATAATATCTCCATACCATGGATCCAAAGTTGAGATCAAGAAGATGTACTCATCGACAAACGTATCTTCACAAGCCTCCTCCTCCTCCTAGCTCGGGAAATTAGATATAAGCTCTGCAAAAATCAACGATTTCTTCGATTTTTCTGAACAAACTCGAGATCGAATTCTTGTAGGATGACAATCCACTTATTATACTTTCCCCCTATCATCCTTCTAGTGAGTACAAATAGAAATGGATTGACATGGGCAACCACCAAGGTCTGGCGAAGGAGAATATAGTGTCTCAATCTTTGAATCGCATAAACGGTAGCTAAGGCAAGCTTCTCCACATGGGAATAACGGATCTCCACATCTATAAGGTTCTGACTCAGATAATATATGACATGCTCTTGGAGCTCCTCATCCTCTTGAACCAAAGCCATACCAATCGTCTCCATGGACGCGGCCACATAAAGTAGAAATTCACGGCTATAGTCGAGTGGACTAATCATTAGGGCCGATGCTAAGGCTTGCTTAAGCGCATCAAAGGACTCCTGGGCTCACTCATCCCAGCAAAAGGTAGTGTCCTTCTTCAAAAGACGCATAAATCCTCTAGTCAAATTGGCAAAATTCATGACAAATCTCCGTAAGAAGTTTGCCATGCCTTGCAAACATTGAAGATGTCTAATGTTTCTCGGGGGAGACAATTGAAGTATTGCCTCAACCTTTAAAGGGTCGAATCTTATACCCTCTTTGGAGACAATGAACCCTAATAAGCGACCAGACTTGATGCAAAAGATGCACTTGTGAGGATTTAACCTGACCAAATAATGGCGGCACCTTTCGAACACTAATCTCAAATGGTAGGAATGACGCATTCTCATACGAGAATGAGCAGCAAGGTCATCCAAAAAGACTTCAATAATCGATTTGAGATCATGGAAGATCAAGGTCATAGCCCGCTGAAAAGTGGCTCCAGCATTTTTAAGGCCGAAAGGCATCTTCCGATATGCAAAGGTACCCCAAGGACAAATAAAGGTGGTCTTATGTTAGTCCTCAGGTTTGATCTGTATCTGATTGTATCCGAAAAATCCGTCCATAAAAGAAAATACCTCGCTTCCCGCACACTCATCCAAAATCTGATCGATAAATGCTATGGGAAAATTATCTTTAGGACAGGCATGATTCAAGTCATAGAAATCAGTGCATATACGGATCGTTCCCTACTTCTTATCGACCGGAACGGGGTTTGAAACCCACTCCGTCAAGGTAACGAGATAGATAAAACTGTCATTCAACAGTTTTTCTATCTCAGCCTTAATCGCAGGTGCTTTCCTAGGATTCACCACACACAAGCGTTGTCAAATAGGCTTAGCATTGGGATAAGTTTTAATCTCATGTTCAACAATGCGAGGGTCGATACCTGGAATTTCCTCGTATGACTAAGCAAATACATCATGAAATTATTTGAACAACTCGGTATACTCTTGAATCTCAGCATGGGAACATTTTTCCCCAATATAGACATTCTCAATCTTGCCAGGATCACGAGAGATATTGATAGGGATGGTAGGAGATATATTTTCCATGTTTCCATCAGCCATCGGACTAGGAGAGGTTAACGGAACCATGGGACTACCAATTCTCTCACTAAGAATCTCCCGATAGTCTTCACACTCCAAACGGTCAAGCTCGGGAAGAAAATAAGATCTATGATGCAACTCTTCCCAAGGTGGCTCAACCCCAGAAATAGCCTCAATAATAACCTCATCTAAAGGAAAAACACTATCAAGGAAATCATGTGTGTGAGAAGACTGCATTTCCCATGTAGGCAGCACATATGGGTCCTCCTCCTCCGTCCGTGAAGAGGAAGGACTAGGCTCTGCAACACATCCAAGATTAGCTTGATATGCTATCATAGCTGCAGGAAATGACATGTATGTTTCGATGGGATCACATTAAGGGTTCGGTGTAGGAATAATCCAAGGATCTTCCATATGGGTTGTGTGAAAAGACACCGATCTCACTGAAACTAGACCCTATCATAAGGACAGGTGCAGGACAACTAAAGCTTCCCATAAGAGATGGATACATGCCCACACCCACACTCCTAGTTGTTGGCTGAGAGTGCTGGACAATCGGGATAGAAGCTCCTAAAGATGCGGTAACAGGTGGATTCTTGAATGACGTTTGATCAATCGTAACTATCATC
The DNA here is from genome assembly GCA_001517045.1 of Pseudotsuga menziesii. Taxonomy (NCBI): domain Eukaryota; kingdom Viridiplantae; phylum Streptophyta; class Pinopsida; order Pinales; family Pinaceae; genus Pseudotsuga; species Pseudotsuga menziesii. The sequence continues at coordinate 76,347 of LPNX010778564.1, read as the reverse complement.
CCATTAAACGGAAAGTATACAACTCGAAATAGAGAAGAAGCTATGGCTTGCATACTGTACATCCAATTCCTTCCCAGCAACAAATTGTAGTCAAGGGGTGCATCAACCACCTCGACCTCTATCGCAATGGTCTTCCCTCCCAAACAGACCTTAAGAGAAGGAAGAATGCCTTGTGGTCGAAACGATCTTCCATCAAAAGCAGTCAACATGGTAGCGGATTTAGACAACTTGGGGGAACCCAAACCCTTCTAACATGCCAAAGACATCGTGGAAGTAGCAGCGCCTTCGTCAATCATAGTGTGTTTGATGGTCATGTTAAGACATTCTATGTGAATCAAGAGAGACACATAGGAAGGCAAGCGAGGCTGAAGTCCCGCAGTTTCAAATTTGATGACAGAGGAAGAATTATCATCGTTAACACCGAGAGCAGAAAGCAAAGATTTCCTTTGCGAGGGACAACGCTGAAGTACTTTGAGTGTAGACATCGCATAAGGAGTGTGGCCCAAATCCTCGACAACAGAATAGTTATGGGCAGCTCGGGCAGTAGGATTGTGCCCCAAATGCTTAAGGACTCCCTTAGGAATGCGAGGAGCAACTTCAGGTTTATCCACAGGTTTTTCAATATGCAAAGGACTCTCAAGTGGAGCAAGTTCCTTTCCAAGGTCTGGTTGTGACGAACCATAGTCATTCGCACGAGTCACAACCTTAGCAACACACACCATATTGATGCAACCATGACCACTACAAGCTTCCAGCGGATCTTGATCCCCACCAGAAGTGAAATCACATAAGTGGTATTCCCTATAGTCACTCATCTAGGCTCTAGTATCCGAATAGGACTACTAGCACTAGGCCTAGGACGAACATGTGATGTGACCTCCTCTGCCAGGATGGAGGTTGTAATATGACTCGAGTTCCCAAATCTCTCCACATGGAAGTGACTAGAAATGCCCCCAGGCATAGTGTTAGGTTCAAACTCTGACTCGGCATGTGGTACCGAATCATGTATAGGAATACCAGACATATCATAACTACCATAACTAGTGCTCATAGGTTCATGATGAGTCTCGTCGCCCGACATCCAATACCGACGGCCTGAGAATGAGGGATCATACCTCGAGTGTGTAGGTACATCGTGTGAAGGATCATACCCAGAGTGTGTAGGTATATCAGGTGAAGGATCATATGTAGGGGTAGGCTCTCCTTCTTCAACCTCATGGAGTGAAGAAGGTAGCTCATGAATTTCATCTTCATGATCTCCCATCGTGTGTGAATCAATGTGAAAAATAGTCCGCCTGGACCATCTGTTTCTCTCTCTCAAAGGAGGAGGAGATGTAGAATGCGGAAGTCCTGCTAAACGATGAGAACGGCGAGGTGCCGCACCCGAATCCACAATGACTCAAAAAAATACTCTCTAATTACGCAAACCCTAAGCAAGCTAACGTGCACAGAGCATACACCAATAAAATTTAAATCCAATCACAAGCAAACAAGGGTAGGATATGTGAGCTACCGAATGAAGTAGGTATGTCTCGCCTAGGAGAGGCTTGAGACTCCCATACACAACAAGCGGAGGTTCTGTAACCAATTATTGTGGCCCTCAGCTTCAACACATATAGCAACTGTGCTGTCCGACCCCAACCTAGCCGAGACACCTGTAGAATAATGCCTGCAAAGTACCCCCTCGATAACCTAGGTAAGGCAACTAAGGTCACCTCAATATAATCAATGCTTAGGTGGACAGTCACAGGTGGGATTGACCATATGGGCAGGGTACCAAAGCCTGAAACTCTCGAAAGAGCCCCTAGATATGAATACAAGCCTGGAAATATCTCTGGTGCTACTCAGTTATGACTAGGGGTCATCCCAATTAATAACTGCTCGCACTGCCTCGTTCTTAACTCCCTTGTAAGAGGAGGATCCTAAGAAACACTAACTATACCAAGGAATTTCACATTCTCACCTGGACAGACACATACATGTTGTTGTTTAGTGGTCTTGGAGAATTTACTCACATTGAACTATTCCAAGACCCTAAAACCTAATCTTGTTGGTGTACCCTATCAAAGAAAATAGTGTAATCCATTTTAATTAAGCGTTGATTTTATTTGGCTTTATTACTCAAAAAAGGTAGATGGTCGTGCAACCAATGGTGTTATGATGAAACATGAAGTAAAATGCACACCTAACAATCAATGCAAATGCATTGTGTTGAATTAAAAATAGGGCATGCTATTATGTGAAATGCAAAATTTTTCTTCAAATGTCAAATGCAGTCGTTCCTATATGAAAGCCTAACTAGTACTTCTCTAAGCAAACCTAGTGCAAGTACCATGCAAAGTGCAAAGTGCAATGCATAATGATGCAAAGAAACAAACATTTTTGGATTTTTTGAATAAAAATGAGATATTAAAGCAAAAGAGTGATTCTACTACCCCGAGACTCAGTAAGCACAATCAAACAACACTCACACAAATTACTAAGGTAAAAGAAATCTAATGCACTAATCCCAAAACAAAAAATCGAAAATGCAATGACAAGAACATTATTAAAAAAGAAATTTACCCTAAAAAAGGTGTCTCTGGTTAGAAACAGAGGTGTATAGAGACTCTAGTAGTATCAAAGGAGACTCAACAATCATCAAAATTCACCCAACAATAATCAATATTCCTCTAGAAGGAAAAACTAAGGGCATACGCGACTGTTCGCAGTAAACCCATGTATGTACGTGGATATAACAGTCAAAGCCACGTGTATACGCGACTGTGAGTAAAAAACTTGCATACAGGAAGAGAAATGTATAAAAGTAAAGGCAAATAGATAAAATGGGACAAAATTCACACCAATCGGACACTACCAGGTAAACATGCCCTCATACCCGACTCAGAAATAGAGAAATAAGAGCAATTCAAAAACATTGAATGCTGATAAAAAGCCCCAAAGGACAACTACTAGGAACTCCCCAGCGGAGTCACCAATTCTGTTACAGAGAGAAATTCCTCTGGCTTGGGGTACCACAACAGACAACTTAACTCCAGAAATCAATCCTTTCCTATATGCAAGAGAAACCAAACAACTAACACTAAAGGATCTCGATTCATACCTTATTCTGGACGGTTTATGTAGATCCCCGTTGAGCTTTCCAACTCCAGCTTGAATTGATAAATTGCTTCCTCAACATTCAATAAACAAGACAAGCATACTATATATAATTGTGTTATCTCTACTCTAGCATATATAGTCAATAACATATAAGAATTTGAAATCATCCATGGATAAAATATTCATTCAAACACACATTATTGGAGAGGAAAAGATATTTCTATTAATATAAAATCAGATTTTACAATGAATACAACCTCTGTCAGCACGTTTGCGAATCAGAGAAACCGAGTCCCCCACTTGGGCCTCCACCACTTCAATCCTCCATCTCTCGATAGCAAGCTCACAAGCAAAAGGAAAGCTTGGGAAAAACACAAAAGTGCTCCAAGCGACAAAGGGGATGCAGACTCAAGCACAAGTTCTGACAACAATGGACTATAGTTCTTTTGCTCTCAATTCCTCATACCTTCAATGTATCCAAAGGGTTCCTTATATAGCTCTTCAATGGGGTAATGAAAGGTCGAATCCGAGCAATCTCAAGGCATATGGAAGGCCAGGAGACAAGTGAGTCAGATCCACATCAAGGAAAACTCCAAAATAATTTGGCCTTTTGCACACATCCCGATGTACACGGTTTTAGGGGTCAAACCCGTGTATATACACAAGAAAGGGTTTAAAAGTCGCGTATGGCAATTTTTGCATGTTTTTAGGGATGATCTTGGAAACAACAAGGGAACAAAAATGGTCCATGGGGTCTAAGGAGTCTGCAGAGGGACAGGGAAGGCCATAAAAGTGTGATTCACCATGTGTGGTAAAATAAGCTATGACAGATGGACAGGTGCAGGTCAAGAAGGACTGTAGGCTATCGAACTGACGAAAGACTAAAGGACAATTTTGCGGCTAGTTATGACCTGTACGGGCAGAGTGAAAGACGTTTCCATGACTAGTTATGGCCTATGAGTAATGTAATGTATGACGTTTTGCAGCCATTATGGTCTGTCATTAATGTAATAGAAGATATTTTGTGGCTGTTTATGACTGTAATAACTGAGTTGTAATCAGTCGACCCTGCACGGTCATGTAACTCCTATAAATAATAGTAACCCATTATGTATAAGGGTTAGCTTCAGAGGGATTGTATTAGTTCATTTCTGACTTAGAGAGAAGTCTGATAGTAGAATCTTGTTCAGGCGAGGATTTGCAACTGTGTGCACAGACCATTTTGTAGGAGTTAATCTGCAGCTGAGTGCATAGACAGTAAAGTAGAAGAGTCAATCCAGGCTGTTTGCGGATTAGTAGGAGTAGATAGAAGCATAAAACATAGAGAACGAGAACAAGAAGAGTCTGATCCAAATAGACATATCTTAAAAACACTCTGTAAGTCGCAGACTGCAAGGTGCCATATATTTCTCATGTCATATGAAGAGAACCTTGGTGGTTTTTACCCAGATGGGTTTCCACGTTATTTCCTGTGTCACATGAATGTTGAATGTGGATGGTTGAATGTTTAAGAATTAATGTTGAATGTTTGATTATATTGCATTGTTTAGAGTTATTGTTTGAATGAATGTCGCAATACTAGAAAAAAAACATAAATGGATGAATGAGTAAAGCATTGTCGAGCACTGTATATTATTCATGTTAAAATATTGTTAAGTTATAATACTGCCACACCACTATCATTTACATTTTAAGGAATCAACTGCGTCACATAGTTGCACCAGTTGTGAAGTTAACAAGGACAAGGTTGTGTCAGAAGCTGGCTGTGTTGCACTGTTGTGCCCTTGTCGAGTAGTAAAAGACTCCATCCTTCTGACTCTGTCGAGCACCTTGGCCATGTGCCAAGGGATGATAATCCCTCACCAACTGTAAAAACATGGTTCTGGTAGTTACACATTAAGATATCTCAGGTGAGATTACGCCTACCTTGCAGGTGTTGCCGGTTGAGCTTGCTTCGTCGGGTCGATGTCTTTGGGTGTTTTGTTGGTTTTGTGTTGTTGCTGAACCCTGGTCATGTGAGTGAGGAAAAGTAGGCCAAAAAATGGTTTCATTTCCAGGACCCATAATCATTTGAGTCAAGATAAATGTTGTGCCATTCGACAAAGAAGGAAATAGGGGATTGGATGGAGTCTAAGACATTGGCATTTGCGTAAGAATAGAGTGCAAGTTCGTAGTGTAGCACATAATATGCGATAGATCAGTACATATACTGTGATATTCATGAGATCTTCTTTGCAGAGTTTCCTATTGTGCTACATGAGTGGTTGTCAAGATTAATAACTCGGCAGCCAAATGTCTAGAGAAGAGAAATGACCGAGTGGAGTGATCAATTGATTCGCGAGATAACTAGTTTAAGTAACCCCATCTCTAGAGCTGTTAATTTTTGGGTCAACCGTATTTTTCAAGGGTATATTACTGAGTTTGCAGAAGAGACGATAACCTCATATAGTGAGGCTGAAAGAATTTTTTTCCAAGGACTGGGAAGAAGGTACTTATTGTCTATAAGTACATGGATAAAGATGATCGTCTATTTGAAGGGCATTTTGCAGTTAAGCAGTTGAGCCGCATATCCATAGGAAGGGATATGTTGTAGACGACCTATAAAGACAATGGGAAATGATGAGATGAAATGTTCCCAGGAAGTACAGAACCTGAACTAGAAGCTGGATTCCTAAGGAGTGGAAGGAGATTCAGGTTAGGAAAGAGAAGAAAGACAGTAGGGGGTAGACAAACTCCTAGTCTGTTTGAGGAAAGTGAGTACGAAGTTGAGTCGTGGCTGGACGAAGGGTATTGGGATGAAGAGGAATACTATAGCCCAATTTCTTGAAAGATCGGAAGAGTTCAAAGAATCTATAGAAACACCAAGATCAGGACGCAACTACACCACACCAGGAGTATCGCCAGAGGTAAGGTCTAGAGCCTCATCTCCTGAAAGAATTATTAATATTGATAGTGCTAGTACTGTGATCCAGGAGGATATTGGTGGCCACCCACATATTCCACTTGGACCCTCACCATTGTTTCTTTCAGTTTTCCAGTTTCCTTAATTATAGCACAATTTACTATTTTTGGAAGTTTTTCAGGTCCTAAGCATCCAGAGCCGTTTTGAGGCCCTAAACGTCATTTTTTTGGCATCGAATGGTCGGGAATATATGAGTTCATTTTAGACTTCACATGATTTGCTAGTTATGGATGTATTCCTTAAATATATCTTTCTAATGATGTATCATGCGTGTCAAATGGAGGTAGTATGCTAAAGTTACGACCCCGGGAAATTGATGTACCAAGTTACCCAATGGGGTCCACATTCTGGTGTTTCACCTCCTAGGGTTAGGTTTTTGGATGTGTAGGGTTTACATTGTTTCTAAATAATATATAGGCCTTCGAGCCTCATTGTAACATAGAGTTCATAGGCATGTAGCCACCACATCTCTTCTCAGAGATAAGCTAACAACACTCTAGCTAGTTTATTTCCATTTTGTATGTAAACCAATTTCAATTATTGATTAATGAAATGAAGTGTTATTTTTGCTGCATATTTGTTTCTATGGTTATTTGTGTATTCTGTTGTGTTTCTGCATAAATACAGATCAGTGGTATTAGAGCAATCTGCTCTTTGTTGATCCTTCTTTGCATGTCCCCAACGAGGGCGGGTATAAAGAGTTAGGGCTCGATCTGGTTAAACCTTTGCAAGATCAGCCTTGCAAATCCTAATGGCCACCCATGGGGGATGAAAAGAAATATGAGGGCACAGAAGATCCTATCAAAATGTTGCTCGAGGAGGCCCTTTAAAAACAAAGGAACACGATGATGGATAACTTCACCCAGATCCTTCAACGACTTCCCATTGGCGGTGCATCTGCATCTAGCAACCACTCTGGAGATGCCACCCCTTTTAAGGTACAAGTAAACTTCGACATTCCCATATTTCATGGCTAAATAGATGCAGACACTGTAGATAGATGTTTGAATCTATTAGAAGTATATTTCTTGGTTCATGACTTTTTCGACTAGGAAAAGATTACTTTTTCTATACTCAAAGCCTCCCCCCATGTCAAGGACTGGTGGGAAACCTACTATGACAGAAAGGATGAGGAGGAACCCTCTATTTTCTCGACCATATCCACTTGGAATTATTTCTGAGATGCCATAAAAGGATAATATTATCCGGTGGGGAGCTATGAGGACAAGTACATACAATGGACTACGCTGCGGTAACAAAGAGATCAAGATGTGTATGATCTGACGAATCTGTTCCATAGCTTGTGCACCAAGTCGGGTATCAAAGATTTGGAGAATCATTTGGTGCTGAAGTACTGCAGTTGTCTGCACAGATACATTCAGGAGGAAATGGAGTTCCTCGACATCTCCTTGCTTGGTACAACATATCAGTATGCTGCCAAAATTGAGCAAAAATTCAAACAGAAAAAGCTAGACTTTGGATCTGCGAATCAGAAGCAAGGGAAAGGTGCCCCAAAACCACAGAACCAAGGAAAAAACCAAGGCATGGAGACTCAAGAAAACTTTCCAAAGCCACAATCAAAGAGAAACACTGCAAAGTCAAAGAAGGAAGCAGGAAAGTGGTGCAAGTTCCATAAGTGCCCCACTCACAACACAAGTGAGTGTCGGGCCAAGCAGTCACTGGTGGCCGAGATAAAGGATTTTGAATAAGATGCATACTCTGACACTGAATCAGAACCCAAGAAGGGTAATGATAGAGGGAATAATATTATCAATGCAGAATCCAATGCCACCATTGCCACCACGAAGATCCAAAAGGAAGAACCAGAAGATTCAGAAGAGCAGGAGCGTCTTTTCCACTCCCAGATGTGGGTAAAGGGTTCCCCGCTATAGTTCATTATCGACAGTGGGAGCCAAGAGAACCTAATTTTAGTAGAGGTTGTGAAGTGGTTTGGTTTGCCGACCACAGCACACCCACAACCATATACCATCAGGTGGCTTCACCAAGGATGGGATCTCCGCGTCAGCCAGCAATGTCGCCTTCCCTACAGCATCAAGCCCTTCACCGATGAGGTATTATGTGATATTGATCCTCTTGATGTTTGTGATGTATTATTAGGTCAACCATACTTATGGAAGCGACATTCTATGTATGAGTCCCTGCCTTGTGCTGTTATTATTACTTTGGGAAATAATTTGTACAAGATACCAGAGGTACCACCTCCTGCTACTATCTTTTTGGTTACTGCAAAGAAATGCAGTAAGCTCATTTCCAAAACCAAGAATTTTGTTTTCTTGATGATCCGCCCCCAGGGAAAGAAGAAGATCATTGCCACGACCTCCAGATAGGGCCCCTCTGCACGACAACAACAAATGGACAAGGTTGTGGAGGAGTACTGGGACATATTCACCTCACCCACCGGGGTGCTTCTCTACTGTTAGGTCAAGCACCCCATCGATTTGACCCCAGGTGCGTCGCTTCCCAATGGACCGATCTATCAACGCTTTGTTCTGGAGAATGATGAAATCAAGAGGAAAATTCAGGAACTTCTACAAAAGGGTCACATCCGGCCAAGTTCATCTCCCTGCGGGAGCCCGATTGTGTTGGTACAAAAGAAGGGTGGGACTTGGAGACTCTGTATTGACTACCAGGTGCTAAACAAGATCACTGTCCAGAATAGGTACCCGATCCCATGGATTGATGACCTCCTGGACCAGCTTAAAGGGGTGAAATATTTTAACAAGATCGAATTAAATTCCGGGTATCATCAGGTACCGATCGAACCAATCGATGTGTGGAAGACTGCCTTCAAAGCTAAGGAGGGCCTTTTCGAATGGTTGGCCATGCCTTTCGGGCTAACGAATGCTCCTCCAACCTTCATGAGACTGATGGAAAACATATTGTGGCCATTCACCAACTCATTTGTAGTAGTGTACTTGGATGACATCCTGATATTTAGCCAGACTTGGGAAGAGCACCTCCACCACATCCGACAGGTCCTCCAAACACTATGGCAACACAAGTTGTGTGCCAATTTGGACAAGTGTACTTTTGGCATGACCCAAGTTCAGTATCTGGGATACATTATTAATGAGTGTGGGGTACATGTGGATCCAACCAAGATCCAAGTCATTCAGGATTGGCCAGCCCCAACTACTCTAACAGAGCTTCGCAACTTTCTGGGCCTTTCTAATTTCTACCACAGATTCGTGTTGGGATTCTCTCATATCAACTGGCCCTTGAGTCAAGTCGCCAAGGGAAAAGCAAAAGAAAAATTATTTTGGTCGGAAACTCAACAGAAGGCATTTGCAGAATTGAAACATCGCCTCTGCTGTGCCCCAATGCTCGCATTACCAGACTTGCAACAACAATTTGAGATCGAGACATATGCCTCTGACTATGCTATTGGGGTAGTCCTTACTCAACAAGAGAATCTAGTTGCATATCACAGTGAGACACTGTCCGACACAGTCCGCAAATATCCCACTTATGACAAAGAGTTGTATTCCATTGTATAGGCTTTCCGACAATGGAAGCATTACATTTTGGGGAAGGAAACGATTATCCACACAGACCATCGACCCCTGCAGTTCATACAGACACAAGGGAAGTTACAGAATGATCACCATCAGAAGTGGTCCACATATCTACAATAGTTTCATTTGAACATCAAGTACAAGAAGGGAAGCACCAATAATATTTCAGACTGCCTTAGCCGACCACCGATCATGGCGATAACCACCGTGCTCAACTCTTGTGGGAACGAGACTTCTGATTGGCCGCTTCTCTACAAGAGCGATCCAGAATTCAGCCACACATACCAGACACTCTTGGAGGGAAACCAAATTCCAAAATTTCACCTCTAGGATGTACTACTATGTCACATGGGACACCTTTGTGTTCCTTCAAGCGAGCGTGCCAAGATGATTTGGGAAGCGCACTACAATCAGCCCGCTGGGAATTTCGGGGTCAAGAAAATAGTGGCAGTACTGCAGAAGTATCTCTATTGGCCAAACCTTCAACATGACATCGGGGAGTACACCCGATCCTACACTTCCTGCGCCATTGCAAAACCATCCATCAAGAAGCAAGGACTCTATACTCCGTTGCCTACCCCTAGCTGACCTTGGGAATCCATCTCCATGGATTACATGTTGGGCCTTCGTTCTACTAAGCACGACAATGAGTGTGTGTTGGTGGTCGTTGACAGATTCTCAAATATGGCCATAATGGAGGCTTGCATGAAAAATATCACAGCAGAAGCCACTGCTAAACTCTTCTTTGAATGAGTGTGGGTACAATTTGGGATCCCACAATCTATAATATCAGATCAGGATAGCAGGTTCCTTAGTACATTTTGGTCTAGTCTATGGTCAATGATAGACACCAAGCTCACAAAGTCCACAGCTTTCCATCCCCAGATTGATGGTGAGACAGAGGTCGTCAACAAGATGATCGCACACATTTTACGCATGTACAACTCAAAGCATCCACACACATGGGATGAGAGCCTCCCCTATGTACAACACAACTATAACCGAGTCCTCCATAGCTCAACCAACCATAGCCCCTTTCAGGTGGGCTTGGGATTCCAGCCACTATGTCCTATTGACTTAGCCATGCCATTTGCAGCTACTTAGGATGATTCAACTCATATCCACTCTGAAGTTTCCAAGGCAAACAACTTCATTGAGTGCATTTAGCACATTCGCCAACAGGTTCATGACATATTGGACAGATCCAATGCTAAGTACAAGCAGCGACATGATCAGCATCGGGTGCAACACAAATTCCAGGTGGGCGACAAAGTGTGGCTACATTTGCAGAAGGAGCGCCTCACTGGACCCCACCGCAAGCTTTGCCCACTCTGATATGGGCCATACACCATCACCAAGGCTGTCAGGGACAATGCCTTCGAGCTCAGTATTCCACCATTCCTTGGTCTTCACCTGGTGTTCAATGTGGACCGCGTTCGGCCCTACTTTCCACCTCTACTGGACACATCAGACTTGGTAGAACAACTCACACCAACAGAGTTAAACCCCGACTGCATGGAACAAACCACAACTGATCAGATTATGGACACACAGATCAAGAACACCCACTAGTAGAATATCCAGCTATATCAAGTTGTCAAAGCAGGCCAACTCCTTCACAAGGGAAAGTGGATCACCAGGGACCAAGTTCAGCAGAAGTTTCCTCATCTCATGGAGGAACTCAATGCAATGGGGACCATTGCTTCCTAAGGGGGGAGGAATGATCCAGGAGGATATTGGTGGCCACCCACCTATTCCACTTGGACCCCCACCATTGTTTCTTTTAGTTTTCTGTTTTCCTTAATTGTAGCACAATTTACTATTTTTGGCAGTTTCCGGGTCCTAAACTTCCGGAGCCATTTTGAGTCCCTAAAAGACATTTTTTTGGCATTGAATGGTTAAGAACATATGAGTCCATTTTGGACTCAATATTTTTGTTTATGGATGTAGTCCTTAAATATATCTTTCTAACGATGTATCATGCACGTCAAACGGAGGTAGTATGCTAGAGTTATGAACCCGGGAAATTGATGTACCAAGTTACCCAATGGGGCCCACATTCTGGTGTTTCACCTCCTAGGGTTAGGTTTTTCGATGTGTATGGTTTCCATTGTTTGTTAGTAATATATAAGCATTCGAGACTCATTGTAACATAGAGTTTAGAGGCATGTAGCTGCCACATCTCTTCTCAGAGATAAGTTACCAACACTCTAGCTAGTTTATTTCCATCCTGTATGTAAATCAGTTTCAGTTATTGATTAATGAAATGAAGTGTTATTTTCGATGCATATTTGTTTCTATGGTTATTTGTGTATTCTATTGCATTCCTACATAAATCCGGATCATACTACGACTAGTGTGCTAGGGAGTCCACTTCCATTAGATTATTTATTAGATAACCCTGATGCCAAATCAATGCCTGTGGCAGATATTAGATTACCCACATTCAATGGGAATGGAGAAGAAGATTTGGAGCAACATTGGTTCATATGCAAAGCTATTTGGATGGTTCACCAAGTTCACAGTGCGAACCTAATAAAAGCATAGATGATCATGACTCTGTAGAGTTGCACGCTGGACTAGTTTATGAAGTTCTATGTAGTACCGACAGGAACCCATCAAAAGACCCTTGATGAGATCCGACTCGCGATGATTTGTGAGTTCAGAAAATGTAAATCTGAGTCATAGTGCATCACTCATATCAAGGAGATAAATCAGTTACCAATGAAATCCATATGGGATTTTGATCAGTGGTTTAAAAATTTGATGGCCAAAGTTAGTTTCCAGATGTCGGATGTGCAACATAAAGAGTGGTTTATTGTTGCGCTACTACCACACATTAGATCTCCTTTGATGCAACAAAATATTGTGTCTCAGACAGAAGCGCTAGAACTAGCGCTGAAGCTGGAATATCCATCGATTGGAGATGGTGGTGCAGGGATGATGCAGATTCAGTCGCAGGTGGCTAATTTGGCTCGGTAGCTTCAGGACATCAAGAAGGGTAAAGAAGCATGTGAGGACTTATGGTGCACAATATTTCAAATGAATGGACACACCAAGGATAATTGTCCATCATACATGAACTATATCTCATCAGGTGCACCAAATCTATTGAGTACCTAAGGGATACCCTGGTGCCGAATATGGCAGACTAGAGGGCATCGTGACAAAGAGTGCCTATACTTACATAATATTGTAAGTACCCTAGCTAGCCTATTCTGTAAATTTTGAAAATCAGTAAGCATGATGAGAAGGACTGCAGATCATATCAGCTAGTGAAGGAAAAGATAGTAGACACCTACTTGATGAAGAACAATGGGCGGGTTTTAGGCTGAATAGGTGCAAGTGCACTACCATCCTATGCCTTTCCCACAAAACCAATATCAAAATCAGTATCAGCCGTAGTATGCACCACATAATAAATATGTGCCATAGAATCAATACCCACCACAATAGCCACACCCTTAGGGAAGGGGGGGGTAGAAAATTCAGAGGAGGATTTGGCAGAGGAAGAGGTCAAGTTGTATGCTATAACTGTGGACAACTAGGCCATTATTCTAGAGATTTCCATGAACCTGCAAAGACATGTTCATATTGCAAAGTGTAGGACCATAATGTGGAGCAATGTCCTCAGTTGATTGAAAAGTGCCAAGCTCGGACTGTCGCAGGTCCTAACCTTGTGCAGAATCCGAATCTGAATCCAAATCCTAACCTTAAGGTTCAAATGATTGCCGCTGAGCTGAGAGAGCCGAATGTTGCTGTCATAAATTGAGGAGGTGTTGTGACCGGAGCTGAGCAGGATATACCACAAGAACAGCCACAGGTGTGACCCACGGTGCAGAAGAAAGTACCATTTGACGTTCAAAAATAGAAACAAGTATTTTTGGACGTGCGACCAAAGTTTGTGTACCCGAAACAACTGTCGACCTCAGCTAAAGTCAGAGAAATTCTTGAACGCTTCCAACATATATTCTAGAAGTAGATTCTGAAAAAGGTTAGTAAGCTCAAGTCATTTCTATCAAGTTTCTTAGCGCTAATTAAAGATAAAGATGTTATCGCAGAACTACAAACACTAATAGAAGAAACCCCAGTAGAGTCGCAACCTAGAAGGAAGGTTAAACATGTCAAGAAGAAATTCAAAATGGGGCACGATTTAAGAATTATTACGCAAATATGGGATTATGACATGGATTACATCATTCTAGATCCGTGGTTGGACGTAAATATTATGATGTGACAGACCTGGGAGAACATGGGCAAGTCACGCTTGGACTGGTCCCCTATCCAGTTGCGACTTGCAAATCAGGCGAAGGTCCTACCAATCGGTAGGATGAGTCAAGTCCCTGTCGACTTTGAGGGGTTGTGCACATTCGCAAACTTTGAAGTCATTAACATTGTTGATGACACGAACCCATACCCCACGCTTCTGGGGATAGATTGGGCCATAGATAATAATACCATTATAAATTTCAAGAAAAGAATCCTCTCATTTGAAGTGAGATGATGGTAGTGTCGCACATTGATCCATTATAGGGACAGAGGTATGTAGAACCAATATACAGTGAAGGACAAGGTGATTATCTAGACCATATCTATAATGTTAGCACCTTAAAAGATGAATATGTAAACCCGATAGCGGATGGAAACCTAAGCTAGAAGAGTGCTAGTTCCTGCACATCAGATTCAGAAGAGGCCTTAGAAAACTGGCAAAAAAAATTGCATGAAGTATCTATGAGGCGATGCGCCAGGATTACCAGATCTGTGCGACGAATGGAGAATCAATTGAGGGAGTTACCCACATATGAGGCTTTCCTAATCTTGCGACCTTCCTCACCGAGTTGGAAGGACTGGTAGCAGAACCACAATGCTTGTCTATGTTAAACTATGTACTAAAGGCTATGCATGCTAGATGGTGGAGTACACATAAGCAATCCATATCAGAATTTCCATAGTGCAGAAGATTACTGGAAGTTAGATTTGGTGCAGAATTCATCGTCGTAAGTCATAAGTACATAGGACTATCAAACCCTGTAGAGCACATTAATCAGTGTTGCATAGCATTTACAAAATATCCATGATGGGAATGGGTCAATCATTTCATTCATACATTGGAAATGACACCCAGAAGTTGGTATACATCCATGGAGTTATGAAAATGAACTAAATATTTTGACGAGGTGGTCATGTAGTTCGTGCACACCTTTGCACTTATTGATCACCAACCGACAATTGATGTTGCGCTTCAAGCACTAAGGAAAATATATTCACTGAAATCCCTGTCAAAGTAGCAAGTTCCCACTAGTGTAGTGCGACTGTCCAAAAATGGATGGCTTGTTACAATATGACTAGAGAACCAGATGATGATCCAACTAGCATAAACATACTAGAGTCAGAAGGTACACGCAAAGTCGAAGGAAGTGGTATTTCGAGTGGCCAGTTCCTCAAGCCACTGAAAATCAAGAAAGTAAACATTGGCTCGACGGAGAACCAGAGGTTTTCCAATATAGGAAATTACTGAGACAGTGAGATAGTGTCAAAGATAACAGAATTGCTGCAAGAGTTTCAGGACCTATTCCCTGCCAATTTCTTAGAGATGAAGGGAATAGTGGGAGATCTGGGAGAAATGAAAATACCCCTGAAACAAAATGCTAAACCAGTCAAACAACGACCTTATAGATTGAATCCAAGGTATAAAGAGAAGGTAAAAGCAGAATTGGATCGCATTGACACAGGAATCATTGAACTTGTTGAGGAATCAAAATGGATCCACCCTATAGTGATCCAGGATAAGAAGACAACAAGCGAAGTTAGGATCTGTGTCGACCTAAGGAAGCTGAATGACACATGCCTTCACAATCCATTCCCAACATTGTTTGCAAATGAAGTACTTGAAAGCTTCGGAGGACAAGAGATGTATTCATTCACCGACAACTTCTCTGGCTATCATCAAGTCAAAATCGTAAAGGAGGATCGAAAACAAAACAACCTTCGTCACAGAATGGGGATGCTGCCAGTATACGGTAATTCCCTTTGGACTCAAGAATGCACCTGCTATTTTTTCTAGAATCGTAGTTTCTACTTTTAAATATTTCATAAATAAATTTCTTGAGGTCGACTTTGATGATTGGACTGTGTTTGGTCTAGTAAGAGATCATATTGAGAGTCTGCACATGATGCTGGGCCACTGTTCCCAATATCATATTGCGCTTAATTCCAAGTAATGAATTTTTTGAGCACCATTTGGTGTACTATTGGGTCATGTCGTATGTCGCGATGGTATTTTGGTTGACCCAGTGAAAGTTGCGATTATCCTTGACTTACCACCACCTACATTAGTCATGCAACTCAAATCAGTGTTAGGACACACAGGCTATTATAGAAAATTTATAAGAGGATATGCAGAGATAATTGCACCCATGGAGAAAATGTTGAAGAAAGATGCAAAGTTTCAGTGGATGAAGGCTTTTCATGAAATCTTGGACAAAATAAAGAACAAGATGGTCGCTGCGCCAATACTTGTTTTTTCGGATTGGAAGAAGGAGTTCCATGTTCATGTCGACATGTCGTCTGTCGTGCTTGGCATAGTCTTGACACAACCAGGTGAGGGTGCACTTGACCACCCTATTTCTTTTGCTAGCAGAAAACTATTGATGACAGAGAAAAATTACACGATGACAGAGTAGGAAGGATTATCCATGGTCTATGCACTTCAGAAGTTTCGACGCTATCTGTTGGGTGGAAATTTAAAAAATGTACACTGATCATTCAGATTTAAAATACCTAGTCAACAAGCCAGTGTTGGGGGGGAAGATCTGTTGATGGCTTCTCCTATTTCAAGAATTTGATTTCGAATTCATTGTTAAACTTGGTCGACTAAATATGGGACCTGATCACCTATCGAGAATAAAAAGTGGTGAAGAACCCAACAGTCTCGAGGATAACTTTCTCGATGCACAATTGTTTGCAGTCACCATGATTGATGATTAGAATAAGGAATTTAACGCTATGATCCACTTCTTGAGCATAGGCTATGCACTGGAAGGGTTCACCACTACGTAGAAGAAACATTTGGTCATCAGAGCTGCTGACTTCACATTGATTGCAGGACACTTATACAAGATCGGACTTGATGAAATATTGCGACGCTGTGTCTTTGAATATGAATGACAGTGGGTAATGAGTGAAGCACACGTCGGTGTCGTAGGAAGACACTATGCTGGAAAGGAAACTGTGCGCAAGATACTGCAAGCTAGCTTATGGTGGTCAACTATCTACATGGATACTAAGAGCTTCTGCCAGCGTTGTGATATCTTCCAAAGAACAGGAAAACTATCACGCTGCGACGAGATGCCACTTGCACTGCAGGTAACCCTTCAAGCATTTGATAAGTGGTCCATTTATTTCATAGGAACAATCAATCTGTAAGGAAAGAGGATTGGGGTGCGCTACATTATCACTACGACAAACTACTTAACTAGATTGGCTGAAGCCATGCCCGTTAAAGATTGTACTGCTGCGACTGTGGAGAATTTTTTATTTGAAAATGTGGTGACTAGATTCGACTGCCCAAAAAATCTCCTAAGAGAACAAGGTATGCATTTTGTTAACAAAATGATTGCTAAGCTTACTACATAGTTTTAGATTCAGCATAGAAAGACGAAACCCTATCATCCTCATGAGAATGGAACGGTTGAAGCCTTCAACAGGATTCTGGAGAATGCATTAACCAAAGTATGCAGTTTGCACTAAGATGATTGGAATTAGAAAGTTCCAGCTGTGTTATGAGCGTACTGCATGACCTGCAAGCGACTAACAGGGCACACTCCATTCATATTAGTGTATGGGTAAGAAGATGTTGTGTCGATGGAGTATATTGTGCTGATCCTAATAATTGTTGTGCTAATGGAAATGACTGACAAAGATGCTGTCGAGAAAAGGTTGTAGCAGCTCATTCAGATGGAGGAGGAACGCTTCATCATAGGATTCCATCAAAACATAGAGAAGCAAAGGAAGAAATCATGGCATGATCGCCATACCAGGACTAAGTAATTCAAATCTAGAGGAATTGTTTTGCTGTATGATAATAAATTTCTGAAACATCCAGGGAAATTGAAGACGCATTGGCTAGGGTCATATTTGGTCGCACATATCACTGATGTAGGCATAGTGAAATTGCACAAGCTAGATGGAACGCTAGTCACAGAAATGGTAAATGGCAGCTGCTTGAAACCTTACAATGATGGCCGCGACGTACCTGGGTAAGGTTGCATCACAGGATGAAAAAAAATGAAGAGAAAAAGGGGAAGGGAACTCTTCCGTCGCACGACTGCGACAAAAGCATGCAAATTACAGTAAAAGCAGGAATGACAGCTGGACATCATTTAATCCTGGATCCCAAAAAATATTGAGGCGGTTATGACAATGAAGCATTATTAATTTGATAAAGTACGCAGAGAATGGAGGCATGCTTTTTGGTCCCATCAATCCTCCTTTCCATAACTACCATAACTACCCTTACAGGTACGGATCAGAACTTGAGTATATGAGTTAATTTCAGAATGCATCAAACGTGAAGCCCATGTGATCGACAAGACGTCAATTTTCCAGTGAATGATAACATGCATGATGAGCACATCCATATAAATATGAGGCTTTGTCATCAAGGTTTAGTTTACTTGCATAGAGCGAAGAAGATAAAACTAGAATTTGCAATTAAGAGAGTCGAAGCTAATGGTAATTGAGATTTCCAGCGCCAGTGAGCAATCAAAAGTTACCATCGCTTCGTCGTGCCCAATTTTTGAAGAGATCATGTTGCCAAGGTGCAATAATGAGAAGAAGATCGAGAAACAATGGTGAGGCCAAACCCGCAGACAATTCCTAGGAATGGTACGACCATTTTTTCGGCCTCTGGTTTGGCTCCTGTAGCAGCCTCAGCGCATAATCCACCAGTCAACATACCGGCCACAGATCTGCAACCATTTATATAAGAGAGAGACCTTACGAGAACTTCAGGTCCTAAGGTAAGGCTACCCAAGGAGAAATATAGTAAGAAGCTTAAGGCCACTGAGGAAGTGGCTACTGAGGAAGCACCAGAGTCACCACCATGCAGAGACATGAGCACCACCATTGAAGAGAATTACCTATTACCACCTTAGATTCATCCAAGGAGAGAAGAATCTCCTAAAGTGAAGCGTACGAAAAAAGTGCTCTCCTCCTTGGATGTGCCGCAGATCCCTGCTGGTGTGCCCCTAATAATGAATATACTTCTGAAGATGGCCAAGATGCAGTTTGAGGATACTGACACGTGCAAGCAAGAGGGCAGAGGGCCTGAAGAGGAAAAATTACATGGTCATGCTTCCAACAATGCCTCCTAAGCCACAGTTGGTCGTCGCAATGGAGTGGGTGCGAGGTATTGAAAGCATGGGCCTACTTAACCTGTTGTTTATGCCACACTTTGGTTGGAGAACGCAAGGAAGCATATATGTGCGACAACTCCTAGTTCTTTTCACAGAGGATACTTATGGCTCGACCGACCCTATGCTTTGGATTCTGAGCTCATTTCAAGAATAATGGGTCTTGCACATCAAGGAGACGACCCTGTGCTGTATCTAGGCGCAAACAGAGATACGACAAAAATGAAGCAAAAATATGACCTCCAACATGCTGGTAGAGGATTCCTCATTTCCCTTATAACTGAAAACACAGGGAGGTTTATCGCAAAGATTTATCTTGCAAGCAGCTGTGTAAGATGCGTCCTACATAGTGCACCATTGGGATTATGGAACTAGCAGATCATAGGCCGCAGGAGTCAAGTTCAACTGGTTACAGTTTTTGTTGACCGAGCTTATAGAGGATGCAGAGCAAGAACATGAGGACAGTAAGACTAAGTTCCACTACTCTTGGCTCCTGATTTTGATTTCTTTCATGGTTTGATTAGACCTATCGGATTACCATCCATATGATATCCCAGTACTTTTCCATGGCGCAAAGTACCAGAACCTTTGGGAGTACAAGGATGACATGATCAGGAAGAAGGACAATAACATTGAGTTCTTTCTACACGCAGAGGCACTCAGAGACATTATAAAACATCAACATCGACTGAAATATGCGACAGTCCAAAGGTATGCATTGTTTATAAACTTTCACGCTGGTATCCATAATATTATCCTTGAGTCGTGGTAGGATCCAATGAAGTAGGCGCACCCGATGCCATTTATGGTTGCTGATGAGAAGGTGGAAGCGGTCATGCATAATTAGCCTGAGGAATGGAGCGTCTCGGTTGACGTCGAGATGAATCCATGGGATAACCAAGAAAATATTAAACCAAGAAATGACCAAGGTAATGGCCAAGACGACCACCAAGATAATGACCCAGGCAATGATGGGGGTGACAACAAAGGTAACCAGTCGGAGGAGGAAGATGATGGTGATGATGACAATGAGCACAAAATTGATGAGAATCATGGAGAAGACACACCCACTAATGAGGATGTCCAAACGAAATGGAGAGAACAGGAACATGAGCGCGTGCTTGCGCGTAAGAAGCGAAACACTAGAAAAATGACTTATACAATCATCTTAGAAAAGGAGGATATGGGATTGATTGCAGAAGCTGTCACAGAAGTGGAGAAGACCATCCTTAAGGGTCTCAGTTCACAATAGATGCAAGTGGCCAACAAACTTGTTAAGCATGTAAACAAGCTCACAGAGGCTATAAACTAAGTAAAAACCACTATCGAGGTTGAGACATATGGCGTTTATCCTGTGGATACATTAGCCGTGCCACTGTTGTTTCCGCCCCTCAAGCTCGTATTAATAGTGCAAGCACTTGAATCAGGTACAAAAGAGTATGATGATGTTATCAAGGCAATGGGGATGCTAACGCTATATTTTTCCAAACTAGAGTTGGACAAAATATATTCCATTCAACATGCGGCCGCAACAGAGCTCTGGATTCGAGAAAATGCATTGGCTTACCAGGAGAAGAAGGAGACAATGAAGGGGAAAGAGCGCAAGGTCCTCCTTAGGAAAAAGGACTAGGAGATTGAGGTGCATGAACAGAGTAGGCTTGCACTTTATGAATCCATAAAAAACGCAGTCGTAGAGTTCCCTGTGGAAGAAGGACACAAAGATGAATATGCAGTCGCAAAGGTTGGATGGATATCAAATATTGCGGTAGAGCTCAGGAAGCAAATAGAAGAGATTTAAGTGCAACAAAAACCAAGAACACCTCCTGATGTGTTATAAGGGAACAAAACAACAACATATGAGGCTATTGGAAGGATCAAAGATGGAGATAAGCTCTGTACAGAGGCGATAGAAGCAGTTTCGACGACCTGAGAACAGATTCTGTAAGATGACACAACGACAAAGTTCATCGAGGAAGCGCGAAAGGTTGAGCTGAAAATTGCAATGATCAAAGCAGACATGAAGAAGCTACCGCTTAAAGAGAAGGTTGCAAAGGTATTCGAGATGAAGTAGCTGCAGTAGGAAGTAAAAACTCTACACAACAAGGAGCAGAGTAGGAATGATGAGGTGACAGTGCACCAATCTAAAGTAGAAAGAGTTACAAGGCTCATTCAGCCTATACAGCAGAAGCTCCAGTAGTTATCCAAGTCACTGGAAGAAGTACCATCGTAACATATCAGTTTCGACCGTGTGGAACAATTGTAGAAGAAAGCAGAGGAAGTAGCGCAGGAGGTTTCCAAAGTAGAGGGAATTTTGAAATAATTTCGGGACAAGTTTGGTCCCATGGCGCAACCTACACTAGAATCCTAATTTTTCTTAGTGGCTCAGGATGAGCCAAATGTGAGTGTTGGGGGCTTGTTGGGCCAGAAAAAGTGCATAAGGAAGAAACAAAAGCGCAAGGTAGGAAGAATAGGCATGCGGCAGAGAAAAGCAGGTAAAGGATGGAAAGTAAGCGTAGAGCAGAGAAATCTGTGACGAGGATTGGTGCGATGGGGAAAAGAAGACCCATAGTCAGTGGGACATTAGTAGGTAGAATATTAAAGGCTGGACATGTGCAGGTCAAGAAGGACTGTAGGAGCTCGAGCCGACGGAAGACTAAAGGACAATTTTGCAGTTAGTTATGACCTGTACAGGAAGACTGAAAGACGTTTTCGAAGCTAGTTATGGCTTGTGAGTAATGTAATGTAGGAAATTTTGTGGCTAGTGTGGCCTGCCATTAATGTAATAGATGATATTTTTGTGGCTATTTATGAATATAATAACTGAGATGTACTCAGTTGACCCTGCGCGGTCTTGTAACTTCTATAAATAAGAGGAACCCATTCAGTATAAGGGTTAGCTTTAGAGGGATTGTATTAGTTCATTACCAAATTAGAGATAATTATGATAGTAGAATGTTGTTTAGGTGAGGATTTGCAACTGTGTGCACAGACCATTTTGTAGGAGTTAATTTGCAGCTGAGTGCACAGAAAATAAAGTAGAAGAGTCAATCCATGCTGTGTGCAGATTAGTAGTTGTAGATAGAAGCATAAAATAGAGAGCATGAGAGCAAGAAGATTATGATCCAAATAGAAATATCTTAAAAACATTTTGTAAGTTAGATACTGCAAGGTGCCATATATTTCTCATGCCATATGAAGAGAACCTTGGTGGTTTTTACTTAGATGGGTTTCCTTGTTATTTCCTGTGTCACATGAATGTTGAACATGGATGGTTGAATGCTTAACGGTTAATGTTGAATGTTTGATTATATTACATTATTTAGAGTTATTGTTTGAATGAGTGTCGCAATACTAGAAAACATCAGTAAATGAATGAATGACTAAAGCATTGTCGAGCAGTGTATATTATTCATGTTAAAATATTGCCTCACTGCTGTCATTTACATTTTAAAGAATTAACTACGTCGCATAGTTGCACCAGTTGTGAAGTTAACAAGGAAAAGGTTGTGTCGCACTCTGGCTGTCTCGGACTGTTGCGCCCCTCTCAAGTAGCAAAAAACTCCATCCTTCCAACTCTGTCGAGCACCTTGCCCACATGCCAAGGGACTGTAATCCCTTGCAACCTGCAGAAACATAGTTCTGGCGGTTACACATTAAGATATCTTAGGTGAGACTGCAGCTGCCTCGCAGGTGTTTCCATCTAAGCTTGCCTCATCGGGCCGATGTATTTGGGTGTTTTGTTGGTTTTGTGTTGTTGTTGAACCTGGGTTGTGTGAGTGAGGAAATGTAGGCCAACAGTGGACCAGATAAAAGATGAGCTAGCTGCAGTTGGAGAATTCATTTATGATTCTGAGTTAGTAAGGATAGACTTGAAAGGATTCACTAAGGAATGGGAAGTATTTGTGAAGTGTGTGGTTGCTTGAGAAAACCTTCTAGATTGGAGCAGATTATGGGATGATTTCACTCAGGAGGAGATCCGAGAAGGATCTCAAGGCAGTATAAATAAGGAGGGTGCTAATGAAGAGAATGTTTCTCTTTCTATTAAGAGTAAGAAGAAGTCCAAGAAGGACTTGAGCAAAGTTTGATGTTTTTAGTTGCAGCCAGTATGGCCACTTTGCTTCTCAGTGTCCTGAGAAGAAGAAGAAGAAGGAGGAGGACGATACAGTTGTTGCTGCTACAACAGAAGAAGAGGACTTTGAGAGAATATTCAAGAAGGAGTTCTCGTTGTTATCCCTTATTTCTAGTGTCGATAGAAATGGAGTATTTAATAATGGTCCTTGGTATGTTGATAGTGGATTATCACGTCATATGACCAGAATATGGCATATTCCATATAATTTCTAAGACTAGTCTTGACCGGTTCGTTCAGTCAGAAGGGGGACAAGAATGTGCAATGCGAGGATTTGGAAATGTCAGATTCCAACTTAGTCAAGGAGGATACATTGATCAGGATGGGGTCCTCTTTGTTCAGGGATGAGGGTAAACTTGCTCTCGGTCTCAACCTTGGAAGATGCAGGGTATTCGACATAGTTCCGGAGGGGAAAATTGTACATTTATCTAGATAGAGATGATCTGGGTCATGTTTATATATAATCAGAGAGAGCAGGATTGATTGATCCACTATTGATTGGTGATCAGTTTAGTGAGCTGTATAAGTTCAGTGCACAGCCCATGGTTGATGAGTCAGATGAGAAGAAGGAGGCTCCTGATGCTGCAGTGGCGCCATGGGTAGAGTCTCGAATTTCAATGGAAGAGAGGAAGTCTCTTCCGAGTACTAGCAAGAGGATCAGCCGACATGAGTCTACCATTGATCAAGAGTGGAGACTGGATTCTCCCAAGAGCTTAGGGTTCATGGTGGCTACTAGAAGGTTATCTTCAGTTTCAATTTTTTTGCAGGTAGTAGCATTGGTTCCAGGTTCAGAAGGAGATCCTACAATGAATAATGTGATGTATTTGAGGATGAGACCTATTGATGATGGCAGTGAGTACCTCCCTCGCTAAGAGGGAGTGTTAGTTATTTAGCTTTGGAGGTACTCCGCATGTTTTGCATTGTCTGTAGAAGTGACCATGCACTAACTATGCTACTTTACTTTGTAATGGTGTTTTATAAAGTTTAAAGTGAATTTTATGTAATGGGACCTTTTATAAAGTATTCCCTTGTTTTAATTTTATAAAGTGACTTTATGAAAAAAAGTGCACTTGTTTCATGAAGTAAAAGGTGACTTTAGTAAAATAAATGTAACCACTTTTTGGGGGGAAGTTTCTCAACACTTGATCTTGTAAAAGCAATATTTAATCTTGGCCTTTGGATTTAGGGAATGGGTAAGGTGAAAAGTCACTCTCAATTTATAAGAGAGAGCCTAGGGTAGTGTGCAAGACAAGTTGAAGGAAAGCATTTCCAAGAGTGAGCATTTTGGCTGGGTGATTTACCGAGAGAGACGGAGCTGTGATTTTTCTCAAGTGGGAAGGAATACCAAGGAGATTTTTTTTCTCAAGAGGGCATGAATCCCAAGGAGATGGGCACGTTTCCCAAGGAATTTATTGCTTTTG
This sequence comes from Pseudotsuga menziesii, assembly GCA_001517045.1. Classification (NCBI taxonomy): domain Eukaryota; kingdom Viridiplantae; phylum Streptophyta; class Pinopsida; order Pinales; family Pinaceae; genus Pseudotsuga; species Pseudotsuga menziesii. The sequence continues at coordinate 51,784 of LPNX010778564.1, read as the reverse complement.
TACCATACAATACCGTACAATATGCATTGTACCTACTGGGCATGTTTTTTGAGGAGGGGCGTACATGGTACTGACTGCTGGGCAAGTATTTTCAAGGTTTGTTGGGCATGAAAATCAAGGTAGGTTGCTAGTGTGGAGGCCCTACAGACAGATTGGAATGTTTTTCGAGGTGGGCAAGGAAATCGAGGCACTGGTATAGTTATTTAATGTTGTAATAAATTTTGTTGTAAATTAATTTTCTGCCTGATAAATGCTGCAATAAAAATTCTCTTGGACTGTTTTTCCCCAGGGTGGGGTTTTTCCAAGGTCACAATGACCAGATTTTTGTTGTTTTATGGTTTTATCATCCTGCTATTTTTCATGTGATTTTCCGCTTTTACATACTTAGTTTCAATGTTTCATCTTTTTGGGTTATTGATTTAAATGCATGAGAAGTGTTTTTATTAATGACAAGTATTAAGTCTTAAATCTGGGTAAACTAAGTGTTTGACAAAAGTCTGAAATTTTTGTCAATATTTCTACAGTCACTACACTCACCACTTTTTGTGTATCCCTGAATGCTAAAATATGTTCGAAGCACAACATAAGCCACTTGCAAACCGTCAATCACCTCCTGCACAACAAACAATACAAGTTGTTTTGCAACAACCCTTTTCCAATCAAGGGATGGTTACCCAACATCAAGACCCTCGTTCCCTAGTAAATGGATCATTCCAAAACATTTACATGAGACAAGCATTAGTTAACCTACAAACTTGCAATACAGATTACACCAATGTTGAAGCCTCAACTGTCGTTGAAGGATCTTCCATTCCTTCAAAAGGCTCTTTGTAGATCCTGCGACCTACCATGGAGAAAATTTTGAGGATACCTAAAGTACCATTACGTCTTACTCCTCATAAAACCCACATAAAGGATGCATATAACTACAACATTTTGGATGATTTGTCATAATCACTAGCTTCCATGCCAACCCTAGAGGTACTTCAATTATTCCCTTCCCAACTAAAGGCGTTGTTGAATGAACTAGGGGTTGTCGATGCTTTTGACATAAATATCATGACCTTTGGACTAGATAAAGGTGAACGGCGACTACCCTCCTAAGTCACATTTCAAGTGCCAGTCATAATAAAAAACATCATCATCCATAGATGCATCATTGATGAATGCGTACCCACATGCGTAATGTCTTCCAATGTTTGGAAAAAATTTTGCTCTCCTGATTTAGAACCATCCTCTATTTCTCTTTGCACATATGATGGTAGGCCATCCCAACCGTGGGAATTGTACCAAAATGTCCCCATTGATCTAGGTGAAAAAATGGTCATGACTACCGTCGAAGTTATAGATCCTCAACCTGACTACACCATCCTTTTCAAACGTAGATACATGTATGCCATGAAGGTATTCGTCTCTTCAGTCTTCTGCATCATGATGTTCCTAATTAATGGGAAGGTGGCCACCCTTGACCAACTCAGCTACTACAACCCCAATGCATCATCCAACCTTGAAAATTTATTTCCCATAGTTAGCGAGACAAACAAACCACCATATATTGAGATTAGTCCAAGAGTTTACAAGGACTCTGACCTCCTAGGTGCATATTCATGTCCTCCACCTGTCATCCCCCCTACAATAGAAGGTCTCATGTGTACCCTTTCTACCATGGAGAAAGAATTTTCCACACCTGGAGCCTCATGCCTAACAACCCCTTCTATCCATGGCATTGAGCAAATCCTAAACCCATCAGTTCCACCAATGATCCAGATACCATTTCTTTACCCCCCATGGGAGTATGAGGAACACGATTATGGCCCAGCTGATACTCATAGGACTCACACTTGGACTACTTATATGGCACATTACACCACCATTTCCAGATATGGATTCGCCACTTGTTTCCCATTATGAGATGGTCCTGGTGCAACCATTTACCACTCCAACCCTCTCCACTGAAACCACCACCTCTATAACTCAACCAGCACCAACGGTCACCAAACCAAAAAATTGGGGCATTCTTGAACCCAATGCAACTACCCCTACCAACGGGGGCACTACTCAACCCAAGTTGAAATCCCCCATCATAGAAAACCATGCCACTACATCATCGTTAGGAACAACCCAAACCAATATGAAGGGCGTTGCTCAACAAACAATAAAAGCACCCATCATGCAAGATAGTCACACCATGCAGGTCACACCCCCATGTGCTCTCTATGGAAAACAAGGTCATTATGTCACCCTCTTAGAGAACCATACATTTCCACAACCTCATCCCGTGAATACAAATAATGACGCCCAACTAGTTGGGTGCATTACATGCAGAAATCACCGCCATATGATTCCTCGTCATACCAATCCCTCAACCCCTGGGTCAAAATCCTTACACACCAACAAAGTGTGTTTTATTTGTCCCCAGTATGAGCATTATATGCACCATTTCCATGACCTCCCTCATCTCCATATGATTCCTAGTCTTACTAGGCCCTCCTCTCCTATAAGGACACCAACACTTGTCCGGATCAGAGGATCACATCTTTTCCGTGCATGTGGGCCACTTCCCATTATTCATTTTAGTGCCACATTTTATAAGCTGAATGTGAGGTTCACCTTGAAAAATGCATCTCTAGGACCAATTACTCCAAGCTAATATTTCATCCCATGAACCACCGATGAAGCACGTTGTTCCCATGATAAATGACACTATCGATGACACATATCCCCTGGATGGATTACTCACAAGAGAGGATTCAACATCATCTGACAAGGAGCCACTAGTCCCCAATGATGAACTGCTTTCGTCACCCTCACAATAGATCATATGAGGATCATTTCTCTCTTACCGAGAATGTTAAAATATACTCATAATCCATTAGTTACGGTATAGTTTACCGATATTGATTGAAGATCCCTATTGAACCCATAGTTCATTACATAAATGTCATAATTCATATATGTTTTCAAACCCATTGCTTGAAAACTAAACAATATCCTTTGTTCCTCCTACAAATGGATATCACTCACACTTACACTGGTTTTGCAGATGGTGCAAGTCATTGTTAAAAAACCTTAGTGTCATCTGCTTGGGCGATTTACACCCGCCACCAGACTCTACACCACACTGATGGAGTATGCCTGGGGGTACTTACCAACAATCAAGTTGAGTACAATGCCCTTTTAGGACTATTAACAAACACCATACATTTTTGTATAACTTGCTTACATGTCCACCTAGATTCCAATCTATTGGTGTTGTAACTCAATAATGTGTTTTATGTACTCAATCCAATTCTCTTCCACAAGTATCTCCGAGTACATCTCCTCATGCAACAAATTCAAATCATTATTTGCACTCATATCCTGAGGAGTGCCAATGTAGTCACCGACGTAGTCATAAATGAAGTCTTGCATTAAAAATTAATCCATCATACTTAACCTGCACATTAACACAAGGTTATCCCATCCATGTATAAGTCCCCATAACTATGCATATATAAAATATCATTCATATACAATGTGATGTTAACTGAATATACATCGTGTACGAGAAACAAAAAAACATATCAACATGTACACATAGTGTCATGATCATGTGTTGATCATATCATGTATAAGTATCAAATACTGAACATCGATATGAACAACACATACATACAAAACATGATAAACATCGATACACATTAAACATCTATGAGAAATAATATGTATGCCACCCAAAAATGGTATATATATATATATATAAATAGTGTGTCATGTACAAAATGACCCTCAAAGAGAATATACAAAAAGAATCATAGACCTTACGGAGTATACATCATATAAACTGCCTCCTATAGGCTCGATCATCATACCAAATAAGGGTACTCAACCCTGGATACCACAACACTGGAGCACTCAAGATACCCCTCCACCTGGTTGATCTCATGGCCCCATAATGGCCAATGGTCATACTACCTCAGCTCATACTAGCTCCGACTTGGGTCCCTGTGCTAGTCTTGGATCCTGCTGAGGCCTCTGTGTGAGAGGAGACCTACCCCCTCCTGGTGGTGCTCGTGCCCCATGGAAGGAAATCAAAATCCTCCTCATAACATTCCAGAGGCTCTACCTGCATTTCGTTGTAAGTTGTAGAGTGAGGGACCTTTTTAGTGAGGTGACCAATTTCCCTCTCATCGATCCAAGTAGTTGCCACAAATAACCTATGCTCTATATTATCTAACTCTATAGAATCCACATATCCTCCTACAACACCATCGATGGACCCCCCATCTGAAGCACCAACATTAGCAGCACTAACTGTAGCCTCCCCCGCTACTCTCGCTGCTCTCTCCTCCCAATGATGACGACGATGGTGTGCTCTCGGAGGAGGGGGGGGGGACTAGTCCCACATATATAATAATAGAAAAAAAACAAGGATTCAATAGAAGATATATAAAAAAGTACATAACAAAAAATCAATGCACACTAAATATACACAATAATCAAAATACTTATTGTCTACATGTCTCATCGCAACCCTCTAGAGGCTCAGGAAGCTCCAAATCAAATATGTAATCCACACCCCACCAATGATACTACTCCATTGGTCCAATCCTATGAATACACACCTCCATGAAGTGTGTATTATAGTATTCTCCCACCTCACCCCCTCCGAACCAAGGCATCACACCACTCCTACAGTAGACCATCCAGGGATCCCGAGGCCCTTAAGACGGTATCACCACTACAGGCTGTATTGAAGGAAACCTCTCCAAAAATATATTCTCCTGGACACTCCCACAATTTTTTTTTCTCTACTTCCTAAGATGCAATGCATTCAACCCCATTATGATTCTCTCTCGAAGAAACACCCCCGATGCCATCTGCTCACCATCTAGTACATGCTTAACTAGCAACAACTAACTGTCGACAATCTTATGAGTCAAAGCCAAACCAAGAACCATCAACACTACGACCTCCATGGCCTGCATACTTAGACTCTATAGACTGGAAATCTGAATCAAACCATGATCATATGCATCATTTTTCCCTCCACAATACTGGTCGATTAACCCTTGAATCGACCATCCCCCACTCATCCATGGGATAATAGACTCCCTCATCCCATGAGGGATCAAACCTTTTAAGAAGTATAGGTACTGGGAAGTAATAGCTAAATCCTGACCACCCACATAGAAAACATGCTGATACATGTTCCACATCTGTACTATCTCCTGCAAGAGATAGTCCACCGAGCATATAAACGGGCACCTAAAAAAATTTAGGAGTCCTACATTAGTCAACTCCCGGGTCACCTCCAAGTCCCTCTTGACCGCATCCACCATGTAGGGGTAGCTGCACTCCCTCCACTCAACATCTATATCCATATTCACAAACCACATAAACAAGGAGCCAAATGTTACTTAACCAACGCGACCCTTCAACGTTGTAGTGCGACCAAATCACGTACAAGATGCACCAAGCATGTCTATCACCCACATTCATGTGAGGAACTAGCACACGACCTTTACACTCTTCGGCTATGCACTAGTGCGACTGTCCTATGAACAGTAATGATGGGATCACTCAATATTATCACTGAATCTAGCACGTATAGTCCATGTGAGAGACTCTAAAAAACACGACCTTTGTACAAGTATCCCCCAAAATATCATGCTACACCAATTCGATATTCCACTAATATCTAGCGCTACAACGTGCTAGATGCCAAAAATATTGCGCGGGTGGAAAAATCATCCATACGAAGACCTAAACATACCCTTATCTAAGATCCCCTGTACACAATGAAACGAGACAGGGTTTAGGCATACCTGGCTCTCGCTGCTCGAAAAATGATCACCTATACTCTCAAAATCCATGAAAAGGATCACTAGGATACAAATGGTGAATAGTACAAATGATGTTCAAAAATTCATCCCACCACCTTTTTAAAGCAAGTCCACCTAAACTTTCGACCCTCTCCATGACCAAATCGTGTATTCATTTGATGAACCGTTCACACCACCTTGATCTCTTCACCATGAGACACTCATTTGTCATAAATACACCTTCACCCCACACGACATTTTCATCCAGACACCACTCAGTTGTGCCATGTTTTGAGTTATTATTTATGCATGTCAATACCTTTGTCACATTCTTTACTACACTTACACTTGGGTATGTGTGCCACGTATGTAGGAAAATGATCAGAACATACATAACGACTCCCACCATCCCAAATGCACGATACCACTTTTAGGTATGATCATGGAACTCTCCTCTTGGCACCATTATTTCCCCCTGATAACCATATCCAAAATACCACCCTCCATCAACAATCTCCCAGTTTTGATGTGCCATTAACATCCCAACTAAGGACCACTCCATTATCCCCATGGGTGTTTTCCCTAAACAAAATTTCATTAGATTCAACACCCATGATGCCGATCCACCCATAAGTTTAAGGAATTTTTCCCCACACAAGTACCCTTCCTGAAGCCAATTATTCTATAGTTGCGCATTTACTCTTGTACACCAAGAAGTGCTAAAAACAAAACAAAGTTCCTCAACACTATTTATGGAAGAGATTTCACCATAGCCTACTCATAACCCCATGAGCACTTTTCATCTGCAAATTTCCTTCGTATCATCAACTCCTCCAAGGCATCAATGGGCCCCCCTCCCTTATGAGCTCACCAACTCCATTCAATTATTCATGCAGGAACATTATGCATGGAATTGATTCATGCGGTGCCCATCTTCACATTTGCAAAACACAAACCCCTCATTTCATCTTGGAAATGGTTCCCCGATTCACCCAAAACTGTGGGAACCCCTCCCATCCCAAAATTGACTCCCCGATCCACCAAAAATTGTAGGAGTCCCACCCATCATCAAATTGATCCCCCAACATTCCCAAAACCGTGGGGACCCTACCAATAATTCTTTATGTACAGAAAATTCCTAGTTCCATCTATACATGGGAACCAATCATTTTTTTGACAACAATCCCCTAGTCTCCTTTGATCATTGACATGAAAAGTCTCTCAGTACCTATGATAGTCATGTCTTTGTTAGTATTCACTCTCTCAAGAATTCTGTCACTCACAAAGCCTTCACCTGTAGTTTGTTTCACTCCATCACATCCTCACTTGAAGTATGATACCGCCAACCCTCCCCCTTAGTCTATCATTAATCAAAGGAAGCGTGAGCCTCATACTTATCAACCAATCTTATGTCAGGTTAGTTAGTCACCCTTAGTCACAACATGATCTTGGTTCATTCTGATAAGACCCTTGTCTTGTGCAGTTTCTTCAGCTCTCATCGATGCCAAGACCTCATATTCTGAGAGTTGAATAGGTAGCAGTGGTACCTTGGGCCCCATTTCAATCAATATAAGAGATTACATAGAACCAAGTAAGGATATTCATTAGTGCTCCTTAACTTGGTAGTCTCCTCCTATGCTCGAAAATAGATCATTGATTCACATTAGGTGGATTCGTACATTTTGAAGGTAGCAATGTTCACGTTTGAAAAAGATCAGTTGCAACAACTCTAGTATAGTACATCCACCTTGGATCCATACTTGGTACATATCCCCACTCCTATGGGCCTCTTCAGATTCACAACAGTTATGCCCCTTTCGAACCAATTACACCCATTCTAGGTTCATGTACTCTCATGTTTTGAGGCCACCACCCAAGCCTTTAGCAGTTTATTGGAGACCCTTCTGTCTCTCCATTTTGTGTCCATTCTGGAACCCTTTTCACGAGTATGGGAATTCCCACTTCGTTTGTATAAAAAAAACACGTTGGCACCCTTGTCCACATAGTTTGAAGAATTAACAAGGAAATAACAACATAAACGATGATGCATTATCGACTTTACACTACCCTTTGAACCTCATACATCAGGGGGAATCTATTATCATGAAAAACCCACACACTTGCGACAATTTCATGATTCACATGGTAAAGCATCATCAACATACAACATGCACACAACTGAAGACACCTTCACAATTCTAAAGAGCAGAATGAGCCCAAGATAGACTCAAAACAGTTGGAAACCAAAACAACACTAGTTAAACTCTGGTTACTAGAACTGCAACACGATCTACCAGAACAACACCTGCACTGAAGCATGGAATATCCTTCGATACTTGTGCTAATAACACAAATGACAATATCTCACCCACCAACAATGCATTGATGGCTCATGAAAGCTCCCCTTACCCATTTGAATTCGAATTTGTCCTCTCACACACTTGGTTTCCTTAATTGGCCTCTTGGTGTACTTGGGAGTTCAAACCATAAATCAATGGTTTCACGTTGTGATATTGTCATTTCTTGGACACCTCTTGGCCTATAAAAGAAACCCAAGGGCATTCCATTTGTAAGAATATTTGGAAGAAAAATTATGTTGCAGGAATTGTGCTTTAGATCTCATCTTGCTCACCCTTTTCCCTCATTTTCCAAGCATCTCTAGAGCTTCATTTCCTCCTTCCATCAAGGGGAAGGTGTTCTTCCCATTTTTACATTGGTTCATTAACCATACTCCAAGCATTTTGTTGGACAAGGAGGACCTCCCTTAGAAAGAGTGTTTTCTTCCATTTGGAGCTCACCTCTCCAAGGTGTTTGTACTAGCTTAACCATTGGGAAATATACAAGTGGTTTGGCTCATTGTAATCCTTGAAGTTTGCATACTCTCCCCCTCTTTGTTATTTCATTCAAGTTTTACCATTTATATTTTTTTTTTGTTTTTTATTTGCTTGCTTCTAAGAATCTCTTGTAGGATCACTTGGGGTCATCCAATCTCCCATTCCACCCCCCACATGGGCTTGACACCGAGGCCTTGATGCATCCTACAAGGCCTATCCCCACACCATGTTAGAAAATAGGACCGTAGAGCAATAATATATATACATTTAAATCATCAAACAAGATGCAAAACACATTAAACACATTACATAGAGACACAGATATAACGTGGTTCACCCAAACGATGGGCTACTTCCACAAAGAAATTGCCAGTCCTTTTATTACAGTCCAGAAAGATGAAGGGATACAACCTACAACAAAACCACTGCACTTCCTCTCCACACTCTCATAGTCTCTCTCACACAATCACAGAGATTGTTTACAATGCTATAATGCCATGCACAACCGTGTTACAATGCTTTCTTTTATAGGGGAAAAAATACCATGGGAAAATAGTACGGTTAACCCAATACCACGGGTCTGCAAAACTGTTGGCCCAAATCCCTGTTTCTCGGGGGCGTTTCCCCTGAACCCCCTTTTTTGGGGCATTGCCCTGAACCCAAAAGTAGTGGGAATGAGTGTATAGTACAACTGGGTACAAACACGATTGAATAATATCTCTGGATCTGGAAGATCAGGCTCCACAACCAACAATCTCCCACTTGGAGACTGATCACATCAACTACACCGCTGCTGCACTTGTTGGACTATGCTCTAGACCTTGGACTTGGAAAATTTCTTATTTTCACCTTCATGCTTGAAGGCCAATAGAAACCAAGTAGGAACTCGGTTTCTCTCTGGTTACTCCCTTTGTCAACATGTCTGCAGGATTCTAGCTAGTATGTATATTTTCCAATTTCAACAGTTCTTCATCTAGAATAGATCTTATGAAATGGTACTTGAGTTGTATATGCTTAGTCCTCGAGTGAAAGGTTGAGTTATTTGCAACATGAATGGCACTTTGGCTGTCATTGTAAAACCTACTATTCTCTTGCTTCTTACCCAATTCTTCCATGAACCTCTGCAACCAAATCATCTCCTTACCAGCCTCTATAGCAGCAACATACTCTGCTTCTATTTTTGAAAGTGCAACAACCTATTGCAGTTTTGAAATCCAACTTACTGTTGTTCCACCCACATTAAACACATACCTAGTGGTTCTCCTCCTACTGTCTTTATCACCAGCCATATCTGCATCAACATATCCCTACAGAATAGTGTCTGAACCTCCAAAACATAATGCATGAGAAGTAGTACCTCTCAAATACTCAAGAATCAAATGTACTGCTTTCCAATGCTCTTTACCTGGATTATTCATATACCTGCTCACAACTCCCACTCCATGTGCAATATCTGGTCTTATGCACCATGGCATACATCAAGCTTCCAACCGTTGATGAATAGGGAATCCTGGACATGTAATCTATCTCTTATTGTGTCTTTGGACACATCTCCTTACTTAGTTTGAAATGGACGGATAAAGGTGTACTAACTGGTTTTGTATTCTGCATTCTAAACCTATGCAACACCTTTTCTATGTACTCACCTTGAGACAACATCAATTTGCGTTTTTTCCTATCTCTTGTTATTCTCATACCAAGGATTTGCTTTGCAGCACCCAAATCCTTCATTGAAAATGATTTAGCTAGTTTTCGTTTGAGCACATTTATATCTTGCATGTTAGACCCTGCAACAAGCATGTCATCCACATACAATAACAAGATAATATATCTTCCGTTATCTATCCTCTTAAAATAAACAAAGTGGTCAGAATGACATCTTTCATAACCTTGTCAAATTTTAAATACAGCTGTCTTGGAGCTTGCTTTAGGCCATACAAGTTCTTCTTCAACCTACAAACGAAATTATCCTTACCTTTGACCTCATACCCCTGTGGCTACTGCATATAAATATCTTCCTCCAAATCCCCATGGAGAAATGATGTTTTTACATCTAACTGTTCAAGATGCAAATCTTCTATTGCCACTAGACTTAAAATAGTTCTAATTGAAGTCATTTTAACAATAGGAGAAAATATTTCATCAAAATCTATACCTTTCTTTTGTGCAAACCCCTTTACAACAAGTATAGACTTGTACTTCTTCTCTCCTCCATCTTCTTCCTTCAACCTGTAAACCCATTTATTTTGCAATTCCCTTTTTCCTGCAGGCAACTGAACCAAATCCCAAGTCTGGTTTCTTACCAATGAGTGCATCTCCTCCTTCATGCCTTGCTCCCACTTCTTTCTAGTTTCTACCTGCATTACCTCTTCATAACATTTTGGCTCACTAGAATCAATCATCAATAAATAATACAGTGAAGGAGAGAATCGTTCATGGGGTCTACTTAACCGGGTATATTTTCTTACAGTTGTAGGAGTTTCAGGTACCTGTTACTGTTCTTGATTTTCTAGTGCCTTTGGAACTTCATCTTCTTTGATTTCATCAAGCACTGTGTACTCCGTGTTTTCCTTTTCCACCTTCTTTCCTTGCAACTGATCTTTGTACATGACCTTTTCATTGAATACTACATCTCTACTCCTAATGATTTTTTCATTTTTCATAATCCCACAAACGATAACAAAAATCATCAACCTCGTATCCAAAAAAGGTACATTTCTTGGAATTAGCCTCAAGCTTTGTTCTATCATATTTATCAGTATGAACAAATGCTTCACAACCAAAAGTTCTTAGAAATGAATATTTTACCTGTTTACTTGTCCATGCCTCCTCTGGAATCCCATCATTCAAAGTGCTTGAAGGCCCTCTGTTTATTGAATAAACAACAATATTTACAGCATCAACCCAAAACTATAAGGGCAACCTTGCATGCAATCTCATACACCTTGCATGCTCCATGATCGTTTTGTTCATCCTTTCTGACACACCATTTTATTGTGGTGTTCCAGGGACTATCCTCTCTCTGCGAATCCCATTGTGTGAACAGTAACTATCAAACTCCTTGCTGCAGTATTCGCCTCCATTATTAGATCTGAGACATTTCAAACTTTTTCCTGTCTCATTCTCAGCCAAAGCTTTCCACTTATTCAAAGTATCAAACACATCATATTTCTGTCTAATGCAATAAACCCAAGTTTTTCTAGTTGCATCATCAATAAAAGTAACATAATAATGAGAGCCACCAAGAGATTGTACCTGAGCTAGTCCCCATACATCTGTATGGAAAATCTCTAACTTTTCACTCTTCTTTTGTTTCCCAACCCTGAGAAATATAACTCTCTTCTGTTTTCCATAAACACAGTTCACACAGAATTCCAAAATTACCTGCTTCAGATCTGGAAGGAGTTTCCTTGAGTGGAGAATCTGCATCCCCTTCTCACTCATGTGGCCAAGCCTATGATGCCACAACGCCGCACTTGTTTCTGTGGAAGCTATAGAGATAGAATAATTAGTATTATGAGGACATAAATATAACTTACCTATCCTATCTTCTTTTGCTATTACCATTGATCCTTTAGTGATCTTCCACCACGTTTATCCAAACATAGACAAACAACTGCTATCTCCCGACTACCATGTTGAGATCATATTTCTTTTCGTAGAAGGAATGTGCCTTATATATTTTAGTAGCCATTCATTTCCATTATTTAACATAATTCGTACCTTACCCTTTCCAATAATTTTACATGGTTCATCATCCCCCAATAAAACATGTCCAAAATCACCTTGAACATAATCATGAAAGAATTTCCTATGGGGTGTAGCATGACATGAAGCCCCTAAATCTACTACCCAGTAATCACTAGTATTATCTAAGGCAAGAATCAAAGCATCTTGTAACACATCACGTGTTACATTCTCTTTTTGAGTAGTCTCTTGATGCCTCTCACCTTTCTTCTTTGGTGCCCTGCAATCTTTCTTAAGGTGTCCTTTCTTACCACAGTTCCAGCACTCTATTTTTCTAAATCTGGACTTGGATCTGCCCTTTTTAGACTTGCCGCGATTTCCTGGGCTCCTTCCTCTCTCATTTTGTCTCCCTCTTCTCTCCATGGTCAACGCATTACCTGATGTCTCACATGTGCTTTTTCTTTGCATTTCCTCGCTAAGAATAACACCACCAACATCATCAAACTTAAGAGTGTTTGAACTAGGGACATAGTTACTTACAGCCATGACCAAGCTATTCTAGCTTGCTAGCAATGAACACAAGATTAGAAGAGCCCTAACCTCATCATCAAATTTCACGTCTACACAACTTAACTGACTGGTAAGTGTATTAAACTCATTTAAATGATCGGAAGTAGATCCACCTTCCGACATCTTCATATTAAATAAATGATTCAATAAAAATAACTTGTTGGAAGCCAAGGGTTTTTCGTAGAGCTTACCCAATGCGCTCATCACGCCCTCCATTGTTTTTTCTTTCGAAATATTGAAAGCCATCGATGAAGCTAGGCACAGCCGTATTGTTCCCAGTGCCTTTCTATCAAGAACCTCCCATTCTTCATCCTTCATAGCTGCCGACTGTTTTTCTTTTCCGCCCAATGGCAGGTATAGATCCTTCTGGTATAGATCTATACCTTATGTCAATGGGACAAGAGGTTATAGTTCATGAAGGAAAGCTACAACAACAAACAATATTAGTAAAACGAAATCAATAAGCAAATATGACTAAACTAGATAAAAACAAAAACATGACAAATATACCTTCTTTCTCTTGAAAATGGGCCACCATGCCCAAACTCGAAAATGGACCGCCTCTCCACAGGTTGGTTGGTACGGAGGATGTCTCAACTTACCTGATGGGAGATGGCGGGGCTATGGAATGATTGGAAAAATGGTGTGAATACTTTGGGAATGATGGCTTCTCACCGTATTCATGCAATAGAAAAATGAAAAAAGGAATAAGTGAATCTTGTGATGGAGACCTTCACACTATTTTTATAATATGTTTTTAGGTTTTTTGTCCTTTTCTCTCTTTTAGGGTTTTGGAACCCTATTTAGGGGTTCAAGCCCTATTTAGGGTTTTGGAACCCCATTTAGGGGTTTAAGCCCTATTTAGGGTTTTAAGCCATTTATGGGTTTTTAGCCGTTTGTGATTTTTTTTGGCATTTTTTGAGAGAGAATGAAGGTAAACCATAGTTGTGAAGGTCAAAGGTAAGAAAAAATGGTAGGGAAATGATGTATGTATGTGGTTTAGACCATGTAGAGCTAGGTGAGCAATTTTTTTACGTTAACAAGACTAACCCTAGTTTGACATATAAATTGATTGAGTAATTGATTGACCCTGGTTTGACATATAATTTATTGTTCTCACATAGTAATTAATTCGCCCAACATGTAGTAAAATAATTTATTCATCGGTTGTCATATATGAGGATATTTTTGGTATAAGGTGTTAGAATATTGGATTTCAATGCATTTTATGAAAACCCTAAGGAGGATTGTGATCAAGGGGATCAAGAGAAAGTAATTTAGTTTATACAGGACAGGCTGGTACTTGCGTGAAACAGGGTCTAGAGATCCAATCCTGCTACCACTATACCCCCCTAGGTGCATCCATAGGGTCCGAACCATGGCGCACGGGTGAATTTGGGGGGGATTTGAACATGAAACCTTCCAATTACAACTAATTTCAACAATTCTACTTTACCACTTTCTCTGCCCCCCCACGGGAAATATTTGTAATATACTTATTGTTCATATAGGAACTTAATTGTAAATGTAGGGTCCACTAAAAATATTTTTGTACCCTTTGTCTCCTATATATATACCAAGTCGACCTAGGCTTAGGATCATCTCATCTTGTCTAGTGTATATAGTATGTTGTATAAAGAGTTTTACCTCTCAAAGTTATTCCTTATTCATCATTATTAATGTGTGGATTACTCTCTCTTGGTTATTCTATGCTCTTTTGGGAAATTTGGTATATAACCTTTGGTATTAGAGCTTGGAGGCTTCCAAAATGAGTTACCTTGGCATTTTTTCTATAATGTTTTTTTTCTTGATGTTTCAAATGAACAAACTTGTGGGGATTTCATACAACATACATAAATAGAGAATATGTATATGAAATATATTTGGGATCAATTGAAAAGAAGTGTGGAAAAGGATTCTACACACATTAAACCTCTTGAAAGCTAAACCATGACTCGTGAAGAAAATGAAGATATGAAACACGAGATTTCCAAGTTGAATGAAAATTTGAAGGAACCAAATAATAATTCATTGAACTACTTTCAATTATTAAGCCAAAAAATTTAAATAGAAATGTATTTGAAAAAGTATCTCGAAAAGATGGCCGGTAAATAGGATCTTAGAGAGATGGATAACAAAGAGGATCTCAAGGAGATGGCTAGTAAAACAAATCTTAGGGAGATGGATAACACAAGGGATTTCAAGGAGAAGGCCAAAAAAATGATCTCAGAGAGATGTATAGAAAAGAGGATCTCATGGAGATGGAAAACAAACATGATCTTAGGGAGATGGCTAGCAAAAATGATATTACAGAGATGGATATAAAACATGATATCAGTGATATGACCAACAAACAATATCTCAAAGAGATGGCCATAAAAGAGGATCTTAACTTCATGAAATATGAAATTTGAATGTGATGAATCTTGGTCTTTGTAATACACTGACTCTTTATATCGTCCCTCACAGAAAGTCCAAGCCTTCAAACAAAAGGAGGGATAAGAGCCAACGTTCCAAATACAAGACTCAAAATGTGATGCCATGTCATAAATACGCACAAGTTCCAGAAATTTGTTGTAGATTCATACGAGCCTACATAAATGAGTCGCATAAATCTTCCAACTTACATAACTATAAAATCAATGAAAATGGATCGTGAAGCTCCAGAACAAAGCCAGATTGAAATCCTTGGTCATAGCCCAAACTAAATCCAGGTACATGATAAATAAGATGATCATAAGGATGATGAAACGAAATATGTAGAGGACAATGATAAATTCCAGAGTATAGAAGATCAAAATGAATCTGAAAAAAAATTAGTTGAGAATAACAATGACAAAAATATAGATGCATCAGATGACAATCATGATGTTAATATCACTTATAAAGAAGATAGCAATATCATATATTGTAATAATGAAGCACCAAATATTGATGAATACGTGTTAGTTTTTGTAGATCTTATTAGCTTAAATAGGATATTTTTTTGAAAGAATAACAAGTATAACAAGATGCATAAGATATAACAGGTACACAAGACACAAATATTTTCATTGAGGAAACCATAAAGGATAAAACCCCACAAACTTCCTCAGAATAGTACAGTCACAAAGACTATGTCATAAGATGATCAAACCTAGTAATAAGAAGTATTTAACAACTATCTATCTCTCCTCCCTTCTCTCTCTCTCTCTCTCTCTCTCTCTCTCTCTCTCTCTCTCATGCGAACTTGAGTGAGTGTGAGGTGTGTATAAATGAGGGAGGGTGTCTCCCTATTTATAATAATCAAGTGACTAACCCATTACATGATTGGGGTCGAATTTTTACCCTAACAGGGATGAATTCTCATAGAGAGACTCTGAATACACATTAAATGATGTTACAGTGGGGACTATTTACTTGAATTACAACATAGGTTGTACCTCAATATATAGACACAATAAAGATGTATCACAAGGAGTAAAACACATCTCCAATGGGGGTAAAACAACATATAATGAAAATATACATCAGAATATCTTTCGAAGTTACAAATACATTAACACTCCCTCTTAACTAGGAAGGTATTCTCTCTCTTCCACATTCATCATCACATCTGGTCAATTCTTCATCACAGATTCATCATCATCGCTGTTGCCATAATTATATTCTTATCGATCATTGAACGGTACTATCTTTCATCAAAAGTTTCTACAAAGCCAATCCTTTTTCATGCTGGGTGTTGACCTAGTCCTCATTCAGGTACTCATCACATCTCAAGAAAGCCAGCATGTAGGGGATATATTTATCTCATCGTATCCATATCATCTCTTTTGTCTTGCACAAAACAAAATAGAACAGAGCACAACTCAGATGCATACCACCTGCGTTCTATCACCATAGGAGTAAGCCAAGATTTTTCACATCATTAAGACAACCTGAAACTTCTACTATGATAGAATCACCTAGGAGCACACTCAGTGCATTACATATCTAAATGGTCAGCCTATGTTATACCAGTAAAGGAGAACCGCCTAGGTTCACCTCACGTGCTTTGTGACCTTATCATATCAACATGGTAACACACACACACACACACACATGTGTGTGTGTGTGTGTAAGGACCGATTATGACCAAACAACCTACTATACCAAGACTTTTAAGTTCTAGGTCAACCTTAAGAACTTATTACATCTAAACAACATGCATCCAGGATCTTTTCTGTTCAGATAACCTTCAGGGCGTATTACATCTGAGTAACCTGAGTACCATGCTAGGGCTCTTTTTACACTCGAACAACCAACGGGACTTATTACACTTGAGTAACCTGTGTACCACACCAGGTGATCCAGATTTATGCATGAACGAAATGAAATAACATATACAGAATCATAATCACAGGCATTTTTCAAAGATAACAGAGATACAATAAACACATTCTATTAAATGGCGGAAATAGAACAGACTGTAATACAATTGCTAGAATGGTGGTAGCTATCTCTGAGAAGAGATGTGGCTGCTACGCTCATTCGTGCCAAAAATAAATACAAAATGAGCCCAAAGGGGCCTATTTATGATAATAATGAGGGTGAGAACCCCAAACATCCAAAACGTAACACTAGAAGATGAACCGCCATAAAGTTTGCGGCCCCAAGGTGTGGTAAGTTGAATAGTCAACTTCCCGGGGTCATAACGTTTGCATACGATCTTTGATTTGGGAGTTCGATAGCTCATTAGAAAGTTCTATCTAAGCTTTACAACTTTTGGTCAGCCAAATGTATGTTGATGGTAACCATTTGGTCCCGAATCGCCAAAAAACGTCATTTAGGGCCTCAAAACGGCCCCAGAAGTTTGGGACCCAAAAAATCGTAGAAAAATAACTAGGAAACTGCCACAATGGACAATTGTTTTGAGCCAGTGGAATAGGTGGGTGGCCATCGATCTCCATCTGGATCAATCCTCCCTCCTTAGGAAGCAATGGTCTCCATTGCGTCGAATCATGTATCATATCTCGAATTGTGTGTTGAGTTGATCTCCTGGTGCGACATTTGCTGAAGTGAAGAGGCTTCCTTTCTTTGACATCCCATGAGGGCTGTAATTTTTGTATGGATGATTTGTTTCTGGATGAGCACCTTGAATGTGTGGCCTTGCATTGTAGAGGTACTCGGATAAATGAGGAAACAATGGATCTATCTTCTTCTTGCGTTTGATGAGCAAAGACACCCTGTGCAGAGGTTGTGGAGGTCTCTGTGATCTTATGTTCTCCTTCAGACGCAATTGTTAAGAGGAATAATTTTCTGATGTGGGAGCTTATCTTCCTACCTTGCGAGACTTTGTTAGGTGCAACGGTCTCTGGTATTCGATAGAGTTTTCCTCCCAAAGTAACAATGACACTGCGAGGCCGTGACTCATATACATCATGATGCTTCCACATATATGGTTGTCCTAAAAGAACATCACAGACTTCAAGTGGGGCCACATCACACAGTACCTCATCTTTGAAAGGATTGATGCCATATGGTAGGAGGCATTGTTGAGTAATGCAGATACCTCATCCTTGGCTTAGCCAACCGATGCTGTAAGGTTGCGGGTGTGGTGTTGTCGAAAGCTCCAATCTCTTGATGAATTCTGCTGAGATCAGGTTCTTTTGGCTGGCGTTGTCAACAACAAAATGTAGAGGCATTCCCTTCACCCACATCTGCAAGTGGAAGAGGCTCTCCTCTGCCTCTGACTCTTCAGGATCCTCTAGTTGAACCTGTGCAATAGCAACAGTGGCAATGGGGTTTGCATCAATGATTTGCCTCCCATTGTATGCGGTTGTGGCATTGGGATCAGAATCAAAATCTAGATATGATTCTGAATATTTGATCTTGGCCACTAATGACTGCTTTGAGCGACATTCATTAGTGTTGTGCCAAGGGATTTTATGAAATTCGCACCACTTACCAGTGCCCTTCTTTGTCTTTCCATCTCCCTTCTTTGCTTGTGACGGGGACTGGTTGTCCTTTCCTTGTCCTGTGTTTTGCGGGCCAGGGTTTCCCTTGCCTTGCTTTTGCAGTGGGTGCACAGGTCCAGAGTCTCGCTTGTTCTTTTGTCAAAATTTCTCCTCGATTTTGACAACATACCGATAGGTGGATCCAAGTGAAGAGATGTCAAGGAATTCCATCTCAGTTCAGATGTACCGATGTAGACCACTGCGATATTTTATAATCAGGTGCCACTCAGATTCCTTGATACTCAACTTTGTACACAGGGTATGAAAGTTATTGGTGTACTCCGACACCGTCTGGTCCCTTTCTTGATGTAGAATGGTCCATTTTGTGTACTGGTCATCATTGTTTCCCACAGGGTAATACTATTCCCTAATGACATCTATGAAAGAAGCCCAAATTGGATTTGTTTCAAACATTCCACACTCGTTTGATGAGTTTTGCTCACAATAAGTACCTGACCAATTTTGGACATCAAGGACTGCCTTGAGGAGCGCAAAGGTGATCTTTTCTCTGTCGGAAAAATTGTGGACAGAGAAATACCCTTCTAGAACATTCAACCAATTATCTAGGGCATCTGCATCGATTTTTCCTTCAAATAAAGGAATATCAAAGTTAACTTGTACCTTGAATGGAGTTTCATCCTTGAACCGGCTGCTTCTTGAAGATGCACTTGCCGCTGTCGGCATTCGTAGTAGGATTTGGGAGAAACTATCCATCATCTCGTTCCTCTGTTGCTCGAGGGCTTCCTCGAGCAATTACTTGATAGGATCTCCTACTCCGTCGTCTCTCTTTTCTTCCGCCATGGGAGGTCATTTGGGACGGCGAGAATGATCAAGTGAAACTAGCTCGAGACCAAACTCTCTATACTCAGACCTCGTCGGGGACATGCTCCGAGAAACAATCAAAGAGCAGATTGCTCTGATACCACTGATCCATATTTATGCATTAATGAAATGAAAGAACATATACAGAATCATAATCACAGGCATTTTGCAAAGATAACAGAGATACAGTAAACACATTCTATTAAATGGCGGAAATAGAACAAACTGTAATACAATTGCTAGAATGGTGGTAGCTATCTCTGAGAAGAGATGTGGCTGCTACGCTCATCCGTACCAAAACTTAATACAAAATGAGGCCAAAGGGGCTTATTTATGATAATAATGAGGGTGAGAACCACAAATGTCCAAAACATAACACTAGAAGATGAACCGTCATAAAGTTTGTGGCCCCAAGGTGTGGTAAGTTGAACAATCAACTTCCTGGGGTCATAACTTTTGCATACGATCTTCGATTTGGGAGTTCGATAGGTCGTTGGAAATTTCTATCTATGCTTTACAACTTTTGGTCAGCCAAATGTATGCCGATGGCAATTATTTGGCCTCGAATTGCCAAAAAACATCGTTTAGGGCCTCAAAACGGCCCCAGAAGTTTGGGACCCAAAAAACCGTAGAAAAATAACTAGGAAACTGCCACAATGGACAATTTTTTTGAGCCAGTGGAATAGGTGGGTGGCCATTGATCTCCATATGGATCACTAGGGCTCATATTTACAATCGAATAAACTATATCAGGACTGATTACGTCCAAGGATAACCTGTGAGCTTCACCATAACTGATTACATCGTAAGACAACCTATAATACTAATTATGTCTAAGCATCCGGATTCACTAGGATTTTTCCCACTTGGACAACTTGTATCATTTCCCATGTGAGACATCATGCATCTGTGTATTCTGGTCTCTCACTATTTCTATAAACATATCAGGACTGATTATGTCTGAGCAACCTACGATCTTCGCCGAGATTTTACGCTCAAACAACCTATCTCTCCAGCTATGCTAGAACACATCGCTCCCTCTTTCGAGGGGCCTCATTCTGTATCACACCAAGTATTTCTCTGAAGTACTAGAACTTCACTTTGGCTAGAGGCATGTTCAATACATTGGCTATCTTCTCTTCCATTGCCACGTACTGGAGCTTCACTACTCCTCTCTACACCATATCCCTAATATAGTGGAACTTGATCTTGATGTGCTTTGACTTGTCATGGAACACAGAGTTTTTCGACAGATTCACGTAGCTCTGATTGTTGTAGAAGATAAAAGTCACATCCAACTAGAGATCAAACAAGTTAGACAGTAGATTTCACAGCCACACTTCCTTGCAACTAGCTGAGAAAGCAGCAACATACTTTGCCTCGATTGTACTCATCGCCACACATGATTGCTTCCTGTTGAACCAGGAGATCATGCGAGATCCCAAACTGAAGCAACAACTTGAAGTGCTCTTCCTGTTAGTGGAGCTACCTTCCCAATCTGAATCAACATAACCATGTAGGTTAATCTTCTGATTCACATCATATTTGAGCCCATAATCCACTATACCTTTTAGGTACCTCAGTACATGCTTTGCACCTATCAGGTGAATATGTCTCGGATCCATTAGGAACTAGATCTAGGTGTTCACTGCAAAGAATATATGTGGTCTCGTATTCATTAGGTACATCAATGAGCCAATAATCTAATGATACATCGTGACATCAACCGAATCAGATGAAGCATCACTTAGAAGCTTCAAGTTAGATTCCATAGTTCTGGCTATTACCTTGCAGTCCAACATTCTGAATCTCTTTAGAATCTCCACTGCATACTTTTCTTGACCAAGGAAGATCCCATATGCACTCTGCCACATATCCATGCCTAAAAATTAGTGCATCATACCTAGGTCTTTCATCTCGAACTATGTAGAAAGTCTCTTCATTGCATATTCAATGATTTCCTCTTCACCTTTTATAAATAGGTCATCGACATATAGTAGGAGCATCACTAGTATTCTATATTCAACCTTGAAGTAAGGTTTGGAATATGCTTTACTCTTGGTAAATCCTAGTCTCATCAGGAAGTTATCCATCCTATCGTACCATGTCCTCAATTCCTGTTTCAATCCATACACGTCCTTCTTTAATTTACACAAATGGGTCTTCATGTCATGTGTCTCAAATCCCAGTGGTTGTTCCACGTACACTTCCTCCTCAACTACACCATTTGGTGTATCTTCCATTTCATAGCTGCATCTAATGCAAGTATGGTCCTAATGGAAGTGTACCTCGCCACAAATGAAAATGTCTCTTCATAGTCTATGCCTTCTTTCTATGAGAATCCTCTTGCTACAAACCTTGCCTTGTATTTCTCAATGATGCCATCTGCAACATGGTTGATCTTGTAGATCCACTTCGAAGTCATAACAGACTTCTTTTTCGGTCTGAGAACTATCTCCTAGAGATCATTCTTCATGATCGACTGATATTCCTTGATCATAACATCCTTTCATTTTTTCATTTCTAGAGACTCTTCATAGGTGGAAGGTTCTATGTCAATGATGTCACACATCAGTTCCACATAGCTATTGTAGAGATTTTCCCTTTTTCTTTCTCTATGTATTCCTTCTGGAGCGCCATACCTTTATGTTTCTCGTATGATCTCTCATTCCCATGTTGGTTTCCTATTATGGGAGTCCTTCTCAAGGATTGTCTCTACCGGCTCTTGTGGTTTTGCCATCTCATGATATTCATGGTTTTCTGGAATCGCTTCTCCAATTTACATACCTTGGGATATTGTCTCTTCAGGTTCTTCATCCTCTTGAATAGGTGTCCTCCTTGATCTGAAGTATGCCAAGTCTTCATCAAAGGTTACATCTATACCAATGTCGATCTTCTTGAATCCTAGGAATATACCCTTCTTCCCAGAAGGATTGAGCTTGGTCCTTTTCTCCTTTGGGATATGTATGTACACTAGGAAACCAAATATTCTTAGATGGATGAATTTTGGTTTCTTTCTTGAGAAATCCTCTTCTGGAGTCTTGTTTTCAAGTACTCGATGAGGAGTACGATTTTATACATACACAGTTATCTTTGCTACCTCTGCCCAAAGGTGCATAGGAAGATCCTGGTCACGTAGCATTGCTTTTGCTGCTTCCATGATGGTTCGGTTCTTTCATTATTCAACCCCATTCTCCTGAGGATTGTATGGAGTGCTCAACTCCCTCTTAATATCAGATTCTCTGCAGAGTTCCTTGATTTCTTCCAAGGTGAATTCTCCTTCATTATCTGACCATAGAGTCTTGATATTCCTATCATTTTGGTTCTCAACCAAGGATTTATATTCCTTAAACTTGTTGAAAACTTCATTTTTACCTTTCAAGAAATATATCCAATTCTTACTTGAGAAATCATCTCTAAAGGAAACATAGTACACATAGCCGCGATTAATGAGATAGAAGACATGGGTCTGCATACATCCAAGTGTACTATCTCCAGTATTCCTTTATCCTTGCTCTCACTGTTGGAGACATTTACCACCATTCACACTCTTTTTGGTTAATTTGGCCTATTTAAACCACTATCATAAGTATTATTGACTTAATTGACATCAGAGGAGCACTAGATGACATCAGCTATATCACACCCACGCCTACCTTCAGTCAAGGAGGCTAACTTAGCCTTCTCCTACATTCGGTGAGGCTAACTAGAACACTCCAGGGGTGATCTGAGTGTCATTAATGCCCCATATTGCTAACTTATGGTTACAATTAGTTAAACAGAGTAGTGAAGGTTCCCTCCTTCATTAAATTTATTATTTAATGAACTGGAGTCAACAGAGGCAGCTCCAACCACTTCTGATGTTCAGTTACACTTCAGTTAACCTCATCGGGGTTCATTGGAGTCATTGAAGTGCTACCACTTGTTGGTTGGATTACTGTGACATGTGTCTAACCTAATTTCAGCTAGACTCAATCATTTATTGCATTCCAACTTCAGTTAGGGCTTAGTTGAGTCAATTAGGGTTTTGATCAGTGGTTAATTGGAGTGTTGACTATGGATTACATTTAGTTAAGCTAGACTCACTCATTCAATTCAAATGACCTACTTGGGAATTCAAATTGCTTTGTCATTCATGCTTGCAGCATGATCATTGTATTGTATTACTCATTCTTTGTGGGAATATACAGAGCGGCTACTCATTTTGTAGCACAATTACACCATTTTCATGTCTTATTGTTATTAATATTTTATGAGATTGTGCTTGAGTCCCTATATTACTGTGCAGATTAATATGGTATCAGATCTCACGGCGGGACGAAGCTCATATCTCTCAAAATTAAGCTTTTTGACAGATCTTGCATGAAAATTGAGCAATAGCTCAAAAATCTAGCACTGCACCAGAAGCCAAGGCTTACCACTTAATACCCCAAGTAAAGAACTTGTTGATCAAGCTTGCTTGGTTAACTATGCTGGGTGTGATGAAATCCTAAAATGTGCAGGCTGACTGACCTTACATTGCCCTTTCTGTTGTGATTTTCAGGTTTTCTACAGGTGAAGCATTTGCTCCAGCAGATTCAGATGGCCTCTTCAGTAGATATTTTGACTCTGTTCAATTTCCACTCATGGAAAGGAGACATGGAGATCCAGCTACGTTCCAGAGGACTCTATAAGGTCACCATGGAAACTGAAGAAGAGCCTAGTTCTGCAATAAACAAATCAATATTATTGAATAAGAAGGATGAAGCATTCGGATTCTTGTGCCTCTCTGTTTCCCGGGATCTTTTTTTCCATCTTTCAGGATTGAAGACTCCAAAGGAAATTTGTGACAAATTGGAAGCCCTGTATGGAAAGCAGGATGATTTGAGAGTTTACTAGCTTGAAAATGAATTGATGTCTCTCTAGCCTTCCAATTTCGAGACCTTAAATGAGTTTTTCACAAATTTCAAGCACATTGTCTTACTATTGAAGCAATGCAAAGTGGAGAAGGAGGATGATCAGATCATCCTCACCATACTCTCCAAACTTGGAGCTGATTATTCAGTTTTTGTCTCTACATTCCGTGGGGGGAAGCTCACAACCTCTGGATGGAAGATTCCTACACTCAATGCCTTCATTGAGTCCCTAACAAGTGAACATGATAATCTTGTCTAGATGGGGATCATCAGTTCCTCCCATGATCAAGCCCTCCATGTCTCAAGGCCCAAAGATCTAAAGGGTAAAGGAAAGCAGCAGAAGAACCCAAAAACTAAATTCGAAGCTCCTAATCCTAAAGTTGAAAACCAGCAGCATGATGAGTCTTCTGGCTCAAAGAAGAACAAAGGAAAAGGGCATCATGGAAAGGAAAAAGTCAAGTGTTCATACTGTGGGAAGGGATTCCACCCTAAACATCCCTACATGAAGAAGAAGCTTAATGAAGCTACCTCTCTCCTTGAGAGAAATCACATCAATCTTCCAGAAAGCTTTCGAAGGAGAGATCAGCAAGATCGGGAACCACAACATGAAATAAGTCATGCCCTCATGGCAAGCACTTCGAATTCCAAAGCACTCTTGATTGATTCTAGATCTTCATGCAAAAGCCTATGAGTTCTCCCACTTTGTGGCAGATGCAAATCCCACCACACTGCTAACTCATGGAAATGAAGTTAGTAGGCTGTGGCATGAAAGGTTTGGCCATCTAAATTTCAAATATTTGCAGCAATTATAGAAAAACTCCATGGGTGAAGGCCTCCCGGTCATCAAGGAAACCATTGGAATTTGCAAGGGCTGTGTGGTTGGAAAACACCCTGAGCACAAGTTTGATCGGGGGAAGGCACACCGAGCTACATGCATCTTGGGGCTGATACATTATGATATCAGTGGTACAATTCCTGTCACATCCATGAATGGATCAAGGTATCTTCTGACTTTTATTGATGATTTTTCAAGGTACACATGGATCTTCTTTCTCAAAAAGAAGTTTGAAGTATGTGAAAAATTTACTGAACTGAAGGCCTTGATCGAGAATGGCTCTAGGCGTAAGATCAAGATCTTGAGATCTGATAATGGTGGGGAGTATGTCAGTAATGAGTTTCTGCACATATTCTCCCAAAGTGGTATTCAGGTCCAACATTCGATTCCCTACACTCCCTAGCAGAATGGTGTAGCGGAAATGAAGAATCGGTCTCTCAAGGAGATGACCACCTGTATGTTGGAATCAAAGAAGTTGGCTGAAAATTTGTGGGCTGAAGCCATGCATGCTGCAGCATACATTCAGAATAGAGTGCCACACTAATCCATTAAAGTGAAGACCCCTTTTGAAGCATACTTCGGACACAAGCCAGATGTGTCGAACCTGCAGGTGTTTGGTTCCACTGCATGGGCCCGAATTCCACTTGATAAAAGAAGGGATTTGTAATCGAAAAGCATAGAATGTCTGTTTATTGGGTATCCTGATGATTCAAAAGGTTTCAAGCCAATGGATATCAAAACAAAACAGATCATCATTGAGAGAAGTGTCAAGTTCGATGAGCCTCTTCAGGAAGTGGAACTAGTGAAGGAGAAAACTGCTGAATTTCCTTCCTATTCTACTGAATATTTGGATGATGAAATTGGGGGTGATGACCCTAATTTGGATCCTATAATTTCTGATATCAATGTGTATCAAAAATCAGATGCTGAATCAAAACCTGAAGTACAAAATCATCTTCCCACATGGGCTCGACAAACACTCTCCTCCGCAAGAGATAACATTGGAAATCCGGATGATCCAAGGAGAACCCGATCTGATTTCCAAAGAGCAGGTATTGCACTCTCTTGTCCTGATAATTTGCTGTCCAAAAATTATTATTTGATGATTATTTCAGACCCAAAATCCTACTACCATGCTCGTAAGGATCCAAGATGGCAAGTTGACATGGATGAAGAGATGAATTCTTTTCAGAAAAACACTACTTGGGAGTTGGTTTCTCTTCCTCCGGGAAGGAAATTGGTTCAATGCAAGTGGGTGTTTCAGACCAAGGTTGCTGCTGATGGAAGAACCTGCAAATATAAGGCAAGGCTGGTGGCAAAAATTTTCTCTCAGGTCCAAGGTGTGGACTACCATGAGACCTTTGCACCGGTTGCAAAAATGGACTCCATCTGCCTATCTTTGGCAATTTCGGCATCTAAGCACTGGGAAGTGCATCATATGGATGTTAATTCAGCCTTTATGCATGGAGATATTCATGAGGAGATATACATGAAGCATCCTAAGGGATACATCTCTGATCCATTTTTGGTTTGCAAGCTAAAGAAGTCACTATACGGGTTAAAACAGGCCCCAAGAGAGTGGTATTCCAAGATGGATGCCTTCCTTCTCTTGCAAAACTTCCAAAGGTGTAGATCAGATCCAAATGTGTGTTTACAGTAGTCTGATGGTAATTTGATTATTGTTGTTTTATTTTTTGATGGCTTACTGATCACAGGTAGCACAGTTGCTTCTATTTCAGCCATCAAAACTGCTCTCCACAATGCCTTTGAAATGAGTGATTTGGGGCTCCTAAAACAATTTTTGGGGCTCGAAATTGAGAAAAATTATGATGGGATAGTGGTCACTCAGTCCAAATAAATATTAGACCTGTTATTCAATTTTAACATGGATGAATGTAGGCCTGCACCATTCCCTTTCCTTTCAAGGATCAACCTTGAAGAAGGAAAAAGCACACCTCCCATGGACTGCACTATCTATTGACAGCTGATTGGTAGCTTGTTGTACTTGACACATTCTCAGCATGATATCTATTATGTCATGAATGCTACATCAAGATACATGCAGCAGCCTCATGATCTTCATTGGAAGGCAGCCAAGAGGATCCTCCAGTATATTCAGAGAACCAGGACCTACGTCATTCACTATGCTACGGACTCCAAGCTAGAGCTGGTTGGATACACAGATTCCGATTGGGTGGGTGATTCTGTTGATAAAAAGTCTACTTCCGGATATGTATTCATGTTTGGTGGTGGCCCCATTTGCTGGTCCAGCAAAAAGCAGACTACCATAGCATTATCTTCAACAAAGGCCGAGTATCGAGGAGTGGTGATATCTTGCATCCAAGCAGTTTGGTTGCAAGGAATTATTTCAGAGTTTGATCTTGGTATTACTTTGTCCACTATCCTCTTTTGTGACAATCAAAGTGCTATTGAGATATCCACAGATCCAGTTACCAGGCATAGGACCAAGCATGTAGAGATCCACATGCACTATATCAGGGAGCTAGTGCATGATAGGACCATCATTCTGCAATACTGCCCGACTGATGAGAAGATTGTAGACATCTTAACCAAGAGATTTTTAGAAAAGAAGTTCACTTACCTCCGTTCACTGTTGGGGGTGATTCCATCAGGGTGATCAGACTACTTTCAGTGTTCAGCTTGAGGGGGGATTTTTCCCATTGGGTTTTCCCTCTTTTCCTCACTTAGTTTGTTTTTGAGCATTGTTTCAATTTCAGCATTGTACAGGGTGACCTATGGCCTTATTTTCCAGGGCCCTAGCATTTTTATGCATTTTATGTTTTCTACTCCTCCTGAGTATAGCTTAAGGGGGGGTGTTGGAGACATTTACCACCATACACACTCTTTTTGGTCAATTTGGCCTAGTTAAACCACTATCCTAAGTATTATTGACTTTATTAACATCAGAGGAGCACTAGATGACATCATCTAGATCACACCCACGCTTACCTTCAGTCAAGGAGGCTAACTTAGCCTTCTCCTACATTCGAGGAGCCTAACTGGAGCACTTTGGGGGTGATCTGAGTGTCATTAATGCCCTATATTGCTAACTGATGGTTACAATCAATTAAACAGAGCAGTGAAGACGCACTCCTTCATTAAATTGATTATTTATTGATTATTTAATAAACTGGAGTCAACAGAGGTTCCTCCAACCACTTCTGATGTTTAGTTACACTTCAGTTAACCTCATCGGTGTTCATTGGAGTCATTGAAGCGCTACCACTTGTTGGTTGGCTTGCTGTGACATGTGTTTGACCTACTTTTAGTTAGAATCAGTCATTTATTGCACTCCGAATTTAGTTAGGGATCAGTTGAGTCAATTAGGGTTTTGATTAGTGGTTAACTGGAGTGTTGACTGTGGCTTACATTCAATTAAGCTAGACTCACTCATTCAATTCGAATAACCTCATTGGGAATTCAAATTTCTTTGTCATTCATGCTTGCAACATGATCATTGTATTGTATTACTCATTCTTTGTGTGAATATACAGAGCGGCTACTCATTTTGTAGCACAATTACATCATTTTCATGTCTTATCGTTATTAATCTTTTATGAGACTGTGCTTGAGTCCCTAGATTACTGTGCAGATTAATACTCAATGCTGGGAAATGTCTTCTTCACATTCTTTCCTTGTGCACATCCTTTTCCAATGGCTTCATGCTTTGCCCTGATCTCTCGTAGTCCAGATACTGCTTTGCTTGCCATCGGTAGTGTTCTATAGTGCACATGTGCAATCCTTCTGCTCCACAGTTTGCTTGGTTCAATTGACTCATGAACCAGTTCTTTTTCAGGCTGTCCCTTTATATTGTACAAGCCCTCATCTTCTTCTACAATAATTGTTGCATCATATATTGTCTACTCTTTAAGCCACATCAGAATTTTTCAATCAACAGAAGCAACTCTCATTCCCTTTGCATATAGTGCAATGATGGAGAGAATATTCTTCTTCAAACCTGGAACATATAGCACATCCTTCATCTTTAAATATTTCCCAGATTCTAGCTTGTACGAATCTTCTCCGCTCCCTCTTATGGGGTATTGGTAATCATCCCCAAGTTTCACCTTGTGAGGTGACTCATTTTTTAGACATATTAACGAATGATTCCTTGTATCCCGTCATGTGTTTTGAAGCTCCACTATCCACAAGCCAACCATTGCTTATGTGTGAGATAGTGCAAGTAAGTGATGATATTACTGCATACTCTTCATTTAAATAATCCTTCTCTCTTTTAAATCTTTTGTTTGTTGGTTCATTGTCTTCGACAATATGAGCATCGTGTCTCTTTTTCCTGATGGGGAAATCTCTTGCAAAATGTCCCTTTTCTCACAAGTATTGCATTGAACATTGGAAGGATCTTTCTTGGTCTTCTTTTGTTTCTTTTCCTTCTTCTTGTTGTGATAAAATTTCTCCTTCTTCCCCTTTTTGTTGTTCTTCTTGGTGTGAATTAAGAGAGCTTGATCTTCAGTTGCTCCCATCTTCTCTTCTCTTGTCACGAGTCGAGCTTCTGCTTGTGCACATTCTTCTCAGAGTCTACTGAAAGATATCAACCTCCTTCTTGCACATATTCCTTGAATGAATGAGTCCCATGATCTAGGGAGACCATTCAAGGTAGTCATTACAATTTATCCTTCTTCGACATTCTCTTCAACTGCTTCAAGTTGTTCTTTGATTTGAGAAACCCTTGTGAAGTAATAATGTATAATCTCGGAGTTCTGTATCTTCACATTCTTCAATTGGTTCCTCAAGGTCATATTCTGGTTGATGTTCTTTCCTTGGAACATATTTGTCAAAGCATCATATACTTCCTTCAGTTTCTTGAATGAAGACACACAGGGGATGAGGTGATCCTTAATAGAATCTGCAATAATTATCTTGGCCTTAGCCAAGCTCCTCTTATGAGCATCCTTAGCCTCATCTCCCTCTGGTTTTGGAACCTCTTCGATGATGTACTGATCCAAATCATTTTCTTCAAGGATTAGGGAGATTTTGTACTTCCATGATTGGAAGTTATCAACCCCTCCAAGATTGTCCTCAAGTTAAGTATGGTGAGTCATATTTTCAAATGAGAACGTCAAATGGAAATAGAAAGGATTTAGATCTTACTAATTTGAGGTGTCTGACCTGGTTTCGGAGCTGGATGACCTAGGGTTTGTTAGAGAAACCCTAATTTTCCAAACTTGGAGTTTGGGAATTTCGTTTGGAAAAAAATATGCACCTTCTTGAGGCGAGTTGCTTAGCAAGGTCACTTACTGAAGATTGACGTGCGAATCCTCCAATACTTGATGCCCTAGTTTCTCCCAGCACTAGTGAAAGGGTCAAAATTGAAACTTCTTCAAATCTGAAACTGCATCCACCAAAATATGCGCCCTACTGAGGCGAGTTATCCTAACCCTATTTTCATGATGATTTGTGGAGAGAACACCTTGAACTAGGAAGCCCTCGTTTCTGCTGCTGCACAGTTCCTTCTTTCAGAGAGACTTTGATATCATGTTATTTTTTCTAGATCTTATTATCTTAATTAGGATCTTTTTCTGAAAGAATAACAAGTACAACAAGATGCATAAGATATAACAGGTACACAAGACACAAATATTTTCACCAGGGAAACCATAAACTTAGAAAACTCCACAAAATTCCTCAGAATAGTATAGTCACAAAGACTGTGTCATAAGATGATCAAACCCAGTAATAAGAAGTATTCAACATCTATATATCTCTCCTCCATTTTTCTGTCTCTCTCTCATGCGAACTTGAGTAAGTGTGAGGTGTGTATAAATGAGAGATGGAGCCTCCCTATTTATACTAATCAAGTGACTACCCCATCACATGACTGGGGATGACTTGTTACCCTAACAAAATCGAATATACATTACATGATGTTACATTGGGGACTATTTCCCCGAATTGCAATGAAGGTTGTACCTCAAGATCTAGACACAATAAAGACATCCCACAAGGAGGAAACCACATCTCCAATGGGAGTACAACAACATACAATGATAATTTACATCAGAATATATTCCAAAGTTACAAATACATCAAAAATATGAAGCTATTGTTAAGGACTATTATGAGATAATTAAAGTTTTAGAAGGATGCAATCATGAAAATAAGAGCACTAAAGACGATCATAATCATGATAACATAAAAGAAGAAAACCAAGAAGATTCTTTGACACAAAAAGATATCAATGTTCTATAGGTTTTCACAACTTCAAATGTCTGATAATCTCAAGATAAAAAGGTTCTCAAGGAACAACTAGATGCAAGATTGTTAGTTAAAGACAAGGAAATAAATCATTTGAAAAATCCTAATCAAACCCAAATTAAAGAAACAAATACATTAAAAAGTGTTTCAACCTTAAAAGTACATGACGAAACTGCAAATGAAGACACCTTAACCAATTAGATTGAATTAAGTAAATTGTTAGTGGTTTCCTCTACAGTTAAGGAGAACTAAAGATCCAACCATATTTAAAGATCATTTAATAAGTACTAAAGAAGTTATATGTCAGATAGAAATCAATGTCATACCAAAGCATGCTAAAATATCAGAGATCAACATGTTGATGCAAGTTCATCATGGAGATATCATATTAGAAACTCGGAAGAATACTCCCCATAGTCATTATTTTTTTTATCTATAACATCATTTGCATAAATAAATTTGAATGGAAATGTGACCAATTGTTTCAAGAACTACTATAGCATGGTACTATTATATGAAGCAAATCCCTAAAGAAGGGTTGGTTTTCATCAACCTTGAAAGCCTCTATGATGTCGTAGTTAATTATGTAGAATCCAATATTCATGGACAAATCTTTTCAAGGAATGATGATTTGTAATAAACTTAAATGGTTATTACAATTATTAATTATAAGTTCATTATTTAGTCATTATTAGGTCAATTAATTATAAATTATTAAATATTGCACGATATGTCTATTTATTAATAGACGTGTCTATTCCCTATCATCCATATTTAACATGGGCCATTATTTGTATTCATCATCAATTCGTATATTCATTAATTATTATCAATAATACCAAACATGTAAGACTTATCATCTTATAGTCTTCCCCATAATTAATATCTTAAATAAGAGGATAAGGAGAACAAGAGGGACTTATCCCAATCACATATTAAGAAAATAAAAAAAACAATTGGAGAATAAGATGTTTGCGTCCCTGACATGTGATTATTCATCGCAGCATAATGGGTTCAACTCTGGACCAAGTAACTACTTCACAACCAATATTTATAAGATAAAGTTTGATGAAAATGATCCAATAATATGGATATTCCAAATGGATCAATTATTATATTTACACAAAGTTCCAACTTTACAAAAGGTAACTAAAGCATCCTTATATTTAGAACCTGATCAATATGTCTAGTACCGTCAACGACTTTGTGACTATAAAAAGGACTATATTATATCTTGGTATATATTTACGAAAGAGATGATACCATTTTATGGGGATATTAATAGTAACACCTTCTTTAGCCACTTGACAAATCTCAAGCAAAAAAGTATGTCTCTTTGAATCTAAATGATTGGAGAATTATTTTAGTTTGGCAAGGAAATTTAAAACTAGAAATATGGCTACTAAAAGGGATACTACTAACACCTATAGAGAGGGAAGTGTTTCCTCCCCCAACCATAATAAACCTACAAGGTTGATGCCTCAACAATTGGAGGAAAAAAGAGACAAGAGACTGTTTCAATTATGATAAGAAGTACAATAAAAAGCATAAGTGCAATGAGAAGAAACTATTTTACATAGACTATGAGAGGAAGATGATCCAAAACTAGAACAATCCCAAGAGTTAAATATAGAAGATACTACTTCAACCATATCTTGCCTTGCATTGGTCTAAATTTACACTCCTCAAACTCTCAATATAGAAGGATATATAAAAACTAAAAAGGTAACAATGTTGATTGATTCTGGCAGTACCCATAACTTTATTAATTAAAAATTAGCCACACTTCTCAATTCCTTTGTATATCCAATGCCATAATTTCAAGTAATGACTGTAGATGGAGGTACCATAAATTGTTCAGGGAAATTCCATAGTATTAACCTTTTATGGGGAAATATTTATTGGATAGTGTAATTATTGCAATCCAAGAAGGTGGTGTTGATGTTGTACTAGGGGTCCAATAGCTACAATAAGTGGGAACAATCACTCTTAATTTTTAGGAATGTTTCATTAGATTCTCTTTAGAAGGAAAGGAAATTGAACTTAAAGGAACTCTAGGGAAACCCTATGTCATAATTTTAAAGCCTTGATGGCAACAAGAATTCCATAAACAAGCTAAGAATATAAGCACACAATTAAACTCACTAAGAATTGCAGAGATATGAGAAGTCACAGGTCTCACCTTGATTGACGATGTGGGGAGGTATGCACCCCGACTCTTGGCTAAATGGGCTCACTTCACGGGTCAATAGAGGGGGGGAGGGGGCACGCTTCGCTCAACATAATACCCCTATATTTTCCTTTAGAAATAAAGTAAGTAAGCCTATAATGAATCTATCTATGGAGACAAGGTCACTGAATGGACTACAAGATCATCATGGAAAGAAAGACCTCCATGAGGGAGGTTTTCCATTTATTCTCCCTTGTCTTGGGTGCCGTGAGAAGATCGAAAGAAACCGTAGCATAAGGAGAGAAGAAGAGGAATTAATGAACACACATTAATGAATGATCAATAAATGATAATTGATATTATTACACTGGTAATACATCTGTATAAAGGATATCTGAGTTTATGGAAGACAACTCATTGCTAGCTCATAAAAAGGGCTTAAGATAAACCCCCATAGGTGGCTAAAGCACTTTCCTAATCTATCAAGGACCTCACGAATTAGCTAAAGCATAAGTGAGTTGTCAAGAATGATGGAAAGAATTGCTAATCCTAGAACATGGAGAGAAAATCATGGATGATGGGTTGGAAACAAACGATAAAAAGTTTCCTAGTTAACTAGATTTACCTTATCCACTGAAAAGTTGGAATAAAACACTAAAAGATAAAATCTGCAGGAAATCGAAATTACTAATTCTGGAAGTCAATAAACTGGACATTATTAAACCAGAATCAGGATTAAAATGTTCATGGGGTATATATGGAAAGTGTTGACCATGTGGTGCAAGTGGATGCTAATTATCTAGGCTAGTGGGTAGGAAATTAATCAAATAATGATTACATATTTATCCTATGTTATGAAGTGGGTTTATAATATTCCCACACCCCCATTTAAGTATGACTTTATGACAATATATAGATGCATATAGGGCCCAACAACAAGGATATGGTCACCCTTTAACAATTATTATGTCCAAAAAAGCCGAGGAAATAAACAAAACCACATGGGGAAAATACTCCCTCAAGAAAGGACATGAGAGGAAAATAAAAAATGTTGAACTATTGTTGATGCTACTTCAAACTAAATGCTGATGTATAGAGGAATCTTCTTCTTGGGAAGAAGAGAAATCTGCTCACCTGGATCAAGAACAGTTGCAGGATGGAAACTGGGACCATGTAGAACAACTGAGATCCAATGATGTGAAAGCTCTTGAGAGTTGTAATCAGCTCCATTATGATGCAATGACTTGAAATTCGAACCAATAGAGATGAAATCAGCTCCATATAGGTGAAATAGGTGTCCAAGCGAATGTATAAGGTCTCCAACTTCATTTACACAGAGAGGATGTGTGCAAGTGATCATGTAGGAACATAGAGAAGGAATAGGATCAAAGAATGTGAATGCATGGGCTCCAGGGGTTGATATAGCTTCCAAAGAATCCAAAAGAACACATATAAGCATATCAACAGAAACATGGCAATACACTAATAATGAATCCTCTGTAGTAGAAGTATGAAAGGAGGAAGGAAGGAGATGTTCAAAATCTTTAAGGAGGCTCTGAGTATTGATGCCAAGAAAAAAGGAGGAGATGCAGAAGCGCATGAGATCAAATATGGTACGTGGAAAGACACTAAAAGGGCTTGATTTGGCTAAGCAAACATCCATGAAATCACTGAGTTTTGCACCATCAAAGAGAGAAGTATGCACAAAGTGTGAAGGATCAGGCACATAGATCTAAAAATCTATGATAGAAGACATAAAGAACAATGAATGTGTGAGTGAATCATCACCAACAGAAATAGCAGATCCATTAGTATGTAACCCACCTAGAACAGAAAAATAAATATTTTTATTTCTTTGAGAAAACATTATGTTAAAATTATTGTAAAGTTTTTTTATTACCAAGTTGGTTAAGGATGACTGTAATTGAATATTTAAATAGGAGAGACACATATCCAAAGGAGACTGTTGAAAGAGTGTTCACTGACCCACTAGGGGAGTGAGCAGCTATAGAAGGATGATTGACAAGTGGTAGCACTAGCATTTCACTTTCTAGTTGTTGCAGGAAGAAAAATCTCTAATATTGTGGTCATGTTCCTTGAGAAGGGGAACTGACCCAAAGACCTAGAAAATATTATAAATACCATCGAATTGAGCGGGAGGCTCACTACATTCTATTCCAAGTGAATGAACCTTGTGACTGCTGTAAACTAAAAATTCAGGCACACAAGGATTTTGATGAGGGGATAACTAAAGTGGGATTGTCGAGTTAAGTGTTCTATTGAGTGCTCTGTTTCAGAAAGTTTTGTGTGTACTACTACATAGTCTCTTCATCCTAGTTGTTGAGTGAACAGGCTCTGGGATCATAAGCAAGTAGTCTTGGCTGCTTCAGGAAACGGTTGGGTGGAATGGTCTCCTTTGGGTGTTTGTCCCTCTTCTCCCAAATTATCCAGGTTCTAAATTGATTGTTGTTTATCTGTGATTTTATTTTATATTTGTATTTTGTTTATGCAGAATGTGTAGCATTTACAGAGTTTTAATGGTAACTGTTCCATATGGTATCTGTCTAAAAAGGAAAAGATGTAGTTATTTTCTTATGATATTATAAACAGTTTTTCTGATGTATATTACTCTAATAACTGTAAAATCCATCTGTCACATGCCCCAATTTGCAAAACATTTTATTNTGTAATTAATGACCAAGTGGGGTCAAGGATAATTGAATGTAATTGCTGAATATTTTATTAATAAATAAATGAAAGATGAGACAATGGCTTAGGGAAGCTATTAAATGAGTGTTTTACTGGTCACTTGGTGGAGTAGGCTGGGTTGAGAGTAGATTAACACTTGGCAGCATCCTTAAGCTACTTCTAGCTGTTGCAGGAGGCAACTTTCCTATTTTTGTGGTCATGTTCCCCAAGAAAGTGGAACGAAAGGAGGTGGCTCATTAAGTGAAAACTAACCCAAAAGACCTAGGCATGCTAATAAAACTTCCCATTGAAGACAGCTGAGGCTACTCATTCTTGACTTGTGAACATTCTGAGTGAATGAAATGCACAAGAAAATTCGATGGAGGGGGCTAGCTGAAGTATGTTTTGAGTGAAAAGTGTTGAATATTTGTACTAGTGCAGCTATTCTAAGCTAAGTTCATACTGTTGTATGCAAAACAAATTTACTGCTGAACACTCAGTAGAGTTGCAGAGGATTACTAAACTACATCTCTCACCCAGTACTTCTACAATAGATGGATTATTTACTATAAGTCTATTATTATAGTAATTAACAGACATTATAAAATTAGGAAAATAAATAACTATAAGTCTATTATTATAGTAATTAACAAACATTATAAAATCAGAAAATAAATAAGTAGGGTTAACTTAAGAGATAGTAAAATAAGGCTAGAAGTTGACTAAGATAATTTCATCATTAATCTAAGTACAAAAAAATATAACCTGAATAACATTATCATTAAATATCCAACTCTACAAGGAATTAAAAATAATTTAAGGTTTTAAAAATAAAACCTATTTTAAAGGAACAGTAAAATATAAATAACATTATCACCTCTTTTACTAGTAGAGGGGTTATGCAGTTTCACCCATAAAACAAATTAAAGCTTACTTACTTCATTTATATAACCATAAGCATCGAATAGGTGAATATATAAAATTTAATACATTAACCATAAGAACAGTATTAAAACTGTATGATAAATATACACTGAGAGAAAATAGGTAAGAGACCTTTCAAATAATCTAACCAAGGAAATACAGTAAAGTCTTAGGTTATTTATTCAACTTTTCTTCTATCTATTTGTTGAATAATTTCTTACTGGCAGTAAAAATCTAGTTCTGTCATAGAAATCAACTGTCTAAACTTTTTATTTATCTCATAATCAAAATTAAACAGCTAGGAATAGAAACATGATAAACTTCTTAAAAGATATTCTTTAACTATCTATTCAATAAACCAAATATCAACTTACAATAACAATAACTCCGTGTAAGTTACATTTAAAAGAATCATAAAAATAAACCAGTATAGATAAACATTACAGCTTGCCATTTTTCTCTTAAAACCACAGTGTATATTATTTCCGAATATAGAAGTCACGTAACAGTAAGCTTAAAAGCTGTTTTCAATTCATAGATATCATCTAAACCCTATCATCATTACCAAAACTACTGCTATCACCTTAAGGGTTACGGCCTAATCGCCTTTTTACAACTTAAGACATGGCTTAATAGCCTGTTCAAAAATAACATTACTGTAATTCAACTATGGCCGAAAAGGTCCCATAAATAGTTTATTAAGTCACGGCTGTGAAAGCCCCAAAATTTTCCAACACAAAACAACCACTAGGGCTTCGAAGAACTCTTAAACAACACATCACAGCATCGGCCACATGGCCTTCCAAAACGAACACAACATAGTGTAACCACGATCGAGCAGAACCCAAGAACCAAGTGGGCAGTATCAATAAACACATCATACAACCACTGTAGGAGAAAACCTCAGGAGAGACTGAGGCTTACCAGGATGAATGCCATCGTGGAAGCCCTGTTGGTGATGTCCATCAGCACAGAGCCATCGTCTTGAGAGACTGCACAATAAAAAACCCCAAATGTTAAATACATATAATTAACAAAATAACAACCACATATTGGTGTAGACGAGTTATAAACAATTTCTTTTCCTTACCAAAGAGAGAATGCACAGCTGTATTGGTGTTGTGAACAAACCCTAGCCACCATTAAGAGTACAACGAGCTTCAAGGAAGCACTGTCAGAAGAGAACACAACACGCAATGTTCAAGTTCAAAATCCAAAACCACGACAAGGCAAAGTCAAGCCATACCAGAAAACGAGCAGTAAGACAGAGAACCCGATACTCTCTAATGACACTCTTTTCAACAGCTCAAGCGTCGTTCTCACTTCTACTGCACCAGAGCTTGAAGGATACACTTGCAGAGGCAAGGTAACAACGTAGGATAACACTTAGATCGTTATGGTAATGGTGAGGGAAATATCCTAGACAGAAGAAAACGGTGGCCATGTAAAAACCCAACCTGCAGAGGAACTCGGTATGGCTTAAAGGATGCTTGTGCTCAAATGGTTGAAGGATCGATAACAAGCCTTGCGGCTATGAATCTGCAGCTCATCCACTTCGTAGTAGAGACAAAAGATTAGGGAAAATGCATTTTTAGGGTTTTAGAACAGTCTTATATTGCTT
Organism: Pseudotsuga menziesii; assembly: GCA_001517045.1. Classification (NCBI taxonomy): domain Eukaryota; kingdom Viridiplantae; phylum Streptophyta; class Pinopsida; order Pinales; family Pinaceae; genus Pseudotsuga; species Pseudotsuga menziesii. The sequence continues at coordinate 12,725 of LPNX010778564.1, read as the reverse complement.
CTGAGGTCAACAAAAAACCTAACCATCGAGCTTCAACCACGTGGCAGCCAAATTATTTGAGCAATGTGGGTTTGTAGTATAGTTTGAAGACCTCTCGTAACAACCTGTAAACATTTACAATTTTGTAAAGAGACTATGGTTATAACGTTGCCTTTTATATATAACACTTAATATATATTAAATCCTAACGAGGATTATAGGAAGGTGAAAATTATATTAAGGTATCTATCCATGTTTTATAACCTTTGGAAATAGTCCATACTTATACTAGGGTTATACTTCTATCAACCATGGACTTGGGCAAGAAATTTATGAAAGTATTTAACTTTGTTAGAATATTAAATATCATGCTACAAAGAACTTCGGACTTGGTAAAAAGAACTCATAGAAGATTTACTCCTTTATGTATGTGATATTTGCAAACCTAGGAGGATGTATAGCTTGTTTTTGATAGTCTAGGTATAAAAATTAGATTTATTTACCCCCTTGTGAAATGGAGATCATACAAGGGTTAAATTGGATAGTTTTTATAGAAAATAATCCTTTTATTTTTTTATACAGAAAGTAGTAATACTATAGTTTAAGATATAAAATTTGTATTATTACATTTCTAGTTAGTATGTACTAGAACAATTAGAAAAACTATCTTATGCACTAGGTATTAGTTTTATATGTGTTTATCAGTCAATGTACTTTATGACTATACTTAGATAAAAGGTTTTCCTAGGTTTATTTAACTCGTTATTTGTGGAAACAAATACTATTGAGTTTAACTCAACATCAAGTAAATAAACAAAGGAATATGCTATACAAGATGCCTTTCACTAGAGTTACATACAGGCATTAAACTGAAAATAGAATGATAAAAGTTAAATGAACAAGTTATGGCTATAGCGAAATAGAAGGGAAACTGGACTAGGTTCAGTTTACTAAAAATACTTTTATTCTAGAAACTAATTGGAACATAAATATACAAATCAATGATACCTCATTTATTGCTCAAAGCTGTAAAATAAATAAATTTACTAGCATTCTATTTTACGCTAGTTAAGATAATAATCTCGATCTGGAAACTGGTGACAAAACGTCTTACCTGTAAAGGACTTGTAAAAGAAGCACCACTTCACTGCATTAGCTATAAGCTAAGTAAGCCTCGATCTCAACTGAAGTTCTTTCCTACTTTCATAAAACAGTAAAACAGACTTAGCACTAGCATTTAAATAGATGTATCCATTCATGTTGTTCCAAATCATAACCTGCTAAATCAAAACCTTATAATGAAATTATGAAAACAAACAGATAAGTATGCAGAACTAGAAATTAACAAAAGAATCAGTTCTAGTTTAAAACTGTTTAGGGTAACCGTTAACAGTTAATTGTTCCTAGGTAGTGACGACTGCAAACATTTTATGTTACATTAAAAATTTTAAATTTTTATGAATTTTTGGAGTATTACACCATCATTATAGTTGTAGATTATAATGATCTGTGATATATGGACAAGGCATTTCTCTTCAGCTAGTATTAGTTACATTACATGTATTTTAATTAGAATTGTTAAGTTCCAAACTAGAATTCGAATCTCCCTCTTATCACTTAGTGTACCTAATATTTACTTATACGAGTATTATATAATTATATTTTCTTATCAGTATCAACCAAACTAGGGTTTATAAAGCTAAATTCTAAACTACTTTAGAACATCATTAAAACCTTATAGATTCAATAGGGTTCTATTAAAAGGGATCTTCTATGTAAATATATATTACAGTATTTAAACAACATTTAAACAATTTTACAAAGTACAATATTAAATNATATATTAAAAATACTAACCAAAGCTAATTTCACTAAATCAAAGATGAAAACTTGTAACCCTTGACGGACAGAGAGTAATATATATATATATATATATATATATATATATATATAGGATTTTATAGAGAACTTGTACCAAAACCAAATCAATATATATTAATATGCTAATGACCTTACAGCTCATTTCGTATTATATATAAATAGTAATCAAAGTTTCAAAATCTATAGAGTTAACCAGAATTTGGCCACACGACACAAGAATCCCGGTTACATTATACTGTCACTAAGACTTAAAAATAAATAAAAATTAAACTAGGATCAAATCCTGCCAAGGGCATTTGGCTAAAAAAAACATAGTTATGAATATAGAGGCCTTATGGCCCAACCAAAATGTGAATATTCTTTCCAATAGATAATACTAAGTCCAAGAATGTTAGAAGGCCGCAACCCTTGTTGCAGGCAAACGAGCATTGTATGAATCCTGTAAAAATAAATAAACAGTAAATTCAATATTGAATATTACAACAATGCTTACAGTCTCTTTGCCTTCCCATCAGTGCCACATCAATGCATCTTGGCTTAAAATCCCTTAAATTCCACATTAAGGAGAAACCATTTTTCTTTTTTTCAAATTATCAAATTCAGCTGAACCCAAGTTCAAATCCCATAAGGACTGTTACATCTACAAGTAGAAAACCAATTGAATAAACTATTGTTAACACAAAATCTTTACGACACGAAAGGGGAACATTCCATTGTTTACTTAACATTGCATTAGAATATAAGTAAAATGATAAACAGAGCAAATGGCTTCTCTGCCTTTAATATTTATCTACTATGGTATCCACCAATGGCCTCACAACCTTAAAAGATTTTTAGAAAAACAAGAAAACTACAGAGTTCTAATTGGAACAACATTCATCCCACAGGTCTAAAAATAAAATCAATTGTGTAAGTAAATTATTCAAACCATTGTGGAAGTTTCACATAACATTTACAAGTTTTAGGAGCAACAGTTAAAGAAATTGTTCAAACACTCTTATAATCCAGAACTCTGTCAAACAAGTAAAAACTTTACATCACAAATTGCCTCAAGGGCAGCACCGAGAAGGTTACCATGCTTTTAATAATAAGAAAACACGATATTTAGTCCATGTCAGGAGAGTGCATCCCAAGCTAGGGCCACAAGTCACAGAGCCACGGGAAGTAAGGTAATAGGTCTTACTGGAGCCAAGTTTTCGCTACCACGATGGATTTTTCCAAGTGCAACAACCCAAACCAAGACCTCCTGCAAATTGAGACATGAAAGGTCTTATGATATCGAAATGTATTATTGATATTATAGTAGAAACATTTATGCAAGATTTAGATAGCACTTACCTTGTAATCAATAAAAGAGGCTGCTAAAGTAGTAAACGCATCGTTGCGAGTGACCTATCTCACTTTGAAGCAGAGCCACCCGATACACAACCTTTTTTCCAACAGTCCTCTAAGTTAGCAGATAGGAAAAGAAATCCCACTATGTACAATAAGTTTTGCTACAAATACTTTTACAGAGTCAAGTGCGTGAGGACAATAGCCTGAGATCCAAAGGCTGAGTCCAAGAGCTTGGCTCTTTTCCTCTCCTCTCTGTTTTAACCAATGAAAAAAAACTCAACCACAGATAGGTAACGAGATTCAAGGGACAATAAATCCCTTAGGGTTTTTCGAGGTAATGGACGTGCTTCCAACTAGTGAATTAAAGGCATCACATGGCTAGTACTTGTTACTTTGACACCAAAAATTCAAACATCAAATCATTTTAAGTCACCAAACCTTTGTTAGCATGTCAGTGCCATATTTCTTTATTACATGCTTGCACTATTGTATGTTATGAACAAGTTTGTTCATTTGTTCTGCTTAGGCCTTTCTTAGGAGTGGATTTACATACTTAGTATAAGATTTCCCTTGTGGTAGATAGTTTATGGTAAACATTCTTTAGCCAACACCTGCACAAAGGTTACATAAGGTTCGTGTTAGCTATAAACGCTAAGTAAGACCTGCAATCCCTATTTTTGTAGCATCTTTGTGGGTCAAGTGGTGTGCAAGAGGAACATAACCATCAACCACAATAACTTTAACCGAAAAAACATAAAAGTAAAATTTCTATAACAACACTTGACGACATGAAAAGTAATGTTGTCATAACGATAAACTGTATCATAGGTTGTCGTAAAGAGACATTAGGAAAAATAGATAAAGACTAAACACACTTTAAAAGACGTTTGAGTTTATTTTATCCTTTACTTTTACAGTTAGATCTAAGACACATTTTATTATTGGACGCAACGATGTCCTTATGTTAAGCACATATTTGAACATTATATGGATCTATTTTTATCCTATTACTAATAGGCTTGTTTTTTTTTTAATTTACAGAATTTGGAGTTGTTACATAGTCACTTATTTTTCATCATAAGAAGATGAATCATGATCTTGAACTTCAAGAGGTACATGAAAATATGGCTCTTCAATATTTGCTTGAATGAAGAAGCAAGCATTCGAATCAAAGAGGGTAGCAACAACAACAACTGTATGATAAACTTCTTCATCATAAATAACTTCATCAGAGAATGTAGAGGCCGAGACATATTGATAGAGAGCACATGAGGATATGTTGGTTTCGATCCATGCTTCATCTTCTTCTTCTTGCATACCAAAAATCTTTGTCCAAATTGTTACAAAGCACAAATGGATACTCGTCGGAATCTATGAGATGATGTATATTTGGAGACATTCCCAAACACATAATTCCATAATCTCTATCACAATTGTTCAACCAATCAATATTCTCTTCATAAGAATCAGGTTCGCTCAAATCACCAATGGAGACATCAAAGAGACTGATATGGTTAGATAGAGAACATGCCAAATTTTATGTGATAAAAATTTGGAGGAAAAAAGAGCTTGGGAACATGGAGAATTAAGTCACACAACTCTGGGCGCACCACTGTTGGTGTCTCTCCCCTATTGTCCTTTTTCAAAACAGTTATGGAAAGAGGTACATGCATTCTGCAAAATTCATTATGATTGGTCTCATCCTTCTTTATTAGAATGCATAATAAATTGGTTTAATTTTGTCCCTCATTGGAGGGAACTTGCATGCTTCGTTATCTGGGAATTATGGAAGATGAGAAATATTATTATCTTCAAAAACAAAAGAAATCCTTTGTCTTACGTGTTCAATAGACCCATCTCCTCTTTTCATGAGTTCATAGGTGATCCAATGGATCATCCTCATGTTTAAGCTAAGCAACGACAAAGCCCTCCAGCTTACATTGTAGGTATTAGAGAAAATTTTGATGGTGGGTCTCAATTGGATGGGAAAAAATGTGGGCTAGGGCTGTCATTTTCTTTGACAGCTACATATTACATTAATTTATGGCTCAATTGTGGGTTGGGGATCAACACAAGACGTGAGCTATTAGAGTTGTGGATGGTCTTATACTTCATGATACTCAAGAATATTGCTTTGGACCAGATTGCATATGACTCCCTAATAATTATAAATTGGGATAAAAAATTGTGTGTTATCCAGTCCATGCATATTCAACAATGGTTAGATTATACTAGACACCTGCTTCATCTTTTTCCTCACTTATCCCTCATTCATATATTTCAGGAGTTTAATGGTGATGTTAATAACTTATGTAAGCGTGGAGTTGAAGAAGTGGAAGGTGCAATTTGTTTTGATAAATGGAATAATGGCCTAGTTCACCATTCTAAGAGGTTTCTTTTGTACAGTCTGGATTAATATCTACCATGCCTCTAGTGTTGTACTCAATGTGCATTTTGGTTGGTTTCCTCGTTCATTTTTTTGTTTTATCATGGTTATCCTTTGCTTGCTTGGTTGGATTATATAGCCATTGTCCCTTGGTCTATTGTTGTTTGTTGTCATTGTCTCTAAAACATTTTTGTCCTTGTTGGGTTATCCTCTTTTTGTTGGGAAATATTTGACCCCCTTTTTTTGGGATCCATTCATGTTATCTTGGCTCTTTTTTTGGACTAGAGTTGCTATCTTGTATACGAGTTCACTTTGTATATATACTTTTATAATTTAAAATAGGCTTTGTCTAAATATGCAATGATTTTTCCCAGAAAAGGAATCTCTAGAAGTCCTCCGTTACCACAGTTCGGTTGTAGGATTCTTTAAAAATGATGGATAAACGTTGTCAGAACACTGCGAGAGACATTGACACTAAAGGCGAAAGACTTTAGAAGGAAGTTGTCAAAACACTTCGAGAGATAGTAACACTGACGACAAAAGACTTTAGCAGGTCCATGCATATGCATTCCAGTTGTGTTGGTATGTGGATGTATATACACAACAATCAATATGCATCCCTCCCAAAGGTTTCATCTGCACTCAAATTCAAATTTTGAAATGCCCATGCTCGTTGGTTGCATTTTTGTCATCAACTCTTCATTCGGGCCTTCACCCTCTCTTCACTCGACCTACTCAGAGAACATGCTTCAATTGAAAAATTTACCAGTTCTTCCCCTCTTCACTCAACCAACTCATAGTCCAGTCTTCCAGGTGGCAAATTTACTGGTTCTAGTGGAATTACGTTACTATACGTTTGTCATTTGATGTGTGGTGGTTGGCATAAATTTAGTCTTTGAAGAAGGCATGCTTATTCCCAAGTCCGCAACGTTAAACAAGTTGTCGTCTCTACTCTCCCGCGTTCATGTGGTGTTAATCTTCCCTTCAAAGTTCTCTCTAGACCCAGCATGTATTTCCTCTTCTATATTACATTTTTTCAATTCTTGAATTTTTTTGTTCGTAAAAAAATAATTTGAAAAACTAGATTAAATTACAACTTATAATGTTTTCATAACATGTCTTTTTACAAATAGAAATATCCAAATGTTATTGTTTATTCAGAAAGAAAGAAAGAAAAAAAGCAAGGAAATCCCAGAGAATTGGATTGCATTGGAACTTATGATATAACTATTTTAATTTATACGTAGTTTCTATCTATTTATGATAGTTATTTTTTTGCACACGATTTGATTTTGTTTTGCTTTTGTGGATTCCAGGATAAGTGAAAGGGTTCTTACTTGGAAATGCTCGGTCTTCCGGAAATATGCATACTTACTACAACTTAAAATGGCTAGTTGGAAATATGGATAATTATTGGTAAATAAAATTTTGATATAATGAGTGAAATGTTATCTTCTCTTTTTATCTACTTACGGTGATCACTTTCATTGTGATAAAAATAGTAATAATGTTATCAAATATATATGTAAATAAATAATATGTATATTAATTGGTGATGTTCGGTTCTCATAGAAATAATGGGTATATGTGTAATTTATATGTTTAATTTTTTATTTTATAAAATAATATCAAATATTTAAATTATTTATGTTAATATTAATTTTATTTTATTGGATTTTAAAATATATAAGAAATATTTTTATTTTTTCAATTTTTATTTTGAATGTTTTAAGATAAACATTTTGGAGTTGTTTATTTGTTAGACACTTTGGACTGTTTGGTGATTTTTATTTGGAATCCAGTGATTTTTTTTTCCCAAAATACAAATTTTGAAGTGTTCAAACATGTTTTGAATACATAAATGAATTCAACATCTTAAAATACCTCAAGGGTACCTAGATTATACAAATTTAACAACTATCATATGTTTTTCCAAGAATTAATCTAAAACTTTTATTGTATTCTATCAAAAACAAACCCAAGAAAAAACTAGAAAAAGTTAAAAACATCCAACTACTAAAAATATTTTTAAACTAGACTAGTTAATATATATTTTCATATTCAATCATTGTAATATAAAAAATAAAAATAAAAAACTTAACCATATACTTTTTCAAATAAGTTAAACACCTATTTAAGTTGTAACCTTATAACCTTTTTTATATGATGTAACAATATTAACATACCTCTTTCTTAACGGTAAATCGTGAACTTGAACTTAACCACGGAGTAAGCACACCAAATTAAATATTTTTTTAAAGTTAACCGTTAATTAGTTGATAACCAATTTTTTAAATAAATACGTGTTTTAAGTATAATAATAATCTAAACTATATAAATATTTAAAAACAATCCCAATCATATGAATTATGGGATGAGTTATTCAACACCGCGATTCTTTTAAGTTTATTATATATTGCATTTCAACTTAGCTCGAGGTAAGGCCATGAATGTTAAAAACAATGAAGGGTATTATAAATATATTAAGCACCTTCCTGGCGGTTTTCTTGTTCGCCCTCTTAGTTCTGCAAGGGTTTGCGAATGGAGATGGTGCTAAGTCTCTTTATTGTGGCTCCAACTCCTCTTTTTTAATTACCCCGTCTGGTGGACAGGTCTTTGGGCGCCTGGATAGAGAGGTTCACCTGCTCATTGTTTTTCCTCTATTTTATAGTTTCCCCTGCCCTTAGGGTTCACTCTTCCTTGGGGTTCCTTCGCTCATGGTGGTGGGCACCAGATTGTAGCCTTTCTTGGAGTCCCTCCCCTTCACGGGGGGACTAGTACCAACCAAGACAAAAAAAAGTGGGAAGGAATCGCTATTGTGGCTGCACTGGTCGACGTCGTTTCTCACCACCCTTGCATGGTTTTCTCCAGGTTCGCCGTGGGATTAGAACAGGTACAGGTTTGACTTTTTTGGGGGTTCCTTGGGTGATAATGCCTTCCCGAAGCTTCGGGCTCTTACCCCATTAACCCTCCTAGTAGACTCTCCACTCCTGTCGGTACTGTCGCCGTTGACATTGTGGCTTTCCTCGGGCCGTGACTCAGCCTTTGGTTATCTGTTTGGAACGGGGTTTCGCTTGGTTACGGGTATCTGTCCATTTCTCCTGTAGGCTGGGTACATGTCGTCGTTGACATTTGTTTTTCCACGGGCCGTGACACAACCTCTGGATTCTGCTTGGTACGGGGGTTTGTTGGTAATGGGACTCCGTCCATTGTTTTTTAATAAAACCCCTTCATTGTGGTTCCTGTCCATGATTCCTCTTGGTCACTGGGGTTAGCAACTTCTGACTTCGCACAACGGTGTTGGTGGGCTGACCTGGCAAGACTTTATACATGGAAGAGAATCTCAAACAGGCTCGCTTTCGCCGGAAGCGGAGGTCAAAATGCATTAAGGCTCAAGAGGGTCGTTACAGATACATATTGGGACATGACATTTTCATGGAGAGAGTTACATCCCTCTGCTCTCGCGCCCTGGTGGGCCGTTTGGAGTACTGCAGAATGAATAAGGCTTCTTGGGTCAACTGGGCTTCAGAAAACTGGAAGCCTCTCTTCGATTACATTCCGATAATTAGTCTACTGTCAAATGGATGGATTGTGTTTGTATTCCTTAACGCTGACCACTGTTCTCGGGTTCTTGAGGGCATCTGACGTATTGGAAAGGGTTCATTGGTTATTGGATGCCGGCACTCCAATTTCTATCCTTTGAGAGAGAGGATCTCTAAACGCCACTTATGGGTTTTATTACCCCACCTTTCGTTTCCCCTATGGAGTAGACATTTTCTTGAGGGAATTGGAAACACCATTGGAAGGTTCGTTTCGGTGGAGGATGATTTTCACCTGGTTTATGACAAGCGGGTAGCAAAAATTCTTGTAGAAATGGATATTTCTCGGGGACTACCAGCAGAAGTGGAGATATTATGCAACGAGCGCTTATTGATCCAGCGGCTCGACTATCTTCACGTGCCCTTCAGATGCAGCTGCTGTCGCTCAGTGGGACACTTGAGGAACTCCTTCCATCATAGATTCTTAGAAGGAAACACCTCGGACATTGGTGAACTCAGATCGCCTTCGCCTTCAGACAGCCCCTTGGCGGGTCAACATACTCCACCAGGTATTTCTAATGAGTCCACTCCACCCACTGATTTTGTTTTAGACTCTTTTTTTGAGGCTGCTGACAATCTGATTTTGACTCATAAAAAATCTGAGTTTCCTCCGTCATCTGTCATTAATGATATGGACTCCCCTCCTCATCATTCACCATTGGCACCGATTCCACCCTCCCAGTCTATCTCTCCTCCCCACCAGGACACTTCTTCTAAGGAAGTAGAGGCTTCCACTTTACTCCATAGTTCTGTCACTTCACTTTCTCCTATTTTGAACAGTCCCCTCCACAAGTCGGATTTTCCTGCTCTTGATTCGTTAGAAGATTTCCCCCCTCTTCTACCTTCTACTCCTCTTACTGGCCAAGACCAAGCCCCTCAAAGCCCCACCTCCTCTCCCTCATTTTTGGATCCCTCTCTCAAAAGATCCCTTTCTATTTTCACGGCTTCCACCCCTTGCTCCCCCACCACCCTTCACCTCAATTCCATCAGGTTTGCAAACGTGACTGTTAGGAAACCTCCTAAAGGGAAAAGGGACACAAAGGTAGACCTCTCCTCGGCCTCACCTCCTTATATCCCTCTCTCAGTTCGTATAAAGGAAGTGGCCAAAGGCATCACTTCTAGGGGACTTAGAGCGATGTCTCCCCCTAAAGATGTGCCCTGATGTTAATCCTCTCCCTTAATATTCGTGGTCTGGGAGGTAGGACCAAATCACTTAACCTCCGTGCTCTTTTCAAATCTCTCAACCCTGATTTTATCCTTCTGTAGGAAACAATGTGTAGCGACTCCCTTGCTCTGTTTTCCTTTTCGAAACTTCTCCCCACCTGGGAATTCTGTGCTATCAGTGCCCGTGGGCTTTCGGGGGGCCTACTCTCCACATGGAACCCGTCTAAGGCTAACTGTAGGGCTTTCCAAACCTGGGTGGGTATCTTGCTTCAGGCCTCTATTCAAGGGATGCCAGACCCTCTCCGCATTCTCAATGTTTATGGTCCATACCGGGAACGAGAATTTTTTTGGGACAAAGCTCGTTGTGGTGGGTTACTCAACTTACCGCATCTTGTGTTAGGTGGAGATCTTAACCTCACTCTCCGCTCTTCTAAAGTCTGGGGCACCAAGGCCACTCTGGACCCTCTTTCCAATCACTTCCTTATTCTCTTTGAGTCAGTTGGACTTGTGGATGTGGCTCCGCTTGTGTCAGGGCCTACTTGGCGCAATGGCAGAGCTGGGGATGAAGGAATCAGTAAGCAACTTGATCGTTTTCTCATCTCCAATACCCTGCTTCCATCCTTGGGGATCTACAAGACTTGGACAAAATGTTTGGATCTTTCAGACCACTTTCCTATCGTTCTTGAATGGAATAACCTGAAAGGATCCTTCGATTACTCCTTTAAGTTCAACCGTTCATGGCTTGAAGACCCTGACTTCATTGACTCGTTTTTGCGCTGGTGGTCCACCACCTTTGATACTGATAATCTTCTTGGCATGGAAGACTTGTGTCACCTCCTACGCAAACTTAAATCTGCTACCAAGAGCTAGACTAAGGATAAATTGGCTAGCATGCACTCTGCCTCCTCTAACCTTGAACTTGCCATTGAAACACTACTAGCTGGTCCTTATAATGGCATTCTCTCGAGGGAGCAAATTGTCTATCTCTCTCACCTTAGTGCTGAGAGGCTGAAGATCTTAGAACATTTTCAGCTTACCTGGCAATTGAAAAGTAGAATCAAATGGGCTCTCCTGGGAGATTCTAACACTAAACTTTTCCATGCTGTGGCCTCGAGGAGAAGGATACAAAACTCGATCTGGTCTCTTGAAGACTCCGATGGCAATCTTGTTGAGGATGAGACTTCTTTAAAAGATTTGGGTAAAGCTCACTTTGCCAATATTTTCAAGGATGACGGTTGCACTTGTCTAGAACTTCAACTTAAGGTGGTCTCACTCTTCCCCAGATTGATTCCCTCTGAAAACACATCTCTCCTTTCATGCCCGGTTAGTCCTTTGGAAATTGAACACTCTCTCAATTCCTTTAAAAAAGACTTTAGCCCGGGCCCGGATGGATGGCCGGTCGAGTTCTACCTGCACTTCTTCGACCTCCTAAGCCCTGTTTTACTTAAGACTATTGAATTGACAAGGACCTCTGGTTTTATCCCTCCCTCCTTGAACTCGACGTTCCTAACTCTTATCCCTAAGAAGGACAAGCCTCGGAATTTTGCCGATTTTAGACCCATCTCCTTATGTAACCTTCTCTATAAACTCATTGCAAAAGTCATAGCTAGAAGGTTCATTAGAGAGAATTTGAGGTCAAAAATGGGCCTCCTAAGAGATGTACTACAAAAATATAAGATATATTAAAATATTATGAGTTAGGGGTTTTATGGGTAGGTATATATGACAACTCACCTCCTACACTACTTTTTATGCACAATATAAATAACCATGGTTGAGTTACTTTTCTAAATTAACTATAAATAAAATTAGTAAAATAACTCTAGAATGATGTGACTAAGATTCATTGTAAATTCCCAAATTTATTGTCCTTTAACAATTATTTGTCTTGAACTTGTAAATAAAATTAAACAAAAATGAATTTAATTTATATGCATAACTAACATATTTTTTTCATATAAATATAATTCATGAATTTAATTTATTTTAAAAGTACAAGATTATATATATATATATATTAGTTTGACATTATGATATTAAATACAATTAAATGAATATATAATTTAAAATTAAAAAAACATGAAAATGACAATATATTATTTTATAAAAAAATGTGAAAAGACATTTTTATGAATTATGAGTACTTTACTTGAAAATGACAATAATATTATTTTTATGAGAAAGTGAATTGTGAGTACTAGAAAGTGAATTGTGAGTACTTAACTTGAAAATAACAATAATATTATTTTATGAGAAAGTGTGAAATGACTTTTATTATGAGCACTTCACTTTATGACTTAAAAGTACTTGTACCACTACCTTGGTTAACTATGGGTTTTCATCCACCATAGAAAATGTGACAAATAAGCATTCTTAACTCA